>CM021107.1:68687237-69073262 GCA_007115665.2 Sequoiadendron giganteum
TGTGTCAAAAGGAGTTAGAATAGATCCTGAGAGGGTGGAGGCCATAGGTAAGGTTCCTATTCTTAAAACTATTAAAGCCATCCAATCATTTTTTTGGGCAGATTAACTTTGTTAGGAGATTTGTGTCTAACTTTGCTAAAATTGTTAAACCGATATAAAAAATGCTAAGGAAGGGACAAAAGATAGAATGGACTCCAAAAGCATTGGAAGCTTTTATATCCATCAAAATGGCTATCAAAGAAGCCCCTGTCCTTAAATCTTCATATTTTACAAAACTATTTCAAATATTTTCATTTGAATCTTTTCACACTCTAGTTGTTGTTATGTTACAAAAGAATGAAGAAGGTCATGAGCAACATGTATCCTTCTTTAGTAAATCATTGCAAGGGTTAGAGTTGAAATATGATATAATGGGAAAGAAATCCTTTGCATTAGTAAAAGCCACAAAGGCTTTTAGACCGTATCTTGTTGGAGCCAAAGTGATTGATTATGTTCCTCACACAGTTGTTAAAGATATTTTAACATAGTTAGAAGTAATAAGGAAGAGATGTAGGTGGATTAATAAAATCCATGAATTTGATATGGAGATACAAATTACCAAATTGGTAAGAGGCCAAGGTTTGGCCAATTTAATGACATAAGCAAATATTAAAGCAAATCAAATTTGCAATCTATAAGATGAAGGAAATGCAATTGCAAGTATTAAGCATACACCTTGGTATACAAACATCATGTATTACCTCAAAAACATGAGGTGCCCTAAAGAATTTAATGATAACTAGAGAATAACTTTGAAACTATGGGCATCTAAATATGTATTCATAGAAGGTGATTTATTTTGGAAGAACAGGGATGGGATGTTGTTGTTATGTTTGGATGAGTCACAAGCTAAACACGTTTTAAAAGAAATGCATGAAGGGGTATGTGGAGGCCATTATTCTGCGGAGACAACTACACATAAGATTCTCAGGGCAGGTTATTACTGGCCAAATGTCTATAATGATTCCTTTTCATATGTAATAAAGTGTGAAGCATGTCAGAAGTTCTCAAGCAAGATGAAATATCAAGGAGCTTTACCACTCAAACCTATGCAGGTTGAAGCCCCTTTTCATCAGTGGGGAATTTATTTTATTGGGGAGATACAGGAGAAATCAAGTGGAGGACATAAATGGATACTAGTAGCCACTAGTTACTTCACCAAATGGGTAGAAGCAATCCCAACCAAGCAAGCAACGGGTAAAGTTGTGATCAATTTTTTGATGGATAACATTATTACCAGGTTTGGTACACCATTAAGACTAATTATAGACAATGGGATGTGTTTGAGATCTGATGATTTTAAGACTTTCTACAGTACACATGTTATTAATATTTCTTATTCTGCTCCATATCACCCCAAGCTAATGGTCAGGTAGAATCTAGCAACAAAAGTCTTTTGAAAATCATAAGGAGAATGCTCGGTAAAAATAAAAAGTCTTGGGATTAAAAGTTAAAAAAATTTGTATGGGCTGATAGGATCATTGTGCAAAAGGCAATTGAAAAATCCCCATTTGAACTAGTATATGGAACACAAGCTAGAATGCCTTTACACAATTTGTTGCTAGTTTACAAATTTATCCTTCAAGAAGGTATGGAGGTTCCAAAACCGATGGAGGAGAGAATGGAACAATTGGAAGAACTTGATGAGATGAGAAGACTATCTCAAATCCAGAATATGAAGTTGCAAGCACAAATGACGTATTTGTTTGATAAAAAATAAAAAGATAGAAAATTTGAAGAAAATGATCTGGTACTGATGTGGAATGCAAGATGTCAGGAGAAGAGAAAACATAGGAAATTTGAAGCATTGTGGTTGGGGCCCTTTGTTGTTGTTGGTAAGAGAGGAGGATTCATACTACTTACAAAACATGAGTGGTGAAGAGTAGGAATTGCCTGTACACGGGCAATTTTTGAAGCACTTTTTCTCTTAAAAAAAACTTAGGATTAAGGGTTGCCAGTGCATGGACAACTTTTGATAAACCTTTCAGAATTTTTCCATGCATAGTAGTATAGGAAATAAAAGGAACATAAATTGTTAGTACATGGACAATCCTGAAATTCTTTCATTTGATATAAAAAAATTCTACATGTACAATAGTGAAGGGTTTCCCATCTCCTCCATGCTCATTCATTCCCTCCATATTCCAAGGCCTTCATTTTTTATATATCATTTACTAGGTCTGCTCTCCCATAAATATTCTAGATTCTTGCATTGATTGCACAATCACTCATCCCCAACTGGAGCCACTGTTAGAACCAAAATTTCCATTTAAAATACTAAGGGTTTTTCTACAATTTTCCATAAAAATCCTCAAAAACCCTAAGGTTTTTCGCCCATTTAAACCCATTCATTTGATAGCTTTTCCTTTAAAAAATATTGTTTCCATTCATATGCACCTTATACCCTTACCACTCCCTTAAAATTCATTCTCTATTTTTTTATCGCTTTACTACGGCCTCCCACAAAGGGGCCTACGGTATCACGGTGACAGATAATAGGTTGGCATAAATTTTTACCGCCACACCGCGAGCGGTCAATTCATTGACCACGGTATCGCGGTGGCGGTGAGATAACTGGTAAGCAACAAGGCAGGCATTGAAGGAGATATTCAAAGCGGCTACCACCATACCGCCACCTATTCATGGGGTGACCACAGTGACCACGGTAACAGTTAGCAGACAGCAAAGGGGAGCCACTGCGGTACCGCAGGCGGTCTCCGAGTAGACCGCAGTGACCGCGGTGGACAGTTTGCAGACAATGGAGGAAGCGGTGAAGACAGCTATCGTGTTACCATTGGTCGTCATCATAGTGACCATGGTAACGCAGTAGGCAGTTAGCGTGTCAATGAATGTTAGTCACCGTTGAACCGCAGGAGGAAGAGTTGTTAACCGTGGTAGCGTGGTAAACAATGATGAGACCATGGAGGTGATAGCAGTTGTTAACTACAGTACCACTGGCAGTGAAAATCAAATCCATGTTGGAGTGGTGATGACAAAGAATAGACCATGACAGTTGGCTAGAGTTGGAGATGGAGCCCACGATTGAGCGGTAGAAAGGAACACTGACAGTAATCAATCGGTTACCGTGATACCGCAAGCAGTACAAATTGAGACCATGGTGACGTGGTATACAGTTAGTATGATAGTAAATTCAAAGCATCGCTATACCATGAAGTAAAATTCAAAGCCTGCGGCGGGGCGGTAAAAGTAATAAAGGCCACGGGGAAGTAAAAATTAAGGCAGGAGAACATATTAAAGTGGGAAATTTGAAAGCTCAACTATAGTCAGAAATATTTAATTTTCCAAAAGGAAATTTAATTAAATATTTCAAATGTTGGCTAGAAAATATCAAACGGATGTAACAGAAACTGAAGAGTCATGACTCTTGAAATGTAATATATAAAATACTTGTAAAAATCAGTTGAAAAAAAAAAGGGGGCGGAGACAAATAACTGGAAGTATAGTATTTTTCAGAATGTTTGTATTCAAAAAGACCATGTTGCATGTATAAATTTTGAGGAAGATAATGGAAGACTTTCGATTTGGTGGCTTTATTCTGGTGGCAATTATTTGTTGAATTTCTGCAATTATTTGATTGTCTCCAATCTGATGTTTCTTGATTATTTAAGTTGAAACATCAAGTATATGTTCAATTTATCAGTGCACATTTTTTGTATCTGTGTGATTTGATTAGTTGGGTTTTTTAAAGAAGAATTAAATTCCTTTCAATCAATTGCAATAGTCTTGGAATATTATTTGGATCAGTAAGAATAATCAAATAGTTAGGATTGGTTGTCTTCCTCAAGTAGAGTCTGTCAATCACATTCTTGCATGTTTATACCAGTTATAAACTCATATCTGTATGCCAAAAAATTAGAGAACTTGCTAGAAAGAATCCATTCATCTAAGACTTTCATTTGACTTCATTTTTCCCAAATAAGGCACTGGTCTCCCTTAGTTTCATTATTTAGTTTTATCCATTTTATTCACATGTGTTAACTGAACATATTAATCTTTACCTTGATATTGCATATATAATTTAAATCAAATTTAGATCACATTTCTCCACTGTAAAATTGACACTGTGGATAGATTGGTCTGGTAGGAAATATAGTTCAAAATTTTCATCACTTGCATAGGTACACCCACCTAGGTCTAGCAGAGCCTTAAGAGTAGAAGGTTCATCTATTTTGGTTGGCCTTGTTAGTTGGCCAATAGAATTGTGAGAGCTTGGAAAGCTCTCGTGGTTTAAACCATCATTTTTGAGACCCAATAGGCTTCTTCACCAATATGTGGCTATATTGATATTGTTGCATTTTGGGATGGCTGAGTTGGAGGATACAAAACAAGACTTTTAGTATTTGTGGAATCTGAAATGGTCATATCACTTGAGTGACATCCAATATAATTATCTACAATTGCTATCCATGGTTGACCAAGGATAAGTAGATATCCTCCTAGTGTTTCTTTAGGGGAAAGAACCATGAAGTCATCTCGATACTCCCAAGAGTCTAGGATTACCACCAGGTCTTCTACTATGCCATTTGGCTTCACAGTGGAGTTATCGGCAAGCTACAGGACTGTAGGAGTGGACCTCATTTTTGCAATATTTATTTTTTGTAGGATGTCTTTATTCATCACATTTATTGTTGCACCTAAATCAATCAAAGCATTCTTTTTGTTCATCCAATTTATAACAACTTCAACTATAGGGCTACCTGGATCACTATACTTGGGGATAGTTACTTTTCCAAGCATGATGTCAGCAAGCTACCCTACTACATGGACTATAGTGGGGTCCTTCTTTTTCCTACCTGGTTTCTTGAGGCATGCCTCCTTAATTGATTTTCCATAGATGGGGACATCTTTTATTACCTAAAATAGAGGTATCTGGACACATATATGCAAGAATTGATCTAGGATATCAAATCTATTCTCCTCCTTGTCTTCTTTTTGTTTGGCAGCTTCTAATCTATGAGGAAATAGTGGTTCTTGTGCTATCTAGTTTACTGAAGCTAGTTCAGGAGGTTTAGTTGCACAAGTCTAAATGGGTTCAGGCAAATATTCTTCCTATTCTTTCATAGGTAGCTCAGTGAAAATGGGGGCAGAAGGAGCTTGCAAGGTTGTTATTGAATGTAGGTGTATATCACTTAAACTCACATCATATGTAGGAAATTGGTTTGGATCAACAGCATATACAAGTTGTTGTGGTTTATTATTTGGGTTGGGTGTGGGTTGGGTTGGTAACTAGGTACGTTTAGATATATTGGCACTTGGATTGGTAGGAGGGGGCATTAGAGCAGGTTGTTGGGTTTGAGAAGATGGTTGCATATAGTTGGTGGGCTAATTTGGCCATTGTTGTCCACCTCTCCATTGAGATGTTTGCTACGAGTTTCCTGGGGGTGGTTGCGAAGTTCCCTGAAACTATTTCCAATTCCTTTGAAGTTGTTGCCATTGAGGTGATGTATTATGATATTTAGACTAAGAAATGGGTGGGTTATTCCAAGACTAGGGTGGGTATCCTCCATAGTTGGATGTGTAAGGTGACTGCCACTAGTTACCAAATGAATAAGAGGAATTAAAATATGTTTGAGAAAAAGATAGTGGATCTGGTGACATACCTTATGTTGAAGCCCATGGCCTCTTTTGTGCAACAAAGTAGACTTGGTCTTCCTTGGTCTGAATTAGTTTGAACTCAATTGGAATATTCTTATTTTCAATGTTATCTATCACCTTTCATCTACAGTCCCTCTTCTTATATCTACACTAAGGGAAATATTTTTTCAATATTGCTTTTGTCTGCTTATGTTTCTTTTTAGCGTGAAGTGTATCTAACTAAGTAGCTAGATTATTAATTATATCTTGCTTGAAATCTATCAACAAATTAGTAATCTTCATCCTTGAGACTCCACTGCTAGATGACTTACCCATAGAGGATTGGTAGGCTCTTCCTTTCTTTGAAGATGCCCTAGAATAGTTTTGAAATATCTTCTTGATATCATCCCAAGGGACTTGAGTGATATCTCGTCCTGCAATTAAATCCAAAGCATTGATGAAACTTTCATTAATTCCTCTCAGGAAAAGTAACTTTTGTGAGTCCTCATTAAGTGTATGATGTGAAGATTTTTGTAGACAAGACAAAAACCTTGAAATTAAATCTTCCAAGCTCACATCTTCTTTTTTCTAAATTCTAAAAATGTCACCTCCTGTCATGTCACTACCCCTACAATATTCTTTGTACTTCTCAAGAAACTTTGTCTTCATAACTTCCCAAGTTCTCACAATATTTCTGCCAAGGTTCATAAACCATCTTAATGCAACTTATTTTAGAGTAGTCAGAAATAACTTGGTTTGTGAGCATCAATGGTATAGTCATACCTTCTGCAAAGTATATCAAACTCAAACAAGAAGGTATCAAGATCTTTCATGAAAATCCCAAGAATTTAAAAAGAACTAAAGCAAGGATATTTTTGAGGTTATCTACTTCATTTTGTTCAATGATGGGAAGGGGGAAAGTTGGTTGGTTCTGCCTGTTGGGCCTGTTTCCATTTGCATCAACCATATCTGTTTGATGAAATTCCCAAATAAAAGATTCTTCAATAGGGTTTTGATCTTCAAGGGAAACTTCATAACTAGTCAAGTTAGGGAATATATCAGCAAAGGGTTGTGGTTCTTCTTATTCTTCGTCACTAAGTATATTTGAGTGTTCTACTAGTTGAAATGGTTCAAGATTATTAGGAAGGAATCTTCCATAAGAATCTCTTCTTCTTCTATGCATGCGGTGTCAAGTCAGTATTAGCCAACTCACACAAAGAATGGGTGGGGAAGAATAGTGGATCATACTTCTAACACTAAGAGAAAAATTCAAAAATACTACAATAGAAAAGCTATCAATAACTCAAAAGGACTCCCTAGTTTGACACCATCCCCGACAACGATGCCATAAATTTTGGCCTCCTATAATGATTTTAATAACTAAGCTCTTAATGCCATGATTCATAGATTAGACATCTAATTTGAATAGCCATTTTAACCATCATGAAGGTACATTTAAATTTTCAACCTAGGGACGTGAACTTAAAATGGGTCAGCACAATATGTGCACTAGGAATTCTAGAGTAGTCATCTCAGTTTTAAGACCAAGAAATCTTAAGGTTGAAAGAAAATTGCATGAAAGGAAACAAAGCAAATACTGAGCATCACTCAAGCAAATCTAAACTGATTATGCATAGTAGGAATGAAATTCTAAGCATCCAATAGAAACTACTTATCCTGCCTTGGCTATAGGAACGTCACAGAACAAAGTTCTAGTGGCTGCAGGAACAATCAATGCCAGGAATCTTAACTAAGTACTAGACAAAAAATAACACTAATCTAACTAAACTAAAGGACTAGATTACTCACCAAGTGGGACCCCTTGGATGAGTATCCTTTAAACTACTATAAAACTTGGATACTCAACTCAGAATCTCATTTCATTTATCAAAAAATGCAATTACAAGAATATGGTTGAGAATCAGCTTGTACAAGAACTTGGCAATCAAATCACTAACTCGCTATCACTAGCTCGAGGAAGGAGGATTCAAGCCTTATTTATCAATTGAATGGGGCCATCAACTCCCACTAACTGAGATGATTCCATTTAGGGAAAATGAGAGAAAACGGAAGGAGTGGTTATGCATGCAAGGGAATCTGTTCGAACATGCATGCCCAAAAGTGGACTCAACCACTATAGTAGCACCCGCAATGCTCAATGTCAGTAAGGATTGATGCAAGGTGGTTACATGTAGTTGACATAAGAATATTTTGTTGTCATTTTTAGTTGACCTTCATGCAACTCCTCAACCTGATCGGCCGGCAGTTGCATTCCTCAACTTAGCATTTCAATCATGTCTATAGAATAATATCATTACACATATTAATTGCATAATCATTACCACCTCAAATAACATTCATCAATCACATGAAAGATAAATATAGATGGTCCACATAATGGGTATATATATCATTAAAACTAGCATAAGTGAAATTATACCATATGTCATATTACTGAGAGAAACTATATGAAAAGTGCCAGCATATAATGTCAAATTTTGTGATAATTTCATAAAATAGCAAGAGATTATACCCCTCTAACTAGGCCAAATTCTAGACTCATCAATGACCATATATAAAGGCATATTTTATAAGAACAAAGTATTATCATTCTTCGGCCATGGAAGAAAATTATCGATAGCATACCCATGTCTATATGTGTGTGTGTGTGTTTTTATATATATATACACTACGATGTACAAATTTGATTGAAATAATTCATAAAACCGCAACCTTAAATGGCCCAAACACATAAGATCGACATAGATTTGTGCATTATTGTTACACTTCAAAAGTTTGAAACATTCGACAAAGGAATACCATATGGACGATAACATCGTCCATTTTATTTTATACCAGAGTAAATGAAACTATACGGAAACATTGAAATTTACCAAGGGGTCGTGTACAACGATCGACCCTTACTCATAATAGGGCTCGAAACATTATCATGTGTATATATCTCACCTTATGATGGGTGTGGATGTTCTACTAAGATCAAGTGATGCATGTCGCTCAACATTGAAGGGAATGATATATCATTGTTCGACTAACTATAGCCATACACTCATAGAATGTTCTGCGTACTAAAAACATGGAACAATGTTAACTATTTGAACCCAAAATCTTTATAGTCATACAAATCAAGCAAGAAAAAGACATGGCAGGGATAACCCTGTGAATCAAAATACATTATCATGGTCAAGTCAAACAACCATGATCGTAGGGTTTACACACATGTGATAGAACCTATCATGGGTATTAAACCAAATTTTGGTGCATGTTGTGAAAAAAAAATAAGCACAATATGGTGGCTCAACCCTAACATGGTGATAATAAAATATTATATTATAGTGACTGAATTCTAAAAACAAAGCCATGGTTTCATCTTAAAAAATGAACACAACTTCGACACATTTCCTTTAGAAAGCACATGAAAATTGACAACCATTCATTTGCAAAGATATACATTGACAAAGAATTTTGAGATTACCTTTAGATGCATTTGGTGATTTTTTCCTCTATTCAATTTAGCAACAACCTCCTATCTTCCCTATTTTTTCCTTTGAATCCCTTTTCTTTTCTTCCTAGGTTGCCTCCCACCAAATTTCCCTTCTACCGAGAATATTTTCTATCTTTGGAGATAGTGGCCATTATTCCACTGTCACTTAGCCGCCCACTACCTTCCACTCTGAGCATTTTGAGGGTTGGCTTCTTCCCATTCAATATCTAGGAGTTATGAAATTATTACATAGTCTCCTTGTTTAAATCTTACAATAATCATTATATATATACATATATATTTATATGTATATATATACATGTATATATGTATATGTATATAAATGAATTTTATTCATACATTTTACTTTCCCATTTCTTTTATTTAGAAACTATTTTCAAATAGTTCAATAACACATTTATTTTCCTTATTTCAATCATATAAGTTCAAATGCATTTTCCAAGACCATTTATATCAAACTCTGAATTAGGCATAATACGGAAAGAATGAAATAAAATCATTTCTTTCACAAAATTTCTCATTCAACCACATTTTAAATCCATACAACAAGAATGATATTTATCGATTATAGACAAATGCATATGTTGTAGTCTACTATAGTGTGTGAGATTCTAGATTCTATCTTTGCTTACCGTGATCATCCAGGTAAGCATTCCTACCTCAATCAATTTATTGTCCTTCATCCTACTCGTACACACATTCTTACACGTGCCCACTTATCAATGACCTTTAATCGATAATCATATGGAATAATTTTCTTAAATCGCAAAATTTGCAAGATATTTGTTTTCAACTTGTCATTGCATTTTATCAAATCCATAAATAAAATGATAAATTCTATTTTTCCAAATATTTCAATTTTTTCAACATTATTAAATGCAAGCAATGGAAACGAGGTATGGAAAAAATAGCCTTAGTACGATGTCACATGGGACAAATGCTATGCCCATTCCCATGGGGTACTCCAAAGTACCCCTTCAATCCTCACTATCCACTTTCTTCAAGGGGAATTTCCACCCTTGATTTCTCTTCAATCCATCTATCCTCCATTTCCACCAACCAAATGATTGCACTTATCCTCCTCTTTTCCTCTCAAGTTTCTCAACTAATTCAAGTCCTTTATCTTTCCTTTTAATCCTATCCATCCAATCATTGGACCAAAAATCTATAAATTGGCCTCATCCCAAGCTATCATAATATCATCCTCATATGCAACCTTAGGTTGTTCGTGAAAGCAATCACATAGCACCAAATCCATCATCCTTGAGTACGACCACCATATTTTCATGCAATAATGGTTGGTGTTGGTGAGATATTTTATGTTTTCATCATGTTTTACTAACTTTTATGCTTAATCTAAGTGTTGCATTAGATTGAGATTATGATATTTTATATTATTTTATGATCCAATTTTTATGTACATAATAAGAAATTGGGATATGATCCTAGTGTAAGTAGAGTTTACATAAAATGTGGTAAATTAGAGTATAGGAAAAAATTCATTTGTGATAAAATATAGTAATAGTTAAAAGAATGCATCAAAATTAAGGGATAAAAACAATGAAGAGAAGAGGAGAGAAAAAAAAAATATATGGAAGTAAGGAATCACTTAGAAATGATGAATGAAATATAAGTACAAGGCTAATGAGAGGAGAATATATACAATTTCTATACTTAAATATGAAGTGAAGATGTATCTCAACAAAAAAAAAAGGTTGGTTGGGTCATATAACAAATATTTTGAGTTTTCCATAGAAATTGTGGTGATCGTGAATCTACTCCTAAGAAATACAAAATTAACTAAAACATGCAAAGAAACAGAGTCACAAGCAACACTTCAATGATTAGCCTAAGTTAACACAAATAAAGGATAGTTAAAAGATAAAAAGGACTATTATACCTTTTATTTGCACTCCCTTGGTTGGCCCTTGATTGGAGTTGGAGTTGTGTTCTCTTTGATGGAAAGTGATGCTAAAATATGGATGCAAGGATGGAAATAATGGATGAATGTCAAGATAAGATAAAATGGATGTGTGAATGGATGAGCTAAAATGAAAGTGTTAGAATTTCAACTATTAGGATGCAAAAATAAGGCTTGAATATGGCTAGAAAATTTGAGAGCATAACGATAATCACAATGCATGAGGTCCATTAATGCATGTAAGAGGGGGGTATTTATAGAATAATTTGAATTCTCTAGAGGATTCAATGGTCAATATTGAGCCACCATGGCCAAGATGGAGAGCTATAGTGATTTGAGAACTCACAAGCCCTCACATCCCGCCATGTGCTAGACGAAGTGGCCAAGGACAAGGTGACATGGAAAAGGCCATGTGGTCCCAAGGTACTTCAAAGTACCTTGGGATGGGAGAATATTTCCCCAAAAAGGTATTCCTTGGCCCCATATGGGGCTAAAAGTGATAATTGATGACTTTTAGAAAGTCTACCCTTGTCACCATGGGGAATGGGGAAGGCATTGGAGGAAGAAAAGTGAATTTGAAATTCACAATCTTGGGAGAGACCCATGGACAAGACAAGGTCTTCTAAAAGGAGGTATTTTTCCCTGTGTCCGATGTGACCTTTGAGAGGTCATGAGGAAGCAAAATGCATGGGGGTAATAAGTGTGAATACATGGGGAAGAGGTCAACCCAATAAGGTAAGTGCCAAGAAAGGTTGACTGAAGGAAATGTTATAAAAGGTAAATGATTAGGATTAGGATTGTGCAAACAGGTGATTAGGCTAATTAATTGGGATTAGAGGTGATGCAACTTTTAATTTTCTAAGAGAAGGAGCTGGGGTTTTGGGGTTTCAAAGTTACCCATGGTGACTTGAATTATCTAATTTTGAAACCCTCTTGTTATGTTTCAATGGTGACTTAATACCAAGGGTAATCGGTCACTTAAGTGAGGTTTTATCCCTCTCAGGTTGTGTCTTTACTGGCCCCCTTTCACCTAGCCTGTCGATCTTTCTACCAATTCGGCTTAAGACTTTTGTATTGTCAAAGGTTATGCTGGTCGGTCCCACCTGAATGTTTCATCTGAAGTTTGACTAACCATCCGATCGCAGGTTTCGATCTGGACCATTTCTCGCCAACCTCATAGGTTTTCCTACTGACGTCACCAAAGCGATGTGAGGTTTGCGAGATGCTACCATCTGGCATGAACAGATGTGTGGGGTCTTTCCCCGAGGTGTCAGCAATGGTATTTAATAATGGGGTTACTTATGGTCCCTCACAGACCTCGCACGATCGAAGTAAATATTCCTAAAGGTATTGTTAGGGGGCGACATGTGGTCTTTCTTCTTAAGCCAATGAGGTTGTGTGGAACCCACTATCTGGTTGAGACCTCCTTTTTTGGTGGGTTCTAATTGGATGTACTTTCCCAGGCACTGAGGTGGATTATCAATACTCATTGACTTGATCTCAACCGTCTGATTCGCCAGATGTGTTGTGCATCTGTGATTCAAATTCAAAGATGGGTGTACGATTCATCTATGTGGTATACACTTTCTCATTGTTGCCTATTTCATTAATGGCACGGATTTTTCTAGAGGATCTCCTCCTGATTTTCTCCGGTGTGTGAACAATACTCTCCTGCTAAAAAATAATGATGGTTGTATCAGCCACTAATCATTCAAGTGCTTGAATTGCTTTCAAGCAATTAATATCATGCACACCATTCCATTCTATAAATCTTGGCCAAGTTACTTAAAATTAGCATTGCATTTTTTATTTGTTTTTATTGTGTAAGAGGGTTTCTTCTCCGATGTATTGTAAGGCTTTTTCTCTATGGACAAATCATCTGGACGCGGGAGTGTAAGGCTGGGAGCCCAGAAGGAGCCAGTTACTCCCATAACACTCGGGGCGACTACTAGAAGTGCTAGCAAGAAACCAGTACGTTGCTCGTCCCCTGTAATCATATCTGATTCTAATGGTAGTGGATTCGAGGCTGATTCGGGCTATGGGTGTTATTTGGCCACCTTAACAGAGCTCATGGGAATAAATGAGGAGGTCTTGGCAGTTGAACCTATGACTGCAATGGAACTGAGTCTGGTTGTTAGGGGTTGTGCTGACAAGGCTGATAAGGGGAGGGTGGTTCCATTGCTATCTCAGGCACGAACTCGAAGCGGTCGCTTGTATCGGGGCCATCTGTTTTCTTAAATTGTTGTTGGTGGTGGGTATGTTGGACGTTTATTTTTCTGTTGTTTCATCATGTGGACGTGTGCGTGCTTTGCATGAAATTTTATTCTCTGACTGGTTACTATGTAACCGTTTTGATTCCTCTAATCATACACAATGTCATCGAATGATGAGGAATGTGAATTTGAATTTCACTTTGGTTGAAATTAAATTTTGGTACTAACAATGTAGCCTAATGCTTGTTGCTCTCCTTCTCTATAAAGGAGATTTCATAGCTCATTATAAGGGTTACTAAATTTTTGGGTCCGGAAGCTTGGAGTTTGTACATTTGGTTTTACTGTTGGAGTTTTGAAAATATTGTTTAGGAAATCATCTTGAGTAGGGGTTTGTATAAAGTTAGTATGATATGCTTTTGTAATAACTGATATTGAAAAAAATCTATAGAAATTAAGATGGTTCAATCTCCTGTGTGTGTGCCATGGTTTATGAATGGATTTATCAAGGTTTTGTCCCTTCAGTTTCAATGATTAATTGAAAGTGTAATTTGTTCTCTTGCTTTAATTTGATAAGTTAATCAAATGCTTGAAAGCCAAATTACATGTTCATGGTTTTATATACTTAGGATTCGCTAAGGAGTACTATTTTAATATACTGAAATATCTCATGATAGTAAGGTTGTATGAAGATAGATTCATAGTATCAAAATTATACTTTATATGACTCCCGCCCAATGGATGAGGTACTGAATAATGTTTGCAATCTTTCTCTTTGGTGTAGGACTATAGTTCTAAGCATGGCGATTCAAGAGTTGAACATATCAAAATATTAAACCCTATCTTCCTATGGGAAGTAAATCTTGCATTAAATCATTCAATTTCGTTTCTCTATGGTGCCTGTAATTATTCTTCAGTCTGCCAATACCAAGAATGATGATTATCCCCTTGAGCGTGTAGGGATTTTAATATGTATAAGGAAGTTTTTTCACCTATTATAAGGCATTTTTATGAACACATTTAGGTTTACCCACCTTGGTCCTGCAGAGCCAAAAGCGTAGGAGAGGTCAGTCTTTAACTGAATCTCGTTAGTTGGCCACTAGCCTTTTGCAGTCCTCAACAATAGGGGTTGGCTACCTCTTAGAGAACTGAAATCTCTATGTGGGTTGTTATTTTAAATACCAACAGAATGGCGACTCTACTGAGGAAAATTATTGAATCACCGGTTGCAGAGGGTTATAGAGTCATATTAAATGATATGTTGTTATGAATTTACATAGTGAATGTTTGCAACCCTAGGGGAAGGAGGAGTTCAAAATAATCCTGACAATCATGTAGTTTATGGTTTCCTGTAAGAAAAGGATTCAGGAGTTCTAGAGTTTTTCATTAAAGGATGATTTTATTAGGGAGAACTTCTGAGAAATTTAAAAAAAAAAAGAGAGAGAGAAGGAAGAAAGAGGAACCATAGGGGTTGGAGGTGCTTATCCAGAACTTGTTGTTTGAAATGAAGATAAGTGTTAGACTTCGATGGTAATGGATTATGATTGTGAAAGATATTATGGGTGGTATGGTGTAACTCTGTAATGGGTAATGAGATCCAGAATCTAGCAAGACTTTGAGAATAGAATGTCAAATTTCTTTTAATACTGTCCTTTGTTGATGAGGTGGTGACTTTGTCTGAAGAACCAACAAATAAATGAAGGAATAGTCCAAGATTTTGTTAGAGTAAAGGTCTGAACTTAATTATGTTGATTAAGTTACCTTTATTCCCTTCTTAAGATTTCACGTTAATTTGCATAATGTGACATTTAATAATTATTTTAATTATTAAATGTTTTCCTATTAGGGCTTCTATTAGGTTTTTTCCTATTAAGGTTTGCATGATCTCCTTTTTATAAGGATTGATCCCATTGTATTTCATATCAATTCATTCTCTCATTCTCTCTGATATATACATTTTCAGTTTTCAGAGAACCCTTGCTTGTTTGTCTCCATCTCTTCTTTTGTGATAGGTTATTTGCATGCAAGTGATCTTCAGGGTTTGTGAAGTTGTATTTTCTCAACTCCTACATGGTATCAGAGCTAGGCTAGAAGCCCCAAGCACCAGTAGTGTGGCTTAAGGGGGGTGTTGGAAATAAGCCACACCCGGACCGATGATGGATTGGCCACAAAGTGCCATTAGCTTAGTTGGTAGAGCACTCCAGCAACAAATGGAAGGTCTTAGGTTCGAGTCCTAGCTGGTCCAAATGAGCAGCAGCTCAATAAGTGCTAATTCAAGGGTTTGGGGTTTGTTTTCTTGATCTAGGGCATACTTGCAATTTTGAAGCATTTTCAGCTCAAACGGACATCGCCATTGTGTCTGCAGTGGTCCAAAACCCCTAAATCAACTGTCCATTCATCCATTTTGGACAAAGTCGAAATCTGAGGCAAATGTTTTTTGCAAATATGGTCGTACGGCCGTCCCTGCCTGGTAAATTTTATTTTTGAAAAAATTTTCCGTCTATCTCTTTTTTGGAAATTTTCGTCATAAATTTATTTCTACAAAAAAAAAAGATTATTGCAAAATTTTTATTTTTGATCTTTCAAAAATCAAAAATTAAAAAAGGGGAAAGAAAAAAATTTGTTTAAAGCCTTTCGGCTTGTAGACCTGGTACCCGCAGGTACCTGCTTCCGCAGGCCTGCGGGCCCTGCGGTGCGACGGTCGGCGTACTGCCGATCGGCGGTAGATAGTACAGCTGACTGGCGGTACACAGTCTGCCATGGGGGGTGGGCCCTCGGCCTCCCCTCAACTTTTTTTCATTTTTTTTTTTTATATAAAAAAACAATTTTTTTTCTGTAATAGTCGAATCGCACTTTTACGGTGACGGTCGTTTGACTGTCAAATTTAACACAGTGTTTTTGCTGCGACGGTCGTATGACCATCAAATTTAACCCAGCACTGGTTTTTTCCCTCTTTGGAGCTGATTTATTCCGAAGGCCGTAACTTGGGCATACGATATCATTTTTTGGCAAACGAGATATCGTCAGAAAGCTGGTTTTCTCATCTTTCTAGTGGTGTGAGTCTCATCACATCTTTTTTCCATTGGTGCATTCTACATCTAGTTGAAGACAAAGGGGCTACTTTTAGTCTCAAGCTCATAACTTTTGATCAATTTCTCCATTTTTCGCAATCTCAGTGGCGTTGGAACCATATTTCAGGGCTCTTCAGTTTCGTCCATGCCATTTTTCTAGATTTCACTCCAGGTATCTTTTATTCATTTATTTGTGTTTTCACACTCTAGTGGATTACCTGGACATATTTGCTCTTGGAAACATTTTGTTTGCATGGGATGCTTCATTTTTGGCTATTCTTCATGTATTTCCTGCATTTTGTCCTTTGAGGACATTTTTGAGCATTATTTGTAAGCTATTTTTTATGTAAACACACTGAGATAAAGTGTCACACTATTGTACATGCATATTTTGGGATTTTGCACATAAAGTTGTGCCATATTTTGTACTCGCACTGATATTATAAAGTGCCATGAGGGGTTGTGTAGTTTGCCTTTATTTTTCCATCACATCTTTGTTCAGTGAGTGTCCCTCCATGACGACAGTGAATCCATATTATTCCAGCCTCATGCATGTGTGCTTTGTTTTACACACCACTTTTTCAGTTGCAGGTGCTTTCTTGTGCACTTTCAGATGTTGTATCTTCTTCATGCACTACAGGGTGTTGCACACCATTTCAGTTGATCTGTCAGGCTCCCAGTTCACCATTATGGGGGGCTATTATACTGTCTGTGCTAATGCCTCCTTAGTTTCGCCTTGGAAGGAATCTTTCATTCTCAGTTGATCAGTGTTTCAGACTATTGGTTCTTGTACCATTTGTATCTTCATTCCAGGTGTTTGCCTTTGTTTGTCATCTGATTCAAGTAGTGTCATTTGGGGCACTCATGCAGATTTTGTATCTTCGTTCCAGGTGTTTGCCTATGTTTGTCATCTGATTCGAGTAGTGTCATATGGGGCACTTATACAGATTGTTGTCTTTTTTATCCTGATCATCCTATCTTCAGCGGAGGTTCTTTAGCACCATAGCAGTCATCTTTCGACAGTTGTTTACAACTTCTTCTGCTTCAGTGATGTTCTTCTTTTTGGCTTTATGCATCTTTTTTTGGAGTAGAGCTTTTTCCCATGAGGTTTTCTCTATTTCTCCTCTTTATAGAGATTTGGTTGTATTTGGGTACTTGATCTGGCCTAGTTGTCAGGACCCATGTTGCCTTCTTGCGTTGTAGTTACCTTTGCTTTCTTGCACTTGTTTGTAGTTGCACTATTGTTCATCTTAAGGGGGGGTGTTAGAGTAAAGGTCTTAACTTAATTATGTTGATTAAGTTACCTTTATTCCATTCTTAAGATTTCACGTTAGTTTGCATAATGTGACATTTAATAATTATATTAATTATTAAATGTTTTCCTATTAGGGCTTCTATTAGGGTTTTTCCTATTAGGGTTTTATTAGGGTTTGCATGATCTCCTTTTTATAAGGATTGATCCCATTGTATTTCATATCAATTCATTCTCTCATTCTCTCTAATATATACATTTTCAGTTTTTAGAGAACGCTTGCTTGTTTGTCTCCATCTCTTCTTTTGTGATAGGTTATTTGCATGCAGGTGATCTTCAAGGTTTGTGAAGTTGTATTTTCTCAACTCCTACAGATTTGTGCTATCTACAATCAGGGATAGAGATTGATACATGCTACAAACAATTACCAGGTATTTCATCAAAACTAAACAAGTCACTTTTTTTAATTATAATGGGTGTTTGTATTTAAGGATAAAATGGTTCCAAATAAGATGTCAAGCATCATAAAGGGGAACAAGGATAGTGTAACATATAAAATAATTAATGCAACATGTTTGCCTTGCATAATATCTTGGAAAGCAAGGAATGTTATTTGCAGTCATTAATAGACTCATGGTTGAGATAGTAAATGATGTGTCTAATAATTATATGTTGTTTTAAATGGGTATGAGTGATTTCCCATGTGTAAGGTCAGACATTAGTATGCAAAGAAATCAAGTTGTATTAAGCCCTTTGGGGTGTTTTCTAACTCAAAGGTATATGCCTTTTATATTTAGTGGTATCAATGATTACCCTAATCCGATTCCTAAGAAAATTAGGAAGTATTTACCTAAGTTTATAGGGCAAGTTGTTGAATCGGCTTCTAAGCATTTACAACATTTTGTAGATGTAATGGGTGATTATGAAATCAGTCATGAGGATGTTGTTATGAAACTATTTGTGCAATCCTTAAAGGGTGATGCTAGGGATTTATTTTCTTATCTGCCTACCTTTTCTATTAATTCATGGAATCAGTTGGTGGTGGCTTTTATGGAACAATTTGGTGAAAGAATCAATCCCAACATATTGAGAAAAGGATTTATGGGAATTCACATACAAGAAGAGGAATTAATCCTGTATTTTAATCTCAGGTTTTCAAGAGCTTTGAGGGAAATCCCTAAAGAAATAAGACCAAATGAGGCTGAAAGCCTAGTTGTATATCTTGGTGCTTTTGACAAAAGGATAGGTTTTTTATTAAGGGATAAGGAGCCTACTACTATGCACCAAGCATACCAACTGGCTATGGAAATTGAAAATAATATGAAGTATTCAATGATGAAGGGGTGTCTAGCTGCAAGCATTAATTATCCTAGCCTAACAAATACTAATAGAATGTCAGAGCCAGCTATTCAGAGAACTGATTATGATAAAACATTTGTTAGGACTATTATAACTCCATCAATGCAGTTTGATGATAGTGAGACCCAAGTTGAAACCCAGTCCAATTTTAATGATGATGATCATGTTTCACTTGTATCAGAACTGAATGATATGAAAAGGAAAGAAAAGGAATCACCATATGAGTTTTTCTTGAGATATTTGGGAGTCTTAATACAAATCCCTATAGATCAAAGACCTAATGATTATGAATGCATTGATTTATTTTGTGAACTGTATGAACCAAGACTAAGTTCTTTACCGGAAGAATTGAAACCTACTAATTTGGCTCAAGTTATTCAATGGATAGAGATTGAAGAATCGGCTAAGAATGCACTTACACAAAATAAAGATAATGCTCACTTTTTACAACAGTTTTGCATAAATGTTGAAGAAATTGAGCAGAAAAATGATGTAGGAATGTATGAGACACCTATTGTGTTTCCTAATCCTAATTGTCATGCTCATATCATTGAGATTTTTTTTGCAAGCCAGTGATTGTGATTTCAAGGGTAATGATTGTCGTACTGAGAATCCAGCTGATTTTTTATTTTTACCAGAGTTGTGTGGGAATGAAGAGCCTCATGATTATGTTTGTTTCCAGGTGAAGGAACAACTTTTAGATGACATGTATCTGGAGTATACCCCAGGTATATTAGCAATGGAACAGGAAAGTTGTATAAATTTTGAGCAATCTAAGGGCAATGATGTGTGTAATCAAAAGAATACAATTGGAGGTAACCAATATATTGATGAGCACATTGGTACTATGGTATTTCCAGATTATTTATGTGAATTGGAGATGGGTGTGTTATTACCTTCTGGCATTGATATGGCCAGTGAAAAATTTTCAGCTTGTGCTGAAATATTCACTTATAAATCAACATATGCAGCAGGTGGTGTTAAGTACAGAGAAGCCAGTACATATTGTTCTGTCTTTTCTAATCAAGATGAAATTGATGCATTTGAATCTGTCTCTGAGAGTTTTCATCTATAAATAAATGAAGAGGTACTAAAAAGGATGTATATGGAGTGGTCGGTGATGAACATGTTTGTGCATTCCCTGAAGAATGATGTAGCTAATACTGCTAACTCTTGTAATGCCCAGGTGTATTCCCAATTGACGGATTTCACAGGGTGGCAACCAAACTTGTGTGGGAAATTTCATGAGGGGGATTCCTGGAGTTACGTATCATCTTTTTTAGGTAATGGAAGTAAGGATATCATTCACACTGTTTTATATGAAAAAATTCAGTTTGGTGTGCAAACTGATGATACTAGAATGGATGATGTTACGGACCAGGTAAGTTATGAAAGTTTCCATTTCCTAGTTCAGTTAAGCCAGCATCTTATGAAATATGACCAAGAGTAGGATAAGGTGAAATACTATCATGGTCATATGTTGCTCTTGAAATGGTGGGGTAGGGCCTTGACTAAATCAATACAGGGGCAAAGTATGGGTAGCCATCATGGTATTCTCAAGGATATTGGTTATCCCATGGGTTTTCAAACATCAAATAGTGAATGCTACAAACTGCTTTTATTTCAAATAACAAAGAATTTTTTTTTGATAGAGGTAGACTTTGATTCCTCTTGTTTGGTGGCCTGGGGCTACCAAGTTTGTACACACAAGTCTAGTTGATAGAGCAAGGTAAAAAATCTATCAAAGGGCTTGTGTAATTCAGTAATCTGGTCTGTGAAACTAGAGATTCTGGATTCTTTCTATGCCCACAAGGGGCATACATCCCCAGTCAGAGCCACTGATGGGACTTTTAATTTTCTAAGAGAAGGAGCTGGGGTTTTGGGGTTTCAAAGTTACCCATGGTGACTTGAATTATCTAATTTTGAAACCCTCTTGTTATGTTTCAATGGTGACTTAATACCAAGGGTAACCAATCACTTAAGTGAGGTTTTATCCCTCTTGGGTCATGTCTTTACTGGCCCCCTTTCACCTAGCCAGTTGGTCTTTCTACCAAGTCGGCTTAAGACTTTTGTATCGCTGAAGGTTACGCTGACCGATCCCACCTGAATGTTTCATTTGAAGTTTGGCTAACCTTCCAATTGTGACTTTCGATTTGGATCATTTCTTGCCAACCTCGTAGGTTTTCTTGCTAACGTCACCAAAGAGGTGTGAGGTTTGCGAGATGCCGCCATCTGACATGGACGGATGTGTGGGGTCTTTTCCCGAGGTGTCACCGATGGTCTTTAATAATCGGGTTACTTATGGTCCCGAGCACACCTCGCACGATCAAAGTAAATATTCCTAAAGGTACTACGAGGTCTGTGAGGGGGCGACATGTTGTATTTCTTCTTAGGCCAATGAGGCTTTGTGGAACCCACTGTCCGGTTGAGACCTCCTATTTTTGTGGCTTCTGATTAGATGTGCTTTCCCAGGCCCTGAGGTGGATTGTCAATACTCATTGACTTGATCTCAACCGTCCGATTCACTAGATGTGTTCTGCATTTGTGGTTCAAATTCAAAGAGGGGTGTGTGATCCATTTGTGTGGCATACACTTGCTCATTGTTGCCTATTTCATTAATGGCATGGATTTTTCCAGAGGATCTCCACCTGATTTTATCTGGTGTGAGAACAATACTCTCCTGCTGAAAAACAATGATGGTTGTATCAGCCACTAATTGTTCAAGTGCTTGAATTGCTTTCAAGCAATTAATATCATGCACACCATGCCATTCTATAAATTCTAGCCAAGTTACTTACAATTAGCATTGCATTTTTTATTTTTTTATTGTGCAGGAGGGTTTCTTCTCTGGTGTATTGTAAGGCTTTTTCTCTATGGACAAATCAGTTGGACGTAGGAGTGTAAGGTTGGGAGCCTGAAAGGATCCAATTACTCCCATAATGCCTGGGGCCACTACTAGGAATGCTGGAAAGAAACCAGTACATTGCTCATCCCCTGTAATCATATCTGATTCTGATGGTAGTGGATCCGAGACTGATTCGGGCAACCGATGTTATTTGGCCACCTTAACGGAGCTCATGGGAATAAATGAGGAGGTCTTGGCGGTTGAAGTTGTGATTGTAGTGGCATCGGGTCTAGTTGTTAGGGGTTGTGCTGATAAGGCTGATAAGGGGAGGGTGGTTTCATCACTATCTCAGGTGCGAACTCAAAGCAGTCGCTTGTATCGGGGTAGTGTGTTTTCTTAAATGGTTGCTGGTGGTGGGTCTGTTGGATGTTTCTTTTCCTATTGTTTCATCATGTGTACGTGCGTGTGCTTTGCACGTAATTTTGTTCTCCAATTGGTTAGTATGTAACCATTTTGATTCCTCTGATCATACACGATGTCATCGAATGATGAGGAATGTGAATTTGAATTTAACTTTGGTTGAAATTCAATTTTGGTAATAACAATGTAGCCTAATGCTTTTTTCTCTACTGCTCTATAAAGGATATTTCACGGCTCATTGTAAGGGTCAGCAAATTTTTGGGTTTAGAAGCTTGGATTCTGTACAGTTGATTTTACTGTTGGAATTTTGAAAATATTGTTTAGGAAATCATCCTGAGTAGGGGTTTGTATAAAGTCAGTATGCTATGCTTTTGTAATAACTGATATTGAAATAAATCTATAAATATTAAGATGGTTCGCTCTCCTGTCTGTGTGCCATGGATTATGAATGGATTTATCAAGGGTTTGTCCCTTTAGTTTCAATGATTAATTGAAAGTGTAATTTTTTCTCTTACTTTAACTTGATAAGTTAGTCAAATGTTTGAAAGCCAAATTACATGTTCATGGTTTTATATACTCAGGATTCACTAAGGAATACTCTTTTAATATACTGAAATATCTCATGATAGTAAGGCTGTATGAAGATAGGTTCACAGTATCAAAATTATACTTTATATGACTCCCGCCCAATGGATGAGGCACTGAATAATGTTTGCAATATTTCTCTTTGGTGTAGGACTGCAGTTCTAAGCATGGAAATTAAAGAGTTGAACATATCAAAATATAAAACCTTGTCTTCCTATGGGAAGTAAATCTTGCATTAAATCATTCAATTTCGTTGCTCTATGGTGCCTGTAATTATTCTTCGGTCTGCCAATACTAAGAATGATGATTATCCCCTTGAGCGTGTAGGGATTGTAATCTGTATAAGGAAGTGTTCTCACCTGTTATAAGGAGTTTTTATGAGCACATTTAGGTTTACCCACCTTGGTCCTGCAAAGCCAAAATCTTAGGAGAGGTCAATCTTTAACTGACTCTCGTTAGTTGGCCACTAGCCTTTTGCAGTCCTCCACAATAGGGGTTGGCTACCTCTTAGAGAACTGCAATATCTATGTGGGTTGTTATTTTAAATACTAACAAGAGGTAAGTGGATAGATATGGAGGATGTGACATTAATCCTAGTTAATGATACGAACATCTTAATAAAGGATTAGTTAAATTAACCCAGATTAGTGGAAGGGTTATGGAGGATGGGACAAGGAGAGAGAAAGAATGAATTAAAAATTGAAAAGGATAATTGACTAAATTAAATCAATTGATTGATTTATTTAATTTAGAGAGGAAATGGTAAAGGATAAAGTATTTAATTAAATTCTTTTGGGAACCTTAGGGAAAGGGGATAATATTAATTAAATATGTCACTTAATTAATATAAATGGGTTAGACAAATAAATGATGGGATTATGACCGTATGAAAGTGGTCAAATTAACGTGTCTACATTTTTCCCCTCTTTGAAATATTGTTAAAACAACAGTATTTTGAAGAAAAATAAAATGTAGATGACTCTATAGAGAAAGTGACTAAAAAAAGATTGTCCAACATGGGAGAAGTTACGTGAGCTGCTCAAATGGAGGGAAGTGAAAAGAGATGCCCCAGTCTCACAGAAAAATGACCAAGGAGGTTTGAACGGATTTAGATAGGGTTTCCCCCTTGAGAGGGTGGTAAGGGAATAAAAAGGGGCCCTGAGTGACTTCTCGATATGAAGAAAAGAAGGGTACGATTGGATAGAGTTCAAAAAATCAAGCAAGTTTTCCTTTTGAACGAAGTCGGTCAGACACACGGTGTGCAAATGGCGGCCCGTGGAAGTTTTGGAATTAATGAGGGCTTAAAAAGGTTAAATAAAAGGTAAAAATACCCCTCACTTAAAAGTGATTTAAAAATGGGGGGAAAAATTCATAGAGTTACTATTCCTCATTTTCACACCTGGCAATTGAAGAAGAGAGAGGGAGAGGAGAAGAAAAGGAGGATTGGAGGAGACGAGGATGTCAACTGATTACGATCATGAGATCATCCACTCAGCGGATGAGGTGCGAGTTTTCTTCCATGCGTGCATGGTTCCACTCTAGTTTAGGTGTGAAAACCCCCTTTGTAATTTTAAGCATGTTTGAGATATTTGGTAAGTTTAATGTATTTTTTAAAACATGGGTTTTGGTTGCATGGTAGGTTAGGAAAATGGGTTGGGGGCGAAATTGGGATTTCGCCAATGGGGTAGCTAGAAGAGGCCATTGGTGGCCATGTCCAGGTAGGGGAGGTCACGCCCTTTGAGGGGTGGTCTCACCCTAGTGGGAGCACCGTCCCAGTGGGGGTGGTCGCACCTCACCTAGGGCAACCGCGTCGCCCAAGCAAGAGCGGCGACAGCCCCACCCCAGAAGGGGTAGTGATGCCCTGGAAAGGGCGGCAATGCCCAAGGAGGGGCGGTCACACTTGGGAAGAAGGGGATAAGAAAAAAAAAAGAGAAGAAGAAGAAAAAAATATACAATGGAGTAAAGGCAGGAAAAAGGGGAGGGAATAGCCCGAGGCCAGAAAAGAAGAGGAGATGAAATGCAGGAAATGACTAATAGAGATTTGTTGTATGGGTGCAGCAATTTGATCGGTTTCAAATGTGAGAGAGATGGTCTAAGGTGTTGATGACGATGATGGTGGCCATGACCAAAGCATACCACAATCCACTGGAGGTGGTAGGATTATGGCATCTGCTTGGATATCCCACAATGAGAGCACATTGAGCATTGTTAACAGCGCTCATAGAGCATTGAAGTTCAAAGACATCCACATTCCATCTGTCGACAAGGGAGATGACGGTGACACTAGAGGATGTATGGCAGATTCTATGGCTCCCTATAGCAAGGCGACTAGTGATTGAATCAAGGTCTACAAGGGAGGAGTTGGATCAAACCATGTTTGTGTTGTTTGGACATGAGAACTTTCCCATTGAGGGGCATGGGTAGGACTTGGATCAATTTCTGGCAGCGGGGGTATTAGCACTACCACTGTACTTGTGTTGTTTGATCAGTGAGTTACTATTACCAGATAGGAGCGGACGGTTCTAGAGCATGAGGTACATGGAGGTTATTCAACATATTATCAAGGGGAGGGAGGGGTAGTTCGCATGGGGGACATGTGTAGTAGTGCAGTTATACTGAGACATGCACATGGTATGCTATTGAGGGTCACTCAGTGTGACACAGGTGACCTTATTCCAGGTGTGGGCATGGGATTATATTAGTGTTTTCGGGCCAGGAGTAGTCAGAGTGGGGATAGCGGATAAGGCAGCACCTGTGGGCTAGTGGTATGGTTTCAAGTATGGTTGGGTTCTGCATTATGACCGCTTCATGATTTTAGATAGATGGAGGCAGATGATAGATGAACTAGAGGAGGAGGACATAGTATGGCAGCCATAAATGTTTTGGTGGTTTACCAAGTGGAAGGAAAAGGAAGGGAGACAGAGAGCTTATTTATGCACTAGATGCTTCATATTTGCGATGGAGCCACCCATAGTGGAGGTGCACAGGCCCGACCGAGTGACCAGGAAGTTTGGGATTGTACAAGATATTTTGCAGTGGCTAGAGAGGTTCCATCAAATTAGTCAAGAGTGGCCATGGGGGGATTTGATTGCTCTGAGATTTTCCAGAGACCATTGGGAAATATTGTAGCTAGCACCTTATCTAGGGAGGACCGAAGGGGATGAGGAGGTAGGAGTGACACCTTGGTATGCGAGATGGTTCCACAATTATCGATGGGAGAGGATTAGACCAGAGGTGCCTATTATAGGTGCACTTGGGATTGGATCCAAGGATGAGGGGAGACTAGTAACAAAGAGGAGAGATGCGAGGGGGAGAGCCCAGTTGAGGAGAGGTCAGGAGGTAGGTAGGGCAGCAAGCCAATAGGGCACAAAAGCCACATGATAGGTAGTGAGGGCGGCGAGGAGGAGTAGACCACAAAGGAGGGAGTGAGTGGTGTGAGAGCAATAGGATGTGAAGATGAGAGATGAGCCTGAGGTGAGATGATAGATGAGGGTAAGGTGGAGGGGACAACCGAGGAGAGTTCGGGTGGTGATTGGGGTTCAACAAGAGGCCAAGAGACCAGAGATGGAGATGCACAAGGAGAGAGATACACAAGAGGATGCAATGGATGTGGACATCCTTGTGTAAAAACCACTAGAGATGATATCGTCAGTACCACCCAAGGATCCTATTGTATTATTGAGGGGGACCCAGGCAAGGCTCCAAATGATAGAGCAGAGGTTGTTAGACTCGAGACTGAGGGGAGGATGCTTCAGGATAGAAGGATTATGGCTTCATTGTTGACGTCCTGACCTCACAGGTATGAGATGTAGATACAGAGAGAGATGACCTACACGGTGAGCTAGACAGGGTGACCTAGGACTGAGATAGATTACAGGTAGTGATGACTATATCACAGGTCAGGGACAACAGGAGTCTGGAGGGGATGGGCAATAGGTCGAGAGGGAGATGAAGGATTTGAGGGCATAGGTGGTAGGGTTGGTGAGGGAGAGAACTGAGCTCCAAGATAGGGCGTTTGTGATAGAGACAACACTTGGGGATGTGAGGTCGATGGAAAAAATAGTAGAGGCCCAGTTAGAGATTGCATAGAGAGATAAGGACATGATGCATGCAAAGGTATAGGCATTAGAGGCACAAGTTATGGAAATGCAAGGGGAGAGGGATATTGCACGGGAAAAGGCTTAGGCTATGCAGGCAAAGAGGGATGTTACACGGGCACAGATAGTGACACTGTAGAGTGGTAATGATAGATCAGGGGTAGTGGTGTAGAGGCTGTAGGGAGATTGAGATGCCTCATAGGCATGAGCAATGGCTATGGAGGAGGTGAGAGATCGACTACAGGCAAAGATCGATCAGCTGAGGATGGCACAGGGGGTGTGGTCAAAGGAGAAGAGAGTCATTATCAGAGATCGAGATAGATATAGACAGGAGTAGAACATATTTCTATGTTAGGTTGCAAAAAGAGATAAGTATATGAAAGAGGCATCCTTCTAGATGATCACTTATTAGCATGTGGTTCTAGATCCAACATGGTGCATGTTTCACTTTGAGAAATGAGCTCCTCAGATGCCTGCACCATCCCAGTCACTGGGGACATGAACCAAGGATACAGTGGCTCTTTGGTGATCATCCCTTGCAGAGGGTCAGTGCCCAAGTCTTCACAGAGGTCAGACGTGGGCAACTCATTTGATAGATGACAAGATATTATATTTTAAGAGGTGTAAGATGGATGGACAGTACAAATTAGCAATGATTATATTTTATGTTGATCCTTGTACTTTATTTTGTGATTATGATGGACATGATGGATAGGAATTTTGATTATATTGATGGACCTTATTATGTTCTATGTGATGGACTTTTTATTTTGATATTTATATGGTATGCGATAGTTCTTATTGACATCATGTATATGGTGGATGATCCTATTTATGCATGTGTGTATGTTTATGGTTTTATGATGGATGATGTGATGTATGAATATGCCTATAGGATATATGTCTATGCTTATATGGATGTATGATTACGATGCATAATGATTTTATTTTTGCCTAGCATTTATGATGCAAGATGTGATAGATGATTGATATGCATGATATCTAACACTGATGATGCAGGATGTGATGGATGATGTGTGCTTATTTCTATGTGGATGATTCATTATAATATGCATGATGTTTAATATTTATGATGGATGTGGTAATGAATCTAAAGTGAATATTCTCATTAATGAAAATTAGCCTACACAACTTAAAATAATGGTGGAATGCATGATGCAAATAAGGGTCTGCATAATGATGGAAGCAAAGAAGATGATGGGTGTGTGATCGCACATATCAAGAACCATAGGACTCCTGAGAAGAAAGGGGAAGGTGGAGGAAATCATCATTTTCACAATCCAAAATCCTAAGTCAGATGAAAAGAAGGGATGAAGAATACATGAATGCAATGGAGGAGAAAATGAAATGCAATCCTAATGCAGGTTACCATCTTCAGGGCACTGATTTTTTCTATAGCACAAGACACCAATTACCATGGAAGATGGACCAAGGTGGGTTAGTGTCTAATTCATAAACAAACATATCAAATAAGTAGGCTATCCCAATACCCCAAAGTTGAAATGAATTTGGTTGAGCTAGGTATTGGGATAACCACAAGCACAGAAGGATATCCCAGCATAACACAAGACCTCGAAGGTCTTGGTGGGTACTATGTGGGCCAGCCAAGAAAACAACAAACAAAAGAAAAATCAAGATATGTCTGTATGTAAACCAGTAAAAACACATCATAATATGAGATATTATGGTAGCTTTGACAAGTGATGATAGGGAGCTCAAATGATAAACAAAAACCACAAACATCAAAAGATTGCAATCAATTTTTAAAAATCATTTGTCATAGGATCAAGATGATGTATGGGGTTGATGTGGTATATTAGGAGGGATACATCCTATTTAGACCAAAGATGGATGCTAGACTATAGATTAATAATGATGCAGGATATTTGAAAACTGATTAAATATCATGACACAAATGGATTCCATTTGTGAAGCACTAGTGAGATAAGGATAGACCTTAACAACAAGACACAATAATGACACACCCTAAAGACCTAGGGGCTTGAGGGTTGATCAAAGATCAACCTTTCCTACGTGAAAGTGTAGAGCCCTTCTAGTTTAGGAAAAGACCATGATAAAAGCAAAAAGAGAATGATGAGGATAGATGATTGAGGAAAATGATCAGACTGACTGACCATAAAAGAAAAACAAAGAGAAGCCTCAGGGGTGGTACAAATGATCATCCTTGCCTACGTGCAAGTGCAGGGACAGCATAGTTCGAAAAGGATGAAAGGCTAATGATGAATAAGATCGAAAAGTGGAAAATAGTGATGGATGATGAAGGAAAAAATACCCGAGGGTCGGATCAAGTGATCGGCCTTGCCTACATGAAAGTGCAAGAGAAACGTAGTTCACCAAAGATGGGGAGACAGAAAAAGGACAAAAAAATAGTACAACTAGGGGCAGATCAACTGATCGTCCTTGCCTACATGAAAGCGTAGGGGAAAATTAGTTTGCCAAAGATGGAGTGGGAGCTAGATGGAGATAGACACGATGAATGATCCTACATAGAGCTGACCAAAGTGTCGAGGAGACAAGCTCAGATTAGGATAGAAGCTCAGGATGTTGGATAGCGGATGATGTTTGTCTAATGCTCAACTAGAAATATACCAAGTGACCAGATGATGCAAGTGAATGGGAGGATATGATCGATAGGATGATAAGGATATTGATATATGGATAGATAAATCATAAAGTAACTAAGACATGAGGTAGATAATGATTAATCCCTATACGAAAGGTGTCTGTTGTGAGGTTTTCACCAATCATATATATCCAAGGTGCCATGCAAAGGTGGTTTTCACCATAGGATGAATTATTTCTCTTTACTATTTTTGTTGAAAAAAAAAATTGGATTTTTTACTTTTTTTGGATTTTTTTGATATTTTTTACTTTTTTGGATTTTTTGAGACTTTACCAGGAAAGATACCCCAGCTGACCTAAGTATAAAAGTTTTTCAGATGCATGATGTTGATGGGTTCTTCTAGGGGCTCTCCTTCAACTGTAGACAACTTGTATGCTCCAGAACCATATTCAGTGGTAATGACATAAGGGCCTAACCAATTAGCTTCAAACTTGCGCTTCTTATCTCGATCTTGCTGATTCCACTGATTTTCTTTGAGGACTAAGTCACCAATATTGAGTTGATGAGGGCATACCTTCTTATTGTAGATTCTCTCGAGTCAGTTTTGATAGGCCTGTAGATGGTTGTAGGCTTTGACCCATTTTTCATCCAATAATTTCAACTGAAGAAGTCATGAAACCTAGGTTTCTTTGTCAATGATCAGATTCTTAAGAGATATTCAAAGTGGGGATTTTGACTTTGATCGACAAGATAGTTTTTGTGCCATAGACTAGTGAGTATGGGGTAGTGTTGGTCGTGGTGTGAATGGATGTGCGGTAAGCCCAAAGGATAGGATGGAGGTGGAGGTGCCAATCTTGACCAGTGTTGTTAACCATCTTTTTAATGATTTTGATCAAAGTTATGTTGGTTGCCTCTGCTTGACAATTACCCTAGGGGTAATGAGGGGTAGACTAACAAAGTTGGATATGATAAGTCTCTTAGAGAAATTTCATGCACTTGTTTTTGAATGGCTTTTTGTTGTCAGTGATGATGGTGGAGGGGATTCCATACCTACAGAGGATATGGTAGAGGATTAACTTAGATATCTAAATACTGGTGATTTGAGTGAGTGGTATGGCTTCCACCTACTTGGTAAAGTATTTAGTGGTTGTGATGATGAAAGTGTGACTGTCGAAGGATGGAGGGTAGATCTTGTCGACCAAGTCAAAGCCCCATTATGGAAATGGCCATGGTGTCATGATAGGTTGTAACTCATGTGTCGAGGCATGGATCAAATTTGCATGTTGTTGACAAGGAAGACACCTTTTGACATACTCACAAGCATCATGTTCCATAGTGGGTCAGTAATATCCTTCTCTTAGAATCCTTTTGGCTAAGGCCATACCATTAGAATGGGCCCCACAAATACCACTATGCACCTCTACTAATAGTGGATGAGCCAAGTATTCCATGATTTGATCAAAACCAAGCTAACATTGTGGGCTCCACTTAAATGCAATGTATTTCTTCAGGAGGTGTGTGAACGACTGACATTTGTCGGCAAGTTGAGAAATGAATCTGCAGATGGACTAGAGCTTACCTTGTAGACTTCTTAGTTGTTTTACATTGCAGGGCAGAGGCATTTCCATGATTTCCTTGACCTTAGTAAGATCAACCTCGATTCCTCTATGGGAGACAATTAACCCTAGGAGGTTTTTGGCAGTGACACTGAACACACATTCCTTTCGATTGAGGCATAGCTTATATTGTTCTAGAAATTCAAAGATCTTTTTGAGTATGGCAGGGTGCTCTTCCCTTGTTTTGGATTTTCCTAATAGATTGTCAACATAGTCTTCCATTATTATGTGAATGAGGTCATGGAAGATAACCATCATAGCCAGCTGGTGTGTTGCCCCCATGTTCTTGAGATTGAAAGGTATGACATTATAGCAAAACTTTCCCCAAGGTGTACTGAAGGCAATTTTATGTTGATATTCTGGAGCAATTTTGATTTAGTTGTAACCAGAGAAATTGTCCATGAGGGACAACATCTGATGTCCTACAGTGAGGTCTACCAGCATATCAATATTTGGTAGAGGGAAGTCTTCCTTGAGACAAGCTTTATTAAGGTCTCAAAATTTTGTACAAATTATGATGTCTCTGTTAGGATTAGAAATCAGGACTATATTGGAGATCCAGTCAGAGTGGTCAATCTTCCGGATGAACCCTACTTCCAACAACTTTTCTAATTCTTTCTTAACCAATAGGGCCACCTGAGGGTGCATTTTTATGAGATTTTGTTTAACAGGTTTCGCATTGGGATGGACATCTAGGTGATGTAGCACCAAATCTGGATCAAGGCCAGGCATATCAAAGTATGTTGAGATAATATTGATGATTCCTTATTTCACGAGCTTGGTGATGGTATAATTTTCTTCTTCTGATAGTGCCTTAGCCACATAAGTGATCTTGGGGTTTTCTTTGGTTCCCAAGTTTATTGCTTGTGTTTCTTTGATCAAGATGGATAATCAACCGAATAATTGAGTTCCTACAAGGGAAAGATGAGCCTCCCCATCTTCTAGCACCTCTTCGAGGTTTTCACTAGTAGATATACCTTTTTTTCACTATTTATAAGTCACAAAGTGCCTCAGGGAGGTTTTCACTAGGTGACCCACTTTGATTTTGTTTATTTTTATTTTTGCGGTTGGGGTGCTCATGTTCCCCTAATCCCATGAGATGCACATATTGTTCCATTGATGGAAAGGTGTTCTATAAGCTCGAGATGTTTGATGGATAAGGTGTTGGTGCAAACGGATAGGCATTCAAACATGGCGGGGAGGTCAACATGATCGAGGTTATTGTATGGGTCTATGATGGTCTCCTTCTTTGGTGTGTCTTTGAGGGAACCGTCATCAACACTAACATTGTTAGAAGTGCTAAAGGATGTCGCAAGACCCTTTTTTTTAGTATCATAGCCTAAGACCATCTTCTTTTGATGAATAGAAGCTTCTATTGGTTGTAGTCTTCCTTGTTCGATCACACCAAGACCTCCCCCCTGATAGTTGTGTTTTTCAGCAAATTTGGAAGGCCAAGGATAGGCCTCTTGGAAGTACTCTTTTAAAGGGGGAGATGGTTTTGGTTCTTCATGGTACACCCATTGGCTGATGTCATGTTTAGGTGTGTCTTGTCATAATCTAGGAGAGCGGAAAGTGCTAGACCCCACAATTGGAGCTTTGAGAGTGATTTTCTTTTGGACCTGATTGAGATGGTTGCCCATATGTTCGTGGTGAGGGTGGCATGGTTTCCATGTTCAGTGATCTGTGCATTTCGTACTCACCACATCCCTTATCAATGATTTGGACCTTAGTGATCATGGAACCAGGTGTGGATGATGGTGTGGATGAAGGGGTGGATGATGTGGTGTTTAGTGTTTTGGTGGATGGATGAGAGTTGGATGTTTGAGATGCCCCTATTTATATGCCACGGTAGTAATGTGAATGTGGAAAGGAAGCTTTTAGGGCACAAAAATATTCAAATAGTTGAGGGTCGGCTTGTATGGTTACTTCCATTCCTTGAAATGGGAACTTCAAGGATTGGTGATAGGTTGATGGGATGGCTTGCATAGAATGAATCCATGATTGACCAAGAAGGATGTTGTATGGAAGTTCCAGGTCTAGAACATGACACATAGTATACAGCACAATGGGGCCCAATTGAATAGGAATACAAATAGTGCCCGTAGAATCCCTTTCTGCATTATCATATGCTTTGATGGTGATAACATAATTAATTAGGTCAGCTTGGGTGTATCCTACATATTGTATAAACTTTAATGTACAAAGATTTAGGGCAGAACCATTATAGATACCAGTACCCTTTTCAATTTATGACAATTCACTCCAACCTCAAGGTGAAGGCGATGGTTATGACTTGATCCAAGGTGTGGCATATATTTTTGACTGAAGGCCAATTGGTAGGTTGTTGAAATATTCCCTACCAATGCTTGGAATTGTGTTGGATCTATGTCATTGGGGACTTGAGTGCTCTATAAGGCTTTATTCAGGATGTCTTGATGCACAAGGCAAGACTTAAGAAAATATGGGATAGAAATTTGAGCCAAGGTCTTGCCTAAGTGGTCAAGGATGTTGTAATGTGACCTGACAGATGGCAGTGGGGTAGATGTGGGTGCTGCAACGACCATGATGTGGGTGCGATAGGTGGTAACAACACATTGTGGGTCTTTTCCTTTAATGCTTATCATAGATACATGTGGCTCCACTTGTTCTATGTATGTGATAAGGCCTTGATAATTGTATGGCACTTTTTTATAACTGATATGATTAGTGTTGTCATTATGATTATTATTGTCGCTAGGTCCAAGATTGGAGTTGAATGTACTATGACCCTGATTATGTTTGGGAAAATTATTTTGATATATTTGAAGTTGAGCATTGAACAAAGATGTCGTGTTATCATCCACATGGATTTCACTCTGATCTATGAGACCCTGAATGTAATTTTTTAGACCTTGACACTTATCCAATGTGTGTCCCTTAATCTTGTGAAATTCATAATACTCATTCTCTTTAAACCAGGTAGGCTTAGGCCTGGACTCGTCAAGGGGCTTGGTTACAGGATAAGTGATGGGGTAGTTGGCTTGGAGGATCTTGTTAAACATGATGCTAAGGGGTTCCCCCAACTAAGTGAACTATCATTTATCCCCCCCTTGGTTGTTTTGATTTGATTGTTGTCGAGATGCTCCCTAGGGCACGGATATGGCATTTGGGATTGACTGTTGCAACTGAGGAGGATATTTTTGTGAGGTGGTAGCCACCTTGACATATTTGGTGTCAGTGACACCATCATTGATAGCATTCTTATTTTTATTCCAATATTGAGGTTTATCCCCAGAGGATCTCTCTTTATTAGAATTGAAAATTTTCACTTGCCCTTTAGCAACAAGGGCTAATTCTAGGATAGGACCTTTTTCCATGAGTGCCGCAAAGGTGGTGATGTAGTGGAGTCATAAATTATGGGTCATGTCCAAATGAGAATTTTTTATAGACAATGTAACCATGTCTTTTTCCGATAGTGGGGATTTCATCTGGCTAGTTAAGGTATGCCAACTTTGCAGATAGCTTGCAAATGTCTCCCCGTCACGTTTTTTCTTTCAAGAGATCAAGTGTGTCGATGTCCTTCTCCATATTGAAAAAGAAGTGGGAGATAAAAAATTTAGATAGTTGTGCAAAGTATTTGATGGATCCTTTTTCGAGGCCCATGAACTAGTTAAGGGCGACCCCCTATAGGCTCTTAGGGAAAAATCAAAGGAGATAGTTATCATTGTGCATGACTTCTTGACAATGGGCATAAAATTATTGCAAATGGGCTTTGGGGTCTTTGTTTCCCTTGTACTTATCCAATTTTGGTATTTCAAAGTGTTCAGGGAAGGGGACCAAGGAAATGGAGGGATCAAACGGATAGGGACAAATGTCCTCAAATTCTAATGGATTGCCTGCCTGTCCCTACTTGTAAATATTTCAACACAACTTTGAATCCTTCTAGGTCCTTTTTGATGGGTGTTGCAAAAGTCGAAGTAGGCTAATTGTATGGATAGTATTTTTTATAGGATGAGGATGGTGCTACAATGGTTGGATCATAACTGGGTTGAGATGCATATCAAAACATTTGTTGATTTTGATTGGCATAAGTGGACTGTGGATTGATATATGATGGATTGTGATAAGTGGAAGTCGGTTGCTCATAGGGTGGTTGTCGTTGTGTAGGATTTTGATAATACAAAGAGGTAGGACACCCTTGATGATATGATGATTGTTGGTATTGGGAGATGGAAGGTGCACCTTTTTGGTAAGATTGTTGTTGTTGAAGATAGGGTGGGTAAGATTATTGTTGTTGAAGATATGGCCGATAAGATTGGTATTGTTGCGTAATGATGGGTTGCTACATGACATAGGGGGTGGATGTGATGGTCATTGGTAGAGACGATTTTGTGACTATGAAGGATTGGTGTAAGGTGGTGGTTGAGTCTATGTTTGGTTGTAACTAGTCTGATGAGGATTTGAATTTAGATGGGATGAAAAAGTGTATGTGTTGAATGGATGATAGAGATATTTTGTAAGTGGATTATTTTGAATTTGCGTAGGGATATGTATATGCTATTGTGGAGGTCATTGTTGTGGTTTTTGTTGGTGAGATGTAATATTTTGTTGTTGGGGGACTTCTACTGAAGTGTCATGCGATAGTTGCTTCTATTGGGATGTTGTTTGTGTTACCTAATGTGGAGGTTGTGTGGGAGTCGAGATGTTTTGTTGTGGGATGGGTATGTTGCACTGCAGTGGTTGTTGATGAGGTGCTAGGGATGAAGCAACAATAGTAGTAGTGTGTTGAGGTGGTGTTTGCAATGGAGTGGATTGATGGGGATTCGTAGGAGGCTGCTAGAATGTATGTTGTGGTAAATTGTTAGTGGGTGCAGCTTCTGGGGATGGCATTAATGCAAGGATAGGTGTGCCCCCAATATTGATAGGTGGTTGTTGACATGAAAGTGGTGGAGTGGATGGGATGTATGCAGCATGTCATAGACAAAGGGATTGTGAGGCTCGGGTTGTGTTGTCAAAGTTGTGGTTGGGAGGTGAGGATAACTAGAGACTTGGTGTATTACAATGTTTCCAAACTCAGGATGATACCGGTTTTTGGTGGGTGCACCTTTGGGGATGTTTGAATTCCCAGGAACATTTTGTGAATTTTGGGGATCATTATGTGTGGGAAGAATGTGGGTAACAACATATTGTGATGCATCAAAATCTAATGGTGGTTTGACTCCTCTCATGAGCAAGCTAGCAAGAATCTTATCTCCATGTTCATTAAGGAGACAATTTGTCATCTGAACATTAATAGGATAATTAAGGTATTCATCAATGATCACTTCGAGTTGGTTGACCATGTTCTCATCACCGGGTGGTGTGGTGTTCTAGATGTCAGTATTGGATTGGGATGAGGCACTATTATGGGGATCTTGTAGATTACTTGGAATGTTATAAGGATCTTGTTGGATGTTTGGTTGTGAGCCTTGGGTATTTTGGTATGCCATTTGATTTTTTTCTCATGAACAGGTCTAAATGGGCATGAACATGCAAAACAACTAAGTGATCTAAGATGCAACTAAGCTTCTAAATGGTGATATAGATGATGATTTGAATTGATTGATTGGATTGGATAAAGATTATTGGATTAGATTGGAGGATAGATTTGATTGATAGGATATATGATGGATCAATTGTATCAAATGATTGGATTTGATCGATAAAACGATTGATAAGATTGATGGAATTGGATTAAAGATCAAATGATTAGATGATTGGAAGGGTTTCTATACTGGGTTCAAAGAGTACCCTAAGTGACATAAGGAGTTGATTGATTGGGTTGAACTGATGATCACGACATTGGATCTGCCTTCAGATGGAAGGGGATTGATAGGGTCGAGGGTGATGATCTACTTAGGATGGATAGCAATCCTAATCAGATGTTGTTCAAGCACCTAGGTCAATTTGCATAACAACTTCAAACAAAGTTTAGAGAATTTTGATTGAGAGAGTGATGATGAACGATGCTACTTAGAGATGTTCTAAGAGTGCCTATATGATGTGGATGATGACTGAATGACCTTTGGAAGATGCAAATGGACTAAAGGATGAATTACAAGTGAATGGACGAGGATGAAAGAGTTTAGATCACAGAAAATGATAAGGTTTTAGGCCCCCAACTGTTTGGGCTTCAACAGGATTGACTGTACAAAATAAAGAGCCAAATATGTTGAATTCATTGCAGAGAGGTATGGGTGCCCAGACATGGTCACCCTTGATAGGGCAAGGTCATCCCTGCTAGGGCTTGGTCACCTAACTGATTTTTGAATTTTCCCAAATCAATAACGAGACGAAACAAGCTTGAAAAATGGTGAAATGAACTTTCTAAATGATGAAACGGGTTCTCTAAACAAAAAAACAAGTTCCCTGGACGAGAAAACAAACTTTCTAAGTGGATGAACGATTCGACAGAATGGGAGAATGAAACCTCTAAATGGGGGAACGGGTTGATGGAATGATGGAATGGATAGTCAAAATAGGGGAACGAACTAACGAAATGATGAAGGGGATGTTGAGAAATGACCTGTTTTGGGCGTGGCCACCCCTGCTAGAGCCTGGTTGCCCCTCTGGTAAAAATAGGGATCAAAAATGCTTGATTTTGGTGTAGAGGGGCATGGTTTCCTAAGTGTGGCTGCCCCTACTAGGGTAAGGTAACCCCTGTTAGGGTTTGGTCACCACTGTTGATAAACCTGAACTTGAATTAGGTGAAAAATGACTATGGAAAAGGATTGAAAACAATTCAACCAGCAAGAAAAATGGCAAGACTGACTTGATTTGTAATATATGCATTGGTTTTTCATAGAAAAGATAGTTCAAAACACACAATCCTAAGATTAGTAAGAAGGGTATGGCCAACATGGTCCTCTAACTAGGTTAAACAAGGTGATCTAGGGAGTCCTCGATATATGCTCAGTATGTGAGGCACAATCTATGAACACTAGTTTGTCACAAGTGTGAGTCAGGAACTCCAACGAGATACTAAAAGGCTCGGACCAACTCTTCACGTCTATCTAGGTATCACCCTAGCTTCAACACTTTTCCAATTATGATGTGAGTGGATTGGGGTACAACTTTAGCCTCCCCCCTTTATATACCCCGTTGGTACACGTGGTCGAGATCGTCCCTTAGGGTGATGAAATCCCCAAGCAGGTTCCACTAAAATAAGATGTTAGTCTTTTTCAGCTACTCCCCAGGCTCACATGAAGTGCAAGGGGAAAGCTTGAATGATTCCCACCCCCTTGGGTAACATAAAGAACTAAGTAAGCTATGATTTCTCTTCACCTAGGATCCAAATGGCACAAGGGGATTGGATACATTGATAGCTTACTTTTTAGACAAGGTAAGCAAATTCTTTGACCCCCTACTTAGTCTATGTGCCTAATTAGTGAAAAAAAATGAAATCAAACAACTAATTAAGGGTCTTGGTCATCTTGTCTTGCAGGAAACAAGTTAGTAGTTTTTCCACTGTTCTTCATCAATCATAAAATTTCTACACAAAATATAGTATAAAACCCTTCACAATCACAAACAACAAATGTTAGGGGGCCAATATTAACAAAACGATAAAAAATAGAGTTTGAAAAATGCACTAAAACATTATTTTTACCTTATGTCTGGACCCGGTCACCTCTGCTGGTGAAATAGAGAGTTGAAACACTAGTTCTACTATAGAGAGGCATGTGTGCCCAGGCTTTCCCATCCCTACTAGGGTGTGGTCACCCCTTTGGTGAAAATAAAGAAATTCTCGTGTTGATTTTATGTAGACAAGCGCCCCTGCAGGACCTGGTCGCCCCTCAGGTCAAACAAAGGGCTAAAAATGATGATGTTTCTATAGAGGGGCATGTGTTCTTAGGTGTGGCCACCCCTTCTAGGGTATGGTTGCACCTGCTAAGGCAAGGTTTCCCTTTTGAGTCACCTAAACCTGCAAAAATGCAAACAACAACAAACTTCAAAAGAAACATACTCGTTTGTGGGTCCCACTGGGCATGCCAAGGAGAGGTCAGGAGGTAGGTAGGGTAGTAGTTCAGTAGGGAACAAGATCCATAAGACAGGTGGTGAGGCCGGTGAGGAGTAGACCATAAAGGAGGGAGCGAGTGTTGTGGGAGAAGCGGGATGTGGAGATGAGAGATGAGCTTGAGGTAGAGGTGGGAGCTGGAGGATAGTAGATGCGGAGTGTACAGCCGAGGAGGACATAGGAGGAGGTGTGTTTTTAGTAGTATGAGGTAGAGATGAGGATGAGTGAGGATGGACAGGAGTAGGAGATAGGTCAAGAGAGGGCAGGGACCTTAGGTCAGCCCGTGAGGACAGTGAGGAGGAGACAATGGAGGAGAGCCTAGGTGGAGGGTGGAGTTGAGTAGGTACTTGATGAGCTAGATATGGAGATGCACGAAGAGAGAGAGGGGCCTAAGGTGAGATAGAAAATGAGGGTAGGGCAGAGGGGATAGTCGAGGAGAGTTTGGTTGATGATTGGGGTTCAGCAGGAGCCCGAGAGACCAAAGATGGAGATGCACGAGGAGAGAGATACACGGGAGGATGCGATGGATGTGGACATCATTATGATGGAGCCATTGGTGATGATATCGTATGTACCATTTGAGGATCCTACCGTATTATTGAGGGGGACTCAAGCAAGGGTCTAGATGATAGAGTAGAGGCTAAGGATTGTAGAGGCAAAGGTTGTCAAACTCAGGGCTGAGGGGAGGAGGCTTCAGGAAGAGGTAATCATAGTAGAGGTATTATGGCTTCATTGTTGACCTCCTGACCTCATAGTCATGGGGTGTAGAGAGGGAGACAAATGACCTATGAGGTGAGCTAAACAGGGTGACCTAGGACCGAGATAGATTATAGGCAGCAATGACTATATCGTAGGTCAAGGAACAATAGGAGTATTGAGGGGATGGGCAGCAGGCCAAGAGGGAGATGGAGGAGTTGAGGGCACAGGTGGTAGGGTTGGTGACAGAGATGACTGAGATCTAGGATAGGGCGTATGTGATAGAGACAACACTTAGGGATGCAAGGTCAAGGGTAGAGGCAGTAGAGGCCCAGTTAGAGATTGCATAGAGAGAGAGGGACATGGTGCATGGAGAGATACAGGCCTTATAGGAACATGTCCAGGTGATGCAGGGGGAAAGGGATACTACATAGGTAGAGGCTCAGGCTATGCAAGTGGAGAGGGATGTTACATGGGCACAAATAGTGACACTACAGAGTGTTAATGATGGATCAGGGGAAGTGGTGCAGAGACTGTAGGGAGAGAGGGATGACACAGAGGCACGAGTAGTGGCCACGGAAGAGGTGAGAGATCAACTACAAGTAGAGATCGATCAGCTAAGGATGGCATGGGGGGCATGGGCAGAGGAGAGGAGAGTCATTACCAGATATTGAGACAGATACAAATAGGATCGAAACATATTCTAGTGTCAAATTGCAAAGAGAGATGAGTATATGAGAGAGGCATCCTTCTGGATGGTCGCTTATCAACATGTGGTTCTAGATTTGGTGCAATGCATGTTTCACTTTGAGTGACGATCTCCTCAGATTCCCGCACCATCCCAATCACTGGAGACACGGACCTAAGGATACAGTGGCTCTTAAGTGACCATCCCTCATAGAGGGCCGTTGTCCAAGTCTCCATAGAGATCAGATGTGGGCAGCTCATTTGACAGATGATAGGATATCAAATTTTGGCAACTATAGGATGGATGGACAGTACAGAGTAGTAGTGATTATATTTGATGATGATCCTTGTAATTGTACTTTCTTTTATGATTATGATGGACACGATGGATATGAATTTTGATGATATTGATGGACATTATTATGTACTATGTGATGGACTTTTGATTTTAATATTTATATGATACACAAAAACTCTTATTGACATCATATATATGGTGGATGATCCTATTTATGCATGTGTGTATGTTTATGGTTTTATCATGGATGATGTAATGTATGAATATGCCTATATGGATTTATGTCTATGCTTATATGGATGTAGGATTATGATGCATAATGATTATGTTTTTTCCTAACGTTTATGATGTACAATGTGATGGATGATTGATATGCATGATGTCCAACACTATGATGTAGGATTTGATGGATGATGTGTGCTTATTTCTATGTGGATGATTCATTATGATATGCATGATGTTTAATATTTATGATGAATGTGGTAATTAAACTAAAGTGAATATTCTCATTAACGAAAATTAGCCTACACAACTTAAAATGATGGTGGAATACATGATGCAATTAAGGGCCTACATAATGATGGAAGTGAAGAAGATGATCGGTGTGTGACTGCACCTGTCAAGAATCATAGGACTCCTGAGAAGAAAGGGGAAGGTGGAGGAAATCATTGTTTTCACAATCCAAAATCCTAAGTCAGAGGAAAAGAAGCAATGAAGAATGCATTAATGCAATGGAGGAGAAAATGAAATGCAATAATAATGTAGGTTACCATCTTCAGAGCACTTTTTTTTCTATAGCACAAGACATCAATTACCATGGTATATGCACCAAGGCGGATTAGTTTATAATGCATAAACAAGCACATCAAACAAGAAGGCTATCCCAATACCCCAAAGCTGAAATGACTTTGGTCGGGCCAGGTATTGGGATAACCACAAGCACAAAAGGATGTCCCAGCATAACACAAGACCTCAGGGATCTTGGTGGGTACTACATGGTACAACCAGGAAAACAACAAACAAAATAAAAATCAAGATATGTCTCTATGTAAACTAGTCAAAACACATCATAATATGAGATATTATGGTGGCTTTCACAATTGATGATAGGGAGCTCAAATGATAAACAAAAACCACAAGCATCAAAATATTGTGATCAATTTCAAAAAATCCTTTGCCATAGGATCAAGATGATGGATGGGGTTGATGTGGTCTATTAGGAAGGATAATCCTACTGAGAACAAAGATGGATGCTAGACTATAGATTGATAATGATGCAAGATATTCAAAAACTGATTAAATATTGTGACACAGATGGATTCCATTTGTGAAGCACTAGCAATATAAGGATGTACTTTGACAACAAGACACAATACTAACACACCCTAAAGACTTAGGGGTTCAGGGGTTGATCAAATATTAGCCTTGCCTGCGTGAAAGTGTGGAGACCTTGTAGTTCAAGAAAAGACCATGATAAAAGCGGAAAGAGAACTATGAGGACAAATGATGGAGTGTAATGATCAAACAGACTGACCACAAAAGAAAATAAAGAGAAGCCCTAGGGGCTGATCAAATGATCAGCCTTTCCTACATGCAAGCGTAGGGGCAGTGTAGTATGAAAAGGATGAAATGCCAATGATGAATAAGATCAAAAAGTGGACAATGGTTATGGATGATGAAGGAAAAAATACCTCAGGGTTGGATCAAGTGATTGACCTTTCCTATGTGAAAGTGCAAGGGCAATGTAGCTCTCCAAATATGGAGAGACATAAAAATGACAACAAAACAGCAGCCCCAGGGATAGATCAACTGATCAGCCTTGCCTATGTGAAAGTGCAGGGGCAACGTAGTTCACCAAAGATGGAGTGGGAGCCAGATGGAGATAGATAGGATGAATGATCCTAGATAGAGATGACCAAAGTGTCGAGGCAAGACACAAGCTCAGATTAGGATAGAAGCTCAGGATGTTGGATAGCGGATGATTTTCATCCAATTCTCAACCATAAATATACCAAGTGACTAGATGATGCAAGTGGATGGGAGGATATGATCAATAAGATGATAAGGATATTGAGATTTGGATGGATAAATCATAAAGTAACTAAGACACGAGGTAGATAATGATTAATCCCTATACGAAAGGCACTTGTTGCAAGGTTTTCACCAATCATACATATCCAAGGTGTCATGCAGAGGTGGTTTTCACCATAGGCTGAATTATTTCTCTTTAATATTTTATTTTAATTTTGATTTTTTTTTGGATTTTTTTGAGATTTTTACTTTTTTGGCTTTTTTGAGACTTTACCCAGCTAACCTAAGTATAAATTTTCTTTAGATGCATGATGTTGATGGGTTCTTCTAGGGGCTCTCCTTCAAGTGTAGACAACATGTATGCTCCAAAACCATATTTGGTAATGATGACATAAGGGCCTAACCAATTAGCTTCAAACTTGCCCTTCTTATCTTGATCTTGTTGATTCTGTTGATTTTCTTTGAGGATTAAGTCACCAATATTGAATTGATGAGGGTGGAACTTCTTATTGTAGCTTCTCTTGAGTTGGTATTGATAAGCTTGTAGATGGTTGTAGGCTTCGACCCATTTTTCATCCAGTAATTCCAACTAAGCAAGTCGTGAAACCTGGGTGTCTTCGCTAGTGATCAGGTTCTTTAGAGATATTCAAAGTGAGGGGATTTTTACTTCGATTGGAAAGATAGCTTTGATGCCATAGACTAGTGAGTATGGAGTAGCATCGGTTGGGGTGGGGATGGATGTGCGGTAAGCCCAAAGGGCAAGATGGAGGTGGAGGTGCCAATCTCGACCAGTGTTGTTAACCATCTTTTTAATGATTTTGATCAAAGATTTGTTGGTTGCCTCTACTTGACCATTACCCTAGGGGTAATAAGGGGTAGACCAATGATGTTGAATATGATAAGTCTCACCGATAAATTCCATGCACTTGTTTTTGAATGGATTTTCATTGTCAATGATGATGGTGGAGGGGATTCCATACTTAAAGAGGATATGGTAGAGGATGAACTTATATTTCTGAATACTGGTGATTTGAGTGAGAGGTATGGCTCCACCCACTTGGTAAAGTATTTAGTGGTTGTAATGATGAAAGTGTGACTATCGAAGGATGGAGTGTAGATCTTATCAACCAAATCAAAGCCCCATTATGAAAACAGCCATGGTGTCGTGATAGGTTGTAACTCCTATATAGAGGCATGGATCAAATCCGCATGTTGTTGACAGGGAAGACACCTTTTGACATACTCGCAAGCATCATGTTCCATAGTGGGCCAGTAATAGCCTTCTCTTAGAACCCTTTTGGCTAAGGCCATACCATTAGAATGGTCCCCACAGATACCACTATGCACCTCTACAAATGTAGTGTGGGCTTCGGTCTCCTTTAAACATCGGAGGAGGTTTCCATCATACCCACATTGATAAAGCATATCATTGATGATGGTGTAGTAGGCTGTGCGTTGGATAAAAGATTTTTGTTGCTTTTGTGTGAGGTTAGATGGTAGTTTGTTGTCACGAAGATAAGTATAAATGTCTCGGTACCAAGGGGATTCAGGACCTGTGATGTTGCATACCATTTCACTCTCAAGGATGTCGTATGCATGGATTAATAGTTTCTCTACGAGGAAATCACATTTGGTACGATATTTGGGCATGTCCAAGAGAGAACCAATGTTGGCCATGGCATCAGTAGTTTTATTTTGTAGCCTAGGTATTTGGTTAAATTGGATGCAGGAGAAATATTTCTTGAATTCATCCACCATGCATTTGTAGGGTAATAGTTTGTCATCTTTTGTCAATAATTCCTCATTAACTTGCTTGATAACCAATTGTGATTCACTGAAGATGTGTAAGTAAGAGATACGCGATTGCACAACAATATTAAGGCTTGTGAGAAGAGCTTCATACTTGGAAATGTTGTTGGTGCAAGGAAAGGCCAATTTGAATGAATTTGGTATATAGTCACCTTGGGGGTGACGAGCAAGACTCCTGCTCTTGATCCATTGTTTATTTGTGATCCATCAAAGTATAATGTCCATGTGGTGGCTTCCGAGACTGAAAAGACTCCTTCATTTGGAAACTTTGTTTCTAAAGGATAAGAATCCACAAGTGTGGCATCTGCTAATTGATCTATAATGACTTTTCCTTTGATTTTTTTGTGATCCAAATACTCTATGTCAAAATTACTTAGCAGCATGACCCATTTAGCCATGTGACCTATCAATGTTGTTCTTGATAACAGACATTTAAGCTAATCAACTTTGGAGATTAGCTTAATCTGATGGCTAATCATATAGTGTTTGAGTTTCTGGGAGCTAAAGACGATGGTAAGGCAAGCCTTCTCCATAGGGGAATAATTGATCTCATAACCAACCAAGGTTCGGTTGATGTAGTAAATTTCTCTTTCTTTGGATGACTCATCATTTTGTGCCAATAATTCCCCTAATGCTATAGAAGTAGTTGAAATATAAAGGAGGGGATTTCCTAGGATAGGTGGCATGAGAATGGGCCCCATAGATACCACTATGCAGATCTACTAATAGGTGGATAAGCCAAGTATTCAATGATTTGATCAAAACCAAGTTGATATTGTGGGCTCCACTTAAATGCAGTGTCTTTCTTTAGGAGGTGTGCGAACGACTGACATTTTTTGAAAAGTTGAGCAATGAATCTGTGGATGGACTGGAGCTTATGTTATAGACTTCTTAGCTATTTTAGATTACGGGGAGAGGCATTTCCATGATTTCCTTGACCTTAGTAGAATCAACCTCGATTCCTCTATGGGAGATAATGAATCCTAGGATTTTGTCAGTGGTGAGACCAAACAAACATTTATTTGGATTGAGGCATAGCTTATATTGTTCCAGATGTTCAAAGATCTTTTTGAGGATGGGAGGGTCCTCTTCCCTTATTCTGTATTTTCCTAATAGATCATCAACATAGTCTTCCATTATTATGTGAGTGAGGTCATGGAAGATAACCATCATATCCCGTTGGTATGTTGCCTCCGCATTCTTGAGATTAAAAGGCATGACATTATAGCAAAATGTTCCCCAAGGTGTAGTGAAGGCAGTTTTATGTTGATCTTCGAGAGAAATTTTTATCTTGTTGTAGCCGGAGAAACCGTCCATGAGGGTCATCATCTCATGTCTTGCAGTGAGGTCTACTAGCATATCAATATTCGGTAGAGGGAAGTCATCCTTGGGGAAAGATTTATTAAGGTCTCAGAATTTTGTACAAATTATGATATCTTTGTTAGGTTTAGCAACCGGAACTATATTGGAGATCAAGTTAGAGTAGTGAATCGGTCAGATGAACCTTACTTCCAATAAATTTTCTAATTCTTTCTTAGCCAGTAGGGCCACCTGAGGCTGTATTTGTTTGATCTTTTGTTTAACAAGTTTCACATCAGGACAGACATCTAGGTGATGTACCACCAAATCTGGATTAAGGCCAGGCATATCAAAGTATGTCTAGGAAAAATTGATGATTGCTTCTTTCAGGAGCTTGGTGATGGTAGAATTTTCTTCTTCTAATAGTGCCTTAGCCACATAAGTGATCTTGGGGTTTTCTTCAGTTCCCCAGTTTATTGCTTGTGTTTCTTCGATCAAGATGGATGATTGACCAAATAATTGAGTTTCTACAAGGGGAAGATAAACATCCCAATTTTCTAGCGCCTCTTCAAGGTTTTCACTAGCAGATACACCCCTTTTTTTTACTATTTCTAAGTCACAAAGTGCCTCAAGGAGGTTTTCACTAGGTGGCCCACTTCGATTTTGTTTCTTTTTTAATTTTGTAGCTTGTGCGCTCATCTTCCCCCAATCCCATGAGATGCACATATTGGTCCACTGAGGGAAAGGTGTTGGGAGGTGTGGTACTTTGCAGGTCATAATCTATAAGCTCGGGATGTTTGATGGATAAGGTGATGGTGTAAACGGATAGGCATTCAAACATGGCAAGGAGGTCAACGTGATCGAGGTCATTGTATGCATGTATGATGGTCTCCTCCTCTGGTATGTATTTGAGGGAGCTTTCGTCGACACTAACATTGTTAGAAATGCTAGAGGATGCCACAGGACCCTTCTAATTAGTATCATAGACTAATCCCATCTTCATTGGACAAATAGAAGCTTATATTGGTTGTATTCTTCCTTGTTCTATCACACCAAGACCTCCCCCCTGATAGTTGTGTTTTTTAGCAAATTTGGAAGGCCAAAGATAGGCCTCTTGGAAGTACTATATTAAAGGCAAGGATGGTTTTGGTTTTTCACGGTACACCCACTGGCTGATGTCATATTCAAGTGTGTCTTGTTGTAATCAAGGAGAGCGGAAAATGCTAGACCCCACAATTGGAGCTTTGTGAATGATTATCTTTTCTTCATTTTTTGGAACTAATTGAGATGGTTGCCCATATGGTTGTATACATTTCATACTCACCACATCCCTTGTTAATGATTTGGACCTTAGTGATGGTGGAACCAAGTGTGGATGATGGTGTGGATGAATGGGTGGATGATGTGGTGTTTAGTGTGTTCGTGTATGGATGGGAATCAGATGTTTGAGATTCCCATATTTCTATGCCAGGGTAGTAATGTCAATGTGGAAAGGAAGCTTCTAGGGCATGCCAATATTCAAATAGCTAAGGGTTGGCTTGTATGGTTACTTCCATTCCTTGAAATGGGAACTTTAAAAATTGATGATAGATTTATGGGATGGATTGCATAGAGTGAATCCATGGTCAGCCAAGAAGGATGTTATATGGAAGTTCTAGGTCCAGAACATGACACATAGTATACTGCACAATGGGGCCCAACTGAATAGGAAGACAAATAGTGACCTTAGAATCCCTTCATGTTTTTTCATATGCTTTGATGGTGATAACATGATTAATTAGGTCAGCTTGGGTGTATCCCACCTGTTGTATAAACTTTAATATACAAAGATTTAGGGTGGACCCATTATCTACCAGTACCCTTTTCACATTATGACAATTCACTTCAACCTCAAGGTGAAGGGGATGGTTATGACTTGAGCCAAGGCATGGCATATCTTTCTAACCGAAGGCCAATTGGTAGGTTGTTGAAAGATTCCCTACCAATGCTTGGAATTGTGTTGGATCTATGTCATTGGGGACTTGAGTGCTCTGTAAGGCTTTATCCAAGATGTCTTGATGCACGGGGGAAGACTTAAGCAGATGCAAAATAGAAATTTGAGTTGAGGTCTTGCTTAAGTGGTCAAGGATGTTGTAATGTGAACAGAGAGATGGCAGTTGGGTAGATGTGGGGGTTGTAGGGAACGTGATGCAGGTGTGATGGGTGGTAACAACACATTGTGAGTCTTTTCCTTTAATGCTTATCATAGATACATGTGGATACACTTGTTCTATGTATGTGACAAGGCCTTGATAAATGTATGGCACATTTTTATAGTGTTGTCATTATGATTGTTGTTGTTGCTAGGTACAAGATTGGAGTTGGATGTACTAGGACTCTTATTAGGTTTGGGAAAAGAATTTTTATATATTTGAAGTTGGGAATTGGAAGAAGATGTTGTGTTAGCATCCACATGGATTTCACCCTGATCTATGAAATCTTGAACGTAAGTTTTTAGACCTTGACACTTATCCAATGTGTTTCCCTTAATCTTGTGAAATTCACAATACTTGTTCTCTTTAAACCAAGTAGGCTTAGGCTTGGACTCGTCAAGGGGCATGGTTACAAGAGAAGAGATGGGGTAGTTGGATTGGAGGAGCTTGTTAAAAATGGCACTAAGGGGTTCCCCCAATTGAGTGAACTATCATTTATTCCCCCCTTTTTTGTTTTGATTTGATTATTGTCGAGATGCTCCCTGGGGCACAGATATAGAGTTTGGGATTGACTGTTGCTACCGAGGAAGATATTTTTATGAGGTGGTAGCCACTTGGACATGTTTGGTGTCAATGACACCATCATTGATAACATTCTTCTTTTTATTCTAGTATCAAGGTTTCTCCCCAGAGGATCTCTCTTTATCATAATTGAAAATTTTGACTTTCCCTTCAGCAACAAAGGCTCATTCTAGGATAAGACCTTTTTCCACAAGTGTCGCAAAGGTGGGGATGCAATGGAGTCAAAAATTATGGGCCATGTTTGGATGGGAATTTTTAATAAATAATGTAACCATGTATTTTTCTAGTAGTGGGGATTTCATCTAGCTGGCTAAGGCACGCCACCTTTGCAGATAGCATGCAAATGTCTCCTCGTCACACTGTTTTTCTTTCAGGAGATCAAGTGTGTCGATGTCCTTCTCTAGATTAAAATAGAAGTGGGAGATGAGTTTTTTGAATATTCGTGCAAAGGATTTGATGGATCCTTTTTCAAGGCCCATGAACCAGTTAAGCGCGACCCCCTTTAGACTCTTAGGGAACAGTTAAAGGAGATAGTTATCATTGTGCATGACTTATTGACAATGGGCATAAAATTCTTATAGATGGGCTTTTGGGTGTTTGTTTCCCTTGTACTTATCGAATTTTGGTATTTCAAATACTTTAGGGAAGGGGACCAAGGAAATGGAGGGATCAAAGTGATAGGGACAAATATCCTCGAATTTGAATGATTGCTTGCCCATCCCTTCTTGTAAATCTTACAATGTAGCTTTGAATTATTCTAGGTCCTTGTTGATGGGTGTTGTAGGAGTCGAAGTGGGCTGATTGTATGGATAGTATTGTTGGTATTATGAGGATGGCACTGTAGTGGTTGGATCATAACTGGGTTGAGATGCATACAAAAGCGTTTGTTGATTCTGATTGGCATAAGTGGATTGTGGATTGATGTATGATGGATTGTGATATGTGGAAGCCACTTTCTAATAGGGTGGCTACTATTGTGTAGGATTTTGATAATACGAAGAGGTAGGACCCCCTTGTTGATATGATGATGGTTTTTGGTAGTAGGATATGGAAGGTGTACGTTGTTCATAAGATTGTTGTTATTGAAGATGGGGTGGATAAGATTGGTATTGGTGCACAACGATGGGTTGTTGTGTGGTGTACGAGGGTGGATTTGATGGCCACGGGTAGAGATGATTATGTGACTGCAAAGGATTGGTGTAAGGTGGTGGTTGCATCTGTGTTTGGTTTTGACTAGTCTGATGAGGATTCAAATTGAGATGGGATGGAATAATATGTGTGTTAGATGGATGATAGAGATATTTTGTAAGCGGATTATTTTGCATTTGCGTAGGGATATGTATATGTTTTTGTGGAGCTCATTGTTGTGGCTATTGTTGGTGAGATGGAATATGTTGTTGCTAGGGGACTGCTATTGAAGTGTCATGCGCCATTGTTTTTGTTGGGATGTTGTTTTTTCTACCTGATGTGGTAGTTGTATGGGAGTCGAGACGTTTGATTTTGGGATGGGAATGTTGTGTTGCGGCGGTTATTTATGAGGTGGTAGGGATGAAGCAACAACAGTAGTAGTGTGTTGAGGTGGTTTTTGCAATGGAGTGGATTGATGGGAATTGGTAGGAGGTTGTTGGAATATAGGTTGTGGTAAATTGTTAGCGGGTGCAGCTCTTGGGGGTGGAAATAATGCAAGGATAGGTGTGCCCCCAATATTGATAGGTAGTTGTTGAGATGAAAGCGATGGAGCAGATGGGATGTATGAAGGCATGTCGTAGGCATAGGGATTGTGAGGCTTGGGTTGTGCTGTCGAAGTTGTGGTTGGGAGGCAAGGATAACTAGCGGCTTGGTGTATTACAGTGTTTCCAAACTCAGGATGATGCCAGTTTTTGGTGGGTGCACCTTTGGGGATGTTTGAATTCGCAAGAACATTTTATGAAGTTTGGGGATCAATATGTGTTGGGAGAATGTGGGTAACAACATATTGTGATGCATCAAAATCTGATGGTGGTTTGACTCCTCTCATGAGAAAGGTAGCTAGAATCCTATCTCCATGTTCATTGAGGAGATGATCTATCATCTAAACATTAACATGATCATTAATATATTCATCAATGATCACTTAGGGTTGGTTGACCATGTTCTCATCACCCGGTGGCGTGGTGTTTTGGATGTCAATATTGGATTGGGATGAGGTGTTGTTATTGTTGAAAATTGAGGTGTTTTCTTAGCTTAATACTCTATAAAACTTTAAGATTGCTGATTTAAATAAGCTTTTCCTTTTGTTACAAATTCTTTGTGGGTGATTATCTTGATTAATCCATTTTAGTGTTGTAGAATGTAGACAGAAGTTGATAGAAGAAGTAGACAGGATATTAGAAAGATTACACAAGCATATACCATGGAGAAAACCCTTTCGGGTAAAAAACTCCACCAAGAAATGATCTATTATTCCAATCTTGAAGTAGATTACAATAGCTTCAATTCTTGCTTGAGAATGCCTCTTTTGCCTTCACCAAACTTCTTCACAACCTACAAATAAAACTTACCCACTCTCTTTACAACTTGTTTGAGATATATAGAGTTTCTCCAACATTGTAAACTCCAAATGAGTTATACAAACAATGCTTAAGCCCTAACCCTTGAAGGTACGCCAATTTCATGCAATTGGAGATGCACCGTGAAAACCAATGTCAAACCATCTACCTCTTCCATTTGGGCGTACCAAACTGAAGTCACAACTGAGTCTTCATCTTGTAAGTATCTCAAGGCTTTATCCTCAAAGTTGGTGCCCACAAGAGGGCCCCACTTAACTAGGCAATCAATAATATCTCTGCATGCAAAGGAGTTAATTCCAAGAAGCCAACTTGGGCACCCAAAGTGGGTCCAAGATATTTCTTGTTAACTGAAACATTTCTCAACACCATTCATGCAAGAATGGTCATCTCCTATTAACTGAAGGTAGTTCCTGTTATCTGTCATGCAACTCAAGTTATTAGGCATGCATTCCAAGTTAACTGAAGTCAACTAACATGCAACTAAAACTAACTGAAGATAATTGAATTGAACTGAACTGAACTGAACTGAATTGAACTGAACTTCAACTGAACTGAACTTCAACTAAGCTGAACTAAACTAAACTGAACTGAACTTCAAACCCTATTTTATAGGTGCTCAACATGCATAAAACAAAATCCCTATTTTATAGGAACTCAACATGCATAAAACAAAATCCCTATTTTATAGGAACCTAGGATGCATTCTTGAAGTAAACTCAATTTACCACTTAGTTAACTGAACTTAAGGTGAGTGTCACCTCCCATGTGTCAGCCCATGTGCTCCTATTTTTTAGGAGCTAATCCCAAGGCATCCACACATGCTTTTAACATTTAGAATTAATTACAAATGCCAATTATCATGATTATTTCAACAATTATTAATTCCTTCTTAATCCTAGTGTTTGATAAACACATTTCAGGAATTTAGGATATACATGAAATAACTAATGTTTTAGGATTGCAATTAAATGGCATCCTATTTCCAACAGTTATGGGGATCTTGCAGATTGATTAGAATGATATTAGGATCTTGTGGGATGTTTGGTTATGAACCTTGGGTCTGTTGTTCTCCCATTTGATTTTTTTCTTGTGAATGGGTCTAAACCGGCATGAACGTGCAAAAAAACTAAGTGATCGAAGATGCAACTAACCTTCTAAATGGTGATCTAGATGATGATTTGGATTGATTGATTGGATTGGATAAATATTCTTGGATTGGATTGGAGGATAGATTTGATTGATAGGATATATGATGGATCAATTGTATCAGATGATTGGATTTGATCAATAAAAATGATTGATAGGATTGGATTATTGGAATGGTTTCTAAATTGGGTTCAGAGAGTACCCTAGGTGGTGTAAGGTATTGATTGATCTATTTGAACTAATTATCATGGTACTAGATCCACCTTGGTATGGAAGGGGGTTGATAGGGTTGAGGATGATGATCTACTTAGGATAAATAGTGATTCTAAGCAGATGTTAGAGGATGATGATCTGGTTGAAGTACCTAGGTCAATTCAGATAACAACTTCAAATGAAGTTTAGAGGATTCGGATTGAGAGAGTGATGATGAATGATGCCACCTAGAGATGTTCTAAGAGTGCCTATACAATGCAGATGATGACTGAATGACCTATGGAAGATGCAAATGAACTAAAGGATGAATTATGAGTGAATGGACAAGGGTGAAAGTGTTTAGATCACATCAAACGACAAGGTTTTAGGCTACCAACTATTTGGGCTTTGGTAGGATTGACTGTATAAAATAGAGAGCCAAAGATGTTGATTTCACTGCAGAGAAGCATGGGTGCCTGGGCATGGTCACCCCTGCTAGGGCCTGGTCACCCGACTAATTTTTGAACTTGTCCAAATCAAGAATGAGACCAAACAAACCTAAGGGATGGTGAAATTGACTTGCTAAATGATTAAATAGGTTCTTTGAATGGAAAAATGGATTCCCTAAATGATGAACGAGTTCCCTAAACAACAAAACATGGTCCCTAAATGGAAAAATAGGTTCCCTAAATAAGAAAATGAACTTTCTAAGTGGATGAACGGGTCAATGAACAAGAGAACAAACCCTCTAAATGGGGGGATGGATTGATGGAATGACATAATGGATGCTCAAAATAGGGGAATGGACTAACGAAATGATGGAGGGGATGTTAAGAAATTACTTGTTTTGGGTGTGGTCACCCCTACTATGGCTTGGTTGCCCCTCTAGTGAAAACGGGGATCAGAAATGGTTGATTCTGGTGTAGAGGGGCATGGGTGCCTGGGTGTGGCTGCCCGTGCTAGGGCAAGGTCACTTCTACTAGGGCCTGGTCACCCCTGTTGACAAACCTCAACTTGACTTAGGTGAAAAATAGCTATGGAAAAGGATTGAAAACTTCAAACAAAAAGAAAAATGGCAAGACTGACTTGGTTTGTAAGATATTCATTGGTTTTACATAGAACTGATAGTTCAAGTAGCACAATCCTAAGATTATTAAGAAGGGTATGGCCAACATAGTCCTCTAAATAGACTAAACAAGATGATCTAGGGAGTCCTCAATATACACTTTGTATGTGAGGCACAATCCGTGAACACCAATCCTTCACAAGTGTGAGTCAGGAACCCCAAAGAGATACTGAAAGGCTCATACCAACTCTTCACGCCCATCTAGGTATCGCCCTAGCTTCGACACTCTGCCAATTATGATGTGAATGGATTGGGGTACAACTTTAGCCTCCCCTCTTTATATACCCCACCAATACAAGTGGCAGGATTATCCCTTAACATGATGAAATCCCCAAGCAATTCCCACTAAAAGGTGCTAATTATTTTCAGCTACTCCTCAAGCTCACATGAAGTGCAAGGGGAAAGCTTGAACGATTCCCACCCCCTTGGGTAACACAAAGAACTAAGTAAGCTAATATTTATCTTCACCCAGGATCGCCAAATGGTGCAAGGGGATTGGATATGTCAATATCTTACTTTTGAGACAAGGCAAGCAAATTCTTTGACCCCCTACTTAGTCTATGTACATAATTAGTGTAAAAAAAAAACAAAATCAAACAGCTAATTAAGGGTCTTGGTCCTCTTGCCTTATAGGAAACAAGTTAGTAGTTTTTCCACCATTCTTCATCAATCGTAAACTTCCTACACAAACCTTAGTATAAAAACCTTCAAAATCACCAACACACATTAGGGGGTTAGTATTAACAAAATGATAGAAAATAGAGTTTGAAAAATGCACTAAAACACTATTTTTACCTTTTGTCTAGACCTAGCTGCCTCTGTTGGTGAAAATAGAGAGTTGAAACACCAATTCTACTATAGAGAGGCATGTATGCTTGGGCATGGCCACCCTGCTATGGCATGGTCACCCGTCTGGTAAAAATAGAGAACTTGTGGTGTTGGTTTTTTGCAGGCAAGCATCCTTGCAGGACCTGGTTGCCCCTCAGATCAGACAAAGGGCTAAAAATGATGACATTATAGAGGGGCATGTGTGGCCGAGCGTAGCCACTCCTGCTAGGGTGTAGTTGCCCCTACTAGGGAAATTTTTCCCCCGCTAGGGCAAGGTTTCCCTTCTAAGTCACCTAAACCTGCAAAAATGCAAACAACAACAAACTTTAAAAGAAACAAACTCATTTGTGGGTCCCACCGAGCGTTCCAGAAATGTGATGATCGTGAATCTACTAAGAAATGTAGAATTAACTAAAATATGCAAAGAAATAGATTCATAAACAACACTTCAATTTTTAGCCTAAGTTAACACAAATAAAAGATAGTTAAAAGATAAAAAGGGTTGTCATAACTTTTACTTGCACTCCCTTGGTTGGCCCTTGATTGGAGTTGGATTTGTGTGCTCCTTGATGGAAAGTGTTGCTAAAAGATGGATGCAAGGATGGAAATTATGGATGAATGTCAAGATAAGCTTAAATGGATGTGTGAATGAATCACCTAAAATGCAAGTGCTAGAATTGCAAGTATTAGGATGCAAAAATATGGCTTGAATATGGCTAGAAAATTTGAGAGCATAAGGATAATCACAATGCATGAGGTCCCTTAATGCATGTAAGAGGGGGGTATTTATAGAATAATTTGAATTATGTAGAGGATTCAACTATCAAGATTGAGCCACCATGGCCAAGATGGAGGGCTATGGTGAGTTGAGAACTCACAGGCCCTCACATCTCACCATGTGGCGGATGAAGTGGCCAAGGAAAGGGTGAGATGGAAAGGGTACAAGGTGACATGTAAAATTCCATGTGGTCCCAAGGTACTTGCAAGTACCTTTGGATGGGAGAGGATTTCCCCAAAAAGGTATTCCTTGGCCCCATATGGGGTTGAAAGTGACAATTGATGACTTTTCGAAAGTCTACTCTTGTCACCATGGGGAATGGGGAAGGCATTGGAGGAATAAAAGTGAAATTAAAATTCAAAATCTTGGGAGAGACCCATGGACAAGACAAGGTCTTCCAAAAGGAGGTATTTTTCCATGTGTCTGTTGTGAACTTTGAGAGGTCATGAGGAAGACAAATACATGGGGGGAATAAGTGTGAATACATGGGGCAGAGGTCAACCCAAAAAAGGTAAGTACCAAGAAAGGTTGACTTAAGGAGATGTTAGAAAAGGTAAGTGGTTAGGATTAGGATTGTGTAAACAAGTGATTAGGCTAATTAATGGGGATTAGAGGCAAGTGGATAGATATGGAGGATGTGACATTAATCTTAATTAAGGATATGCACATCTTAATGAAGGATTAGTTAAATTAACTCAAATTAGTGGAAGGGTTATGGAGGATGGGACAAGGAGAGAGAAAGAATGAATTAAAAATTGAAAAGGATAATTGACTAAATTAAATAAATTGATTTATTTATTTAATTTAGAGAGGAAATGGTAAAGGATAAAGTATTTAATTAAATACTTTTGGGAACCTTAGGGAAAGGGGATAATATTAATTAAATATGTCATTTAATTAATATAAATGGGTTAGATGAATAAATGATGGGATTATGACCATATAGAAGTGGTCAAATTTAGGTGTCTAAATAAACTATAGAATTATTTGAAGAGAACCATCCTAGTAATGAGGAAGAAGATAAATCAAGAACTAATATAGATAATCTAATAACAAACAAAAATTTATCAAAAGGTACACCCCCAAGATAAAGAGGAATTATGAGAAGATGAAATTCTCAAATGAAGAGTCATTTGTATCTTGAGAAAGACAAGAATTATTTCTAAAGAAGAGATAAATAGTGAATTCTTGCTTAGGCTAGAAGATGTAAGATCAAGAAGTGAATGTATAAAGTATTTTTGGGAAGGAAGTAAATTCTTTGATATTCATTTTGCAAGAGATAAAATTAGAAGAGAGAGATTGGTAAAATAGAAAAATAGTGGAATTAGTTAAAAGAAACCTAAAGAAAAAATAAAGGAAAATCAAGAGAATAAAAAAATTGGAGGAAGGATGAACCCTAAATCATAAAAATATAAGTTAAAATGTGTTCAGCTCCTACTAAAATGGTTGACAATAGGAGTAAGCTTCTTATTTTTGGAAAAGACACCAAATATTCTAGTGAAAATATATTTTATACCTTAGAATTTCATTAGAGTAGAACTAGCATTGATGATGACCAAACTAGATTATATGACTTTTAAGGTACCCTAGGGATGGAGAACTTAGATGGTATATAAATAAATGTCATAAATTTGATAAAACATAGAAAAATGACAAAGATGACATGAGATAAAATGAATCAATGGAGGAGTAAAATCAATGTTTTAATAGTGTGATCAATAAATTGGAAACTTTTAATAGAACCTACATTAGGGTCATAGTAAATGGGAAGGTGATCACTACATATAAAAAGTAGTAGAATTGACAATAATATTAGAGTCCAAACCTGGAGAAGAAATAATAATTCCCTATGGAAAAACTAAGAGTAAAACAAGAAATTCTACTAAAAGGTGAGAAGAGTGAGACTTCCCCTAAATACAAGGAACAATATTTGGTGTACTTTTGTAATAGAGAAGGAATTTTAATAATGAGTTCCCAATGATAGAATGCACCAAGAGAGATTCCACAATAAGAGTAGGATTTGAGAATACACCCAGAAAGATAGTTGGAATATACTATGGAATATGTAGACAATGAGGTAAGCATCAAGCTGACATTTTTTAATGATATTAGAAGAAGGTGATGATAAATATGACCTCATTATTAGATAATAATTAGAGATGATAGAGGATTTGAAATAGTACATGATTAACAAAAGGATTTTAACAAAATAAATCATGGATACTAGACACTAAAATGGAAATAAAATTTAAGGAAAATCCAAGATGAAAAACCTTCACCATGTGGTACCTCAAATCCAATATTCAAAACCTTCCACAAGTTATAATAATTACTATTCACAAGGAGGTGTTAAGAGAAGCTACCACATAAATAATAGAGGCATTCAAGGAAGAGGAAGAGGCCAAATACTATTATGCTATTATTGTAAAAATTTGAGACACTACATTAATGAGTGTAGGAGCAAAAAATAGAAGAAAAAAAAATTATGAATTGTTTTGTGAAAGTGTACATTATGTTTAAATTAGTTTTTCTAAAGTTGCACAAATTTATAGAGATAGAGTGGCACTCATAATAAAGAGTGTGGAGTTACAGGACTAAATGCATCACATGGTATCAAAGTGCTCATGAGATTTACAAAATAAAAGGTATAAAATGTCAAAGGATGCAAGAAATCAAATAATAAATAGGAAATGGAGAATATTCATTAAGAGGATAAGTGAAACTAGAAAAACAATATAAAGAAAAAAGGAAACACTTAGAAGAAAGGTCTTTCAAGAGTTCAAGAAAAATAAAATTAGATATGTTGTAATCAACTAAGGAGGTATTGATATACAAAAAAAGTAAGCAAATTTTAAAAGAATATGATGAAAGTGATGAAGAAAAATATCAAAAAAAAAGTGAAAGAGAGATTTAATAACCATAAAATCTAAATAATTAATTGGAAATATACAAAAACAAGAATTGTTGTTTCCTTAAAGAGAGAAGAAAAATATTTTAAAAAGCTAGCTAATCTGTAGAGGAAGAAAAATTATTAGAAAAGCTCAAATAGTTCTCAAAATATTAGAATTAAAAGAGTTTAGAATAGAAAATAACACCTAGTTCTATCAAAAACACACAAAAAAATGAAAGAATAACCAATCATACTAATGTGAATTTAAATGGAAGAAGAATAAAAAATATTTAATCGATTTAGGATTTGATACTTTTGGAAAAATAGAGTTCATTCCACCATTAATCCTAAGAGGAAATTTGTGTACATTATATATATCTATTAAATTTTGGTAGAATAAATACTTGTAAAAATTCACTTTGAGAAAAAATAGAAGAATAGAGAGAAGAAATATCATCCCTATAGAGAGAAAGAACACAATATGTGACTAGCCATAAAAAAAATTGTCTTAATTATGGTTATTTTCTCTATTATAATACTACTTTCATGACTTTCAAACATTTCTACACTTTAATTAATCATAAAATATTATAAGTAATTATTGATATGTTGATAGATATTTTCATGTGTGATTTCTTTTGATATGTGATGAAGTGTTGTGATAAATTATGTTGGTTATGATGAACAAGTTCTTTGTGTAGTATCTAATCTTATATGCATCAATGAGGAATAAATCAACCAAATTTGATAACCTACAGCCATAGGAGTTGGTATCTCATAGCCAAGGAACCATGAACCTACAATGAAGGGAGAAATGCTTGAAGATAAGTCAACCATAGACCTTTGGGAATTTGATTTTTTTATTTCCAATATCATAACAAAAAAACCCGAAACTTGCACACAATACCCTAATTGATACTATCAAAGAGATAGATAAAATATTTAAGTGAAATATACAATGCAACCTTACTTAAATAGGAAAGGTAGTGAAGGTATTCAAGTCAAACACAATAATTGACTAACCCTTCAAATATGGAACACTTTTTATCTCACATGACAAGTGTTATGTGAGTGGAAAGTGGCCATGTAAGAGGTGTCTCACAAAGTGAGGACACTTGTCTCAGCCTCATGAGGTGAGACAAAACTATAGAAGTCCCTAAGTGGAGACTTAAGAATTATGAATAGGACTCTTCTAGTTAGGCTAATAGATAACTAGTTTGATAAAGTCACTATTTACACCAACACCCCCCCCCACCCCTTAAGTGTAACTTAGGGAGTAATATAAGAACTAATGATGAGTCCTGACTACTAGGCCATATTAGGTAATCGTGTACAAATTTCTCATGAAGTGGAGAAAAGGAGAAAAACCCAGTGGGAAATAAAACCCCTCTCCAAAAGAGAAATGATATAATGTAGAGAGACTATGTAGCCCCTCCATAATATGATGATGAGTTCTTTTAATTCTTCTCAAATGCTCCGTGTGAATACTAGTGTAGAATGGGTACCAAAGAAGTGATGTGAATAATTTTTGGATTCTCTTGATAAAGCGCCTCTGAATTCTTATGCAAGTAGTGATGTTCTACTAGAAATAATCTCTTGATGCTCTTGGTAAAGAATCTATGGAATATCATGTAGCAGATGATGGTGGATGAGTTGATCGTATTTTAATCATTATTCTAGTCATTCCCACATTCTTTGAGTGTAAAACTTAGAATCATAGAAGAAATGTAGAAGAAATATAAAGTGCTCAAGGCATGACAACAATGACAAACCCCCCTTAATTATTTTGACCCCTTGAATTGGCACTTTAAATGTTTTATTACATATAACAAGTTTCATGTAACGAATGATGACACTTTATAATTGAGTCTTATCTCATTTTTCAATTAAAAGGGCAAGTGATATTCACTTTTTTATAAAATCATTACTCATTGTGAATAGCTAATCAAAAGATACAATAATTATTCATACCTAATTTTACACTTAGAAACTAAAATTTTACCTTTTATAAGAGGAGACAAAATATGTGTTAAACAACACATTTTTCACATTGTCTTGATGCTAGTTTGTCCAACTCAAAAAACTATTCTTGAATACTATTCACAATCAAAATGTTGACTCTTTGTTGAAATTTATGGAAAAATGAAAACGAATCCCTCATTTAAAAGCATTTGTGGGCTATCATTGGTTAGCATAAAATGTTAAGAGTTTGACCAAACTGCTAGCTATTAATGATTAATCACTAGAAGTTAATAATATATGTCAAGGATACAAAAAATTTAACCTTTTCCATAACACATAATGCTACTACCAAATAGAGTTAACTTAGATGAAAACATAGAATGTTAGATTTTATGAATCAACAAATGTTAAAGTTATAACAAATGTCAAACAATTAAGGAGAGACCACCATGTAGGAGTTTCTTTATGTTGGGTTTCATGAAGGAGTAGGAATATAGAGATTTAATGTGTGATCAATTTTGGAGACCTTCGCAAGTTTGGATCTTGGCGACCTGGCCTACAATATGAAAGTCAATCTACCTTTACTATGTGATCAATGTTCAACGTATATTTTTAATGGAAGGAAACACAACACATAAATTCATATAGTACCATAAAATTTTAAAGAGTAACAACATGAAAATATTAGTCTCACACCATGTCTTAGAATAGACGTATCTCCCAATTCAACACCGATCGGCATTACCATATAACTAACAAGTAAACCTATAAAATCCCACAACTTATAATCTCATCATTTGCAATTGTAGGGGTTGTAGGTGTAGGGACTACATCTATAGCCACTCAGAGCATCTCCACCCTTGATTGCCACTATTATCTCCTCTAATTTTCCAATTTTAGAAGAGGTTGTTGTGGTCTCCTTAGGTGACTCAATGATCTTTAGGTACATCTTGCACCCAAAGAATCCATTGTGACACCCACAGTTGGCTCCACACCCATATTTTCCACCACAATGAGACATTTTCCTCACTTACCAACACAAACAAAAACACCTGCAACAACATCTCATAAAACACTTTGTGAGTTTCATGCAGAATATAGGGAGTGGACATTGATAGAAATTTGGTTCATTGGATTGTGTGCATAATAAAATTCTCAACATAATGAATCGATGGCCTTCATTAGCGAATTTATGAGTACTAAATGTGTGCATGGTGGCTTACTCACAGGTCAAATTTGGTGCCTCTAATCACAATTATCTATATTTCCTTTGAAAATGAAATAAACCCCACTAGAGAATCACTTTATCATGTTTGCATGAGAAGAAAAAGTCTTACTCGATGTGTAAAGAGGGTTGTGCAGCTTGCATGATGTGAGGTGAAACTAATCTCTCGAGTATTTCAAGGATTAAAAACATAGATCAACTTTCTTCTCAGGTTATGATGTCCTCTCTAAATACATAAGAATAGATACCCACTACAAATAATGTGCTTCTAAGAGTGCACATACTGCCAAAAATTAAACAAAAAACTAAATACACTCAAAAAATCTTAGATATTTTTGAATGGACAAATGAAACCAAATTGGCTATGTGAGTAACTCTTGATTAGGCTAGATACAAGATTTTGGGAAGGGTTTTTTTTCTTACATGGCTTTGATACCCTGTGTTTCCAATATCATAACAACAAAAAACTTGAAACTTCCATAAAATACTTGCACACAATAATTTGATTGATATTATCAAAGATATTGATAAAAGAGTTAAGTGAAATGTACAATACAACCTTGCTTAAATAGGCAAGGTTGTGAAGGTATTCAAGTCTAACACAATTATTGACTAACCCTTAAAAGATGGAACACTTGTTAACTCACATGACAAGTATTTTGTGAGTGGCAAGTGATCATGCAAGAGATGTCTCACAAATCTCAACCTCATGAGGTGAGACAAAAATATAGAAGTCCCTAAGTGGAGACTTAAGAAATATGAATAGGACTCTCCTATTTAGGTTAATAGATAATTAGTTTGATAAAGTCACTATTTTCATCAACATTTAAGACTTTTTGTTAGTTAATGAGAGACTTTGTTACAAGGTTGCAAACTATTTTTTTGTTGTCAACACTTCTATCATTACTCACGCATTCATGTGAAAGTGGATTATTTATCTCTAATAGTAGATTAAAATTAGGACTTTACTTTTGAATATTTTTTCTCATGTATTTATTAAAAATAATCCTCTTCCTAATTTGCAAGAATGATTTGATAAGTAGCATTTAGAGCCCTAGTTGTTTAAGAGTCAAATTTATTATATACTTTATAACTTTGTTATCATAATTATAATTATAATCTTCCTTTTTAACAACTATATTTTCCATTTGAATAGAAATAACAAACATTTCATCTAAATCATTGGATCATTGAATCGATTGTGCATGGAGAATTTAATATATATTTATCTGAATCATTGGATCATTGAATCAATTGTGCATGCAGAATTGAATATATATTTGTCTTGAGTGTTAAAGAAGAGTGTTGATACCCAAGGAAGGGCCCACTTCAGGTATGAGGCTACTTTGTTGTTAAATTAGTGATTACTTTATTTTCTTTTTGTGTCAAGTACTATTAATTGATAGATGTTGTCACCCATAGTTATATCTAAATAATAATTTATAACCTTCAGAAGAAATAACTTACCCATAGCTTTAGTTCAAGAGAAATATTTTGTTATGCAGACTCTGCATGATTTCTTAAATAGGTTCCTTTCCAAAATAGTAACTTTCTTACTATGCTAAAAAGAGATAACTAGAAATCTCCTAGCCGTAAATACAGTACTAACACCATCTTAATAAATACATCCTTGGTTTATAATAATAAATGTAAATTTATGTTACCAATGACTGCCTAATAGATGATTAGCCAAGTGATTGGGTAGATGTGCATGACCAAGTTGCTCCACATAATTAGGTAATAAGGGTGCACATACATTTTTGGCGCCATTTTCAGGGATGGTGCCAAGCTATGAGAGTATATGGGTTTTTTAAATGTATTTCATGTTTTCATAAATATAGAAACTTTCATTTTTGGAATTTAGAATTGTTAGATATCACACAAAAAACCAAAATTTGTACTAACACCTTGCGGGAAAACTGGGAAGTGGTACACAATTATTGTATTGAAAGGAGAAATCCTCTAAGGATATTTCTTCCAAATAAAACTTCTCACAAACACATGTCTACAATAGTAAAAAAATAATGAGTAGGAAAAGAAAGTGAGTCCTTAACTCTTGAAATAGAACAACCTAAATATAATCCACTAATCATTTCTAGTAAGGACTCCAATAGTCCACCACTTCAACCTACTCCATCAATTCCTAATCCTAATCTCTAGCTTACAATGGGAGACCTTGGAAGTGTAGGAGAACAACCTCTCGAAATTACCACTTTTCAATTCCCTATCTCCAATCAACAAGGGAGTTTTATCATGAAAAATATACCTCCCTCTACTCTTCCCAATTTCCATGCCCTTATAATAGAGGATCTTGATATGTTCCTATTTTAATTTGATGTACTCTGGATGATTTATGACTACACTATAGATATACATTGTTTGAAATTGTTTACACCCACACTAAAGGACTCTACTCTCATATGGTTCATGGGATTGAGGATAAATGTAGTAACCAATTGGAATACCATGAAGGAGAAATTTCTAAAAAACTATAAGGATTACTATATAATAGTAGACATACATGGAGATGACATTTTTAGAATGACTCAAAAATGGGATGAACCACTAGAAGAGTATGTCAAGAGATTCTTGTTTTATCTCCAAAAATCCAAACAAAACCAAATAACTAGAGATTCCTTGAAATTGATCATCTTATGAGGGGTTAATGAGGAATTATTGTATTCCATAGACCTAATAGGATTGGGAAATATATCTCAAGTTCCATGGGAAGATGTTTTCCCACATTGTAGGAACTAATACAGTGAAGAAGACACACAACTTGCGAGCAATGACCACCAAAATAGTTGTGAATGTCTCACAAATGGAGCTTAGTAATATGTTAAAGGACATGAAGCATGATATCATCAATAATATGGCCACCCAATTAGACACTCTTCATGCTATAAAGAAATAAGAGGAAGTAAAAGTGGCTTTAATATAATATTGTCCCTATTATTGCCAAAAGAAGAGGAATTGCAAGTGTAAGTGGGTGTTGAGTATTGAAGATAAAAATGAATGACAAAAGTTTAGGGCACTAGAGGATGAGGATGGCCAATTATTTTACTTGGCACAAAGGAAACCATGGAATAAATGACAAGGTACCTCTCAGGACCCATTATCTTATAATTCTTCTTTCTTGAATTCTTTTGCAAACAATTATCCATGGTATAATCAACCACCTCCAATATGGTTAAACTATGTGCCACCTAGATGGAAACCTCCCCAAGTATTTTAGACACAATAGTACTGTCATTCATAATCTCAAAACCAACAACGGAAATTGCTTCAATCCTCATGGCAACAACAATAATGGAAAGGAAACCAACCTTGGCCTAATCCTTATACAAGCTACTTGTAGCAACTAGAAGTATTGCCCCAACAATAAACAATTTTGACAAATCTTGTTAATCCTTCTCCAAATCTACCATGGGCCACACAATTATCAGCCCAACCTACACCTAATCATATAAATAAGAATATTTAGCAAGATTATTCTTGTGAAACTATCTAGTATCTAACCTATGCAATCAGATTAGTGACTTGCATCTTTTCTCATGGAAAAGTTTTCCCATTCCTACATCACCATTAATCATGTAGATTCCCCCTAAGGAATATTCCAATGATGCTAACCTACAAATAAACCATTCAAGTAAGCACCCTAAGAAAAATGAAATGATCAATAAAGAACCCCCATTTTTAGAAATATTGACTACCAAAAAGATTGAACCCCTAACTGAATTTGAATTTTTGGACCAATTGAAAAATATTTGCATAAAAATTCCTTTGTTTCAAGCTATAAAATATGTTCCTATCTATAGTAAAATTGTGAGGGATTTATACTAGAAGAAACTAGGTTGCAAGAGAAAATACCCCCAAACTGTCCATGTCATGAGACAACTTGCAAATATTATGGTAGGCAAGGAGATTTTTCCAAAATACACAAACCCTAGTAGCCCAGTGGTAGATGTGTGTATTAATGGTATTCTAATATTCAATACCTTGATTGAATTAGGTGCAACCACTAATGTTATGACTAAGGAGACTATGAAAAATATTTAATTGAATGATATTTGGCCTACTCCTACAATCTTACAATCAATAGACAATTCAATTGTTAAATTGAAAGGTGTCATAGAGGACCTAGTCATCACACTAGATTCCTAGGAATGCCCTATTGATTTCATGGTTCTCCATCCAAAGGCTAACTTGGGAGGATATCCCCTCACCTTGGGACATCCATGGTTAGCAAATGTAGACTCATTCATAGGCTATAGGTCTAGAGATATGACTATTTCTAATAGGAATGACACCAATAGATTAGTCTTATATCCACTTGCACAATCTTTCATTGAACCAAACCATCCAATTTGGCTAGACCTTGGGGATAATTATTTGAATGTGTTATAAATGCTAGTGAAAATTGATAATATACCTATTCTTGAACTAAAATATGAGGATGTAATACTTTCAAGCATTATGCAAAATAATTATGTAAGGGACCCACAACAAAACTCTTGTCTAGCATGTGTGTCTTGCTTACTGCATAGTATTCTTCCTCCAGTCTCTTCTATTACTTATACCTCAACTACACAACTATTTAATAACATACTACCTCATAATTGTGACCTTAATTTATCATTCTTGATGTTTCTTCCATGGAAACCTTGACCAAGCAGGTTGAAATTTCACCAAGCAGACTTATCAACATAAATATTTAGTTGAGCATGCAGTAGCAAGAAGAGTTAATCTCTATGCTACAAAATCATAAAACAAAAATTTATTGGTACCATCATGAGATGAAGGGCCTAGATCCCAATTTGTGTACTCACAAAATATATATCAAAGAGGAACATAGACCAATCAATCAAACCCCAAAGAAGGATGAATCATGTTGTCTAATAAATAGTTAAAATTAAACTACAAAAACTTTTGTATGCTAGTTTTATCTACCCTATATCAGATAGTCAATGGGTCTCACTTCTTGTGACATTTCTTTAAAATGGAGGGAAATAGAAAGTTTGTGTGGATTACAAAGAACACAATTCAGCCACTAGGAAGGATCATTTCCTTCTACCTTTTATTGACTAGGTATTGGATTCCTTAGCAAGTAAGAAGTATTTCTCCTTCTTGGATGGGTTCAATGGTAATTAGATAAGGATTGTACCAAAATATCCGTACAAGACAAAATTTACCTATCCATGGGGAACCTATGCTTATTCAATACTCCCATATAGGCTATGTAATGGCCTTGACACATTTCAAAGGGTGGTGATAAGCATTTTCTCTGACTTGGCTCATGACTATATGAAAGTATATATGGATGATTTTACCATATATGGATATACTTATGAGGAAGCACTAAAAAATATTGAGAAGGTATGAGTTCCAAATGTGCAAAGATCATATTTGTTTCCCTCAACAATGAGAAGTGCTACATGATGATGGAAGAAGTGATAGTCTTGGGACACTATATTTCACAACAAGGTATTCAAGTGGATCCAAATAAAGTGAAGGTAATTGCAAGCCTACTAGTCCTACAAAAGCATAAATATGTCATAAGTTTCCTTCGCTTTGCAAGATACTACAAAAGGTTTATTAAGGACTTCAGAAAAATTTCATCACCTCTATTTGTGCTACTTACTAAGGAGTCTAAATTTGTATGGACAAATGTTTTTCAAGTAGCCTTCCAAAATCTTAATATTTTCTTAACAAAAGCACCAGTGTTAAGAGGACCTAGCTAGAATATACCATTTCATATACATATTATTATATGTGAAATATATTATATTGAAACAAGAACCTTTAGGTAGATAATAAAACTACATTGTAACTAATAATTAAATTTTGGCCATAATCTATGCTATCAAAAAAAAATCTCACTACATTATAGGATACCTATTTTTTGTGCATATTGACTATACAGCCATTCGATAATTGATAAACAAATAAATTTTTAGTGGAAGGCTAGTCAGATGGTTATTGTTGCTACAAGAATTGATATAACAATAGTAGATAAGACAAGAAAGGTAAATGTAGTTACAGATTTCATTTCTAGATTAACTAAACCAATGCATGATTTCATTATAGAGGACTCCTTTCCTGATGACAATTTTTTTGCATTAACAATACAAACTCCTTGATATGCTGACATTTCCAGTTATCTAGTTACAAGAACATATCCTCATATTTTACCAAGATAAAAACATCATTTAGTTGAAAGAATCTTTCCATTTTCATGGATAGATGGATATATTTTCTATACTAGACTAGACAATTTCATGCGTAGGCATATAAAGGGAGGATGAAGTGTATGAAATTTTACATGACCACCATGATGAGCCATGTGGAGGACATTTTTTTGGTAAGAGAACTTCTTTGAATATACTAAATACTAGTTATTACTGGTCTAATCTACATAAATATGTGGTTAAGTACACTAGATGATGTGACAAATTTCAAATGACGGATCATCCCACATGCATCAATGAGATGCCCCTACAACTATATGGTTGGTCATCTCGCCCTTTGATAAGTGGAGTATAGATTTCATAAGGCACATTGATCCTCCTTCCAATTAGAAGGAATATATACTAGTTTGCATCAATTATCTAACCAAGTTGGTGGAAGTTTGTGCTAAGAAACATGACCAGGACAACAAGGTTGTTGAATTCTTATATGAGTAAATATTCACCAAATATGGAGTGCTCAAGGAAATTGTTACAAATCAAGGATCCCAGTTTACATCAATATTGATTCAAGCACTGGCTACTGAGTATAATATCAAGCATGAGTAGTCTACTCCTTACCATCCAGAATCTAATGGTAAGGTTGAAGTCACAAACAAGGAAATTAACACAATATTGACTAAGAAAATTTCATTACATCAAAAGGATTGGGCAGCTCATCTTCCTAATGTATTCTAGGCATATAGAACAACTTAGAAAACTGCAACAATTTTTACACCATATGAGATGGTTTATGGAATAAAATTTGTCCTTCCAATCAAGTTTGAATAGAAGACATTAAGGAAAACACTCCAAATGGGTATGGACTTATCAAAAGCACAAAAATAAAGGATGATGCAATTGAATTCTCTTGATGAAATAAGAAGAGAGGCCCTCCATCATACTAAAATAGTTTAGAAGAAAAAATTTAAGTTGGATGACCATTCATGAAGACAAAAAAAATTTAGAAGGGTGATTGGGCCCTACTATATGATTCAAGGTATAAGGATCATAAATTTAAACTAAAAACAAGATGGTTGATACCCTATGATATTGATGAAGCCTATCCAAATAGTGTAATTTATTTATCAACCATTGACCTAGTTAGGTTTTCTCTATTGGTCGATCATTACCTAAAATTATACCTTAAGCCATTAAATAAAGTAACTTTTATAAAAAAAATTGCATCAACTACTTAACTTGAGGAACAACAACATCTAAGAAAGATTTTAATTTCTCAAACCTTGATGCTTTGCAAGTATGATTGCTTACCTTATGTATGACATAATAATAAAGTTATTTTAGTTTTTCCACGCAAACTATTAGGATCATCCATTACCATAATAATCTCAATAGTAACAAGATCTATATTCATTGTACATGTAGCCTCTAGTCATGATACATGTGGGACCTATTCATGTAGTGACCAGCAGTGAGACCTGGGAATATGTACATGTAGCCTTTGGAGAAAAGATCTATTGCAACCATATATGCAACCATACATTACTAACACTGTCGCATCATCCAATTTCCCAACTTCCTTATATGTAACCATTTATTCACTCATAGTTGCACTTCCTACTATAAAGCTTTATTTTAAGTATGTATTCCAACATGAAGCCACTAATAGATATCACTACCATCCATGTAATGCTCATTACACAACATGTTTCCACTTTTAAATTTCATTGAGCATGCAGTCACATCAATTTACACACTGTTGGGTCTCAAAAACCCTGGTTTAAACCACGAGAGGTTGGCAAACTCTCACAACACTATTGGCTAACTAAAAAGGCGAACCAATATAGTTGAACCTTATACTCTTAAGGCTCTACTAGACCTAGGCAAGTGTACCTATGCAAGCAATGCATATTTTGAATTATGTTTCCTACCGGACCAATCTATCCACAATGGCAATTTGATAGTGGAGAGATGTGATCAAAGTTTAGCGTAAATTGTATATGTAATATCAAGGTAAAGACTAATGTTTTCAGTTTAACAGATGTAAATAAAATGGATAAAACTAAATAATGAAACTAAGGGAGACCAGTGCCTTATTTGGGAAAAACAGAGTCAAATGAAAGTTTTAGATGAATGGCTTCTTTCTAGCAAGTTCTCTAATTGTTTGGCATATAGATATGAGTTTATAACTAGTATAAACATGCAAGAATGTGGTTGATAGACCCTACTTGAGGCAGAAAATCAATCCTAACTATTTGATTCTTCTTACTGATCCAAATAATATTCCAAGACTATTGTAATTGACTAAAAGGAATTTAATTATTCTTTAAAGAACCCAATTAATCAAATCACACAAATACAACAAATATGCACTGATAAATTGAACATATACTTGTTATTTCAACTTAAATAATCAAGAAACATCAGATTGGAGACAATCAAATAGTTGCAAAAATTCAACAAACAATTGACACCAAAATAAAGCCGCCAAGTCTAAAGTCTTCCATTATCTTCCTCAGAATTTATGCATTCAACATGGTCTTTTGAATACAAACATTCTAAAAAATACTATACTTCCTACTATCTCTCTTTTTTCTTCCAACTAATTTTTGCAAGTACTTTATACATTACACTTCAAGAGTCATGGTTCTTCATTCTACTATTACAGCTAATTACATTCTTTAACAGAATTTAAAATATTCGATTAAGTTGCCTTATCAGAAATCAAATATTTAAAACTATATCCATGCTTTGATTTTACATTAATACATTTTTGTCCTTTAATATTTTTCTTTACATGCTATTGCAAATCTTCTCTTTATTCTTACTATCTCTGCAGCTTCCTTTATGTTTACCATCATGGTTATCTCCACCATTAACCACCTTACCGTGGTTTGTACTTTACTTGTCCGCAGTATTGCGGTCCCTTGACTTTGACTGCTCTATTTTACCAATCTACCGCAGGCTCATTGCTTGCATCCTGCGGTTTCGCGGTGATCATCTCTGACTGTTACCTCCTCATCGCTTTCTTGTCACCGCACCACCATGGTCACTATGTTAATCGCACAGTATAGTGGTTGGAATTTCCTTTTCCTTACCACCACATTTATCTCCATTGTTTACCACCTTACCATGGTCTTCCTCTTGACTCCCTACGGTTGCATAGTGACCATCTGCCGCTATCTTCATTGTTCACTGCAGTCACCGTGGTTTCGTCTCTGGTCGGTCACAATGTGGCAATAACTGCCACTGTTGCTCACTAACAGCTTACTGCTATCACCGCAGTCTGCCCGTAAGCTGGTGGCGGTACCGCAGTGACCCCTCCGCTTCCGTCTATCGCTAATCGTAAACCTTTATCGTAGTCACTGTGGTGCCTAGCTTGACTACCAGCGATACCGCAGTGTGACTAGTCCTAACCGCTGGATTCACAATTTTCCACATGCCAACCGGCCACCATTTACCACACTACCACAACCACTGGCCTAACCGTCGGTGGTATTGCAGTAAACACTCTTTGCCTGCACTATCTAACCTCTGACTGTTACTGCTCCACTGTGGTCTGTGGTTTGACCACACGCGGTAAGCATTCTTTGCTACTACGCGTCGGTTATCTCACCACCACTATGATACATCGGTCAATGAATTGACCGCGCATGGTGTGGTGGTAAACATTTTATGCCTGCACCATAGTCATCGCCGCCATACCATGAGCCCATTGTGGGAGGCCATGGTAAAGCGGTAAGTGACATAGAATATGAATTTTAAGTCAGCGGTAAAGGGAATAATTTTCTTTGAATATTTTTGATGGGGGAAATGCATTAATATGAGAAAGATAGTGATAATATGAAGCCTGAATGGAGAAACCTTAGGGTTTTAGCAAAAAAAAGTGGAAAATCACTTGGGTTTTTTATGGAAATTTTGGGTTCTAATAGTGGCTCCTATTGGGGATGAGTGATTCTGCAAATCACTACAAAAATCCAAAATTCACTCTGGGAGAGCAGACTGAGACAAGGATGGAAAATGTTGATGAATGGAGAATGAAGTGAATGAAAGAGTGAAGGGGATGGAAAATCGAAAGTGGAGTATGGAGAATGGAAGGTGAAAATAACCCTAATCTACTATACATGGAAAGAATGTTTAAAGGGGTTTAAATAAGAATTGTCCATGCATTGGCAATTCTTAACCCTCTGTAATTCCTCAAGAGAAAAAATGCTTCAGGAACTGCTCATGTACAGGAAACTCTTGCTCCTCTCTAGACATGTTGTGCAAGAAATAAGAATCTTCACCTCCTTTACCAACAACAACAAAGGGTCCCAGCCATAATACTTCAAATTTCCCATGTTTTCCCTTCTCTTGGCATCTTACATTCCACATTAGCACCAGATCATTTTCTTTGAACTTTCTATCTCTTGCTTTTTTATCAAACAAATACTTCATTTGTGCTTGCAACTTTATTTTTTTTTTTTGAGCTAGTCTTCTTATCTCATCAAGCTCTACCAATTGTTCCATTCTCTCTTCCATTGGTTCTAGAACCTCTATGTCTTCTTGAAGGATAAATTTGTAAACTAGCAACAAATTGTGCAAAGGCATTCTATCTTGTGTTCCATACACTAATTCATATGGGGATTTTGCAATTTCTTTTTTCACAGTAATCCTATCTACCCATATGGCCAATCTTAACTTTGAATCCCAAGACTTTTTATTTTTACCAAGCATTCTCCTTATGATTTTTAGAAGACTCTTGTTGTTGGATTATGCCTAACCATTAGTTTGCAGGTGATAAGGGGTTGTATAATAAATGTTAATACCATGTGTACTACAAAAAATATTAAACTCATCAGATCTGAAACACGTCCTATTGTTTGTAATTAATCTTAATGGTGTACCAAACCTAGTAATAATGTATCCATCAAAAATTTGATCACAACTTTACTCGTTGCTTGCTTGGTTGGGATTGCTTCTACCCATTTGGTGAAGTAATCAGTGGCTACCAATATCCATTTGTGTCCTCCACTTGATTTCTCTTATATCTCCCCAACAAAATCAATCCCCCATTGATGAAAAGGAGCTTCAACCTGCATAGGTCTGAGTGGTAAAGCTCCCTGATATTTCATTTTTCTTGAAAACTTCTAGCATGCCTCACACTTTCTTACATATGAAAAAGAATCATTAAAGACTTTCGGCTAGTAATAACCTGCCCTGAGAATCTTATGTGCAATTGTCTTCGCGGAATAATGGCCTCCATAGATCCCTTCATGCATTTATTTTAAAACATGTTTAGCTTGTGACTCATCCAAACATAACAGCAACATCCCATCCTTGCTCTTCCTAAATAAATCACCTTCTATGAATATATATTTAGATGCTCTTAGTTTCAAAGTTCTTCTCCAGTTATTATTAAATTCTTTAGGGCACCTCATGTTTATGAGGTAATACATAATGTATGTATACCAAGGTGTATGCTCAATATTTGCAATTGCATTTCCCTTATCTTCTACATTGCAAATTTGATTTGCTTCAATATTTGCTTCTGTCATTATCTTGGCCAAACCTTGGCCTCTTACCAATTTGGTAATTTGTATTTCCATATCAAATTCCTGGATTTTATTAATCCACCTGCATCTCTTCCCTATTAATTCTGACTGTGTTAAAATGTCTTTAATATCTGTGTGAGAAACATAAGCAATCACTTTGGCTCCAGCAAGATATGGTCTAAAATATTTTGTGGCTTTTACTAATGCAAAGGCTTGTTTTTCCATTATATCATATTTCAACTCTAACCCTTGCGATTATTTAATAAAGAAGGATACAAGCTTCTCATGACCTTCCTCATTCTTCTGCAACATAACAACAGATATAGTGTGAAAAGAAGCAAATTAAAATATTTGAAAAGGTTTTGCAAAATCAGGAGATTTGAGGACAAGGGCTTCCTTGATGGCCCTTTTGATGATACAAAAGCTTCCAATGCTTTTGGAGTCCATTCTATCTTTTGTCCCTTCCTTAGCATTTTTGATATGGGTTTAACAATTTCAGAAAAGTTAGACACAAATCTCCTAACAAAGTTAATCTACCCAAAAAATGATTGGATGGATTTGACAGTTTTAGGAATAGGAATCTTATCTTTGGCCTCAACCCTCTTAGGATCTATTCTAACTCCCTCTTTTGACACAATATGTCCTAAGAGTTTTCCCTATGTGACAGCAAAATGACATTTTTTAGGGTTCAAACTAATACCATACTCTAAAGCTTTAATGAATATTTTTTCTAGATTTTCTACATGATCTTCAGCCCTTTTTGAGTAAGCAATAAGATCATATTGGTATATGACCATTATAGCATTAATCAAGTCTAAAAATGCTAAGTCCATAGCTCTCTGAAAATTTTATCCTGCATTTGTGAGGCCAAATGGCATTCTCACATAGACATATGTTCCCCATGGAGTTGTAAAAGTTTTCTTGTACTACTCAGATTCCCTAACTTTAACCTAATTATAACCAAAAAAACCATCCATTATAGATAACATCTCACACCCCATTACTTTATGCAGTATGGCCTCCATATTAGGTAGACGGTAATTATCTTTGAGGGATGCCACATTTAAATTTATGAAGTGCACACACAGTCTGATATCTTTTTTTTTCTTTCTCACAGGAACTAGGTTTGACACCCATCTTGAATGCTTGACTGGTTTAATGATACCCCCATTTCTAAGCTTTTCCAAATCCTCCAACATTTTTGGTTCCAATGTAGGGTTGATAGGCCTTTGTTTCTATCTAAATAGCTTTGCATCTAGTTTTAATGAAATTTCATGTTGAAATAGGTCCTCCCTATATGCCTTGAGGTCATCATAAGACCATGCAAACACATTTTTATATTTTCTTAGTAATGAAATCAGCATTCTTCGGACAGCCGAGCTTATTTTCTTCCCAATATATACTTTTCTCAGTGCCAGTTCAATCCCTAAATTTATCTCTTCAATATCTTCCTTTTTGATTGGCGTTTGTTTCATGAGGGACCAATCATTTCCATCGTATACTCTTTCCAATGCTACTAGTCCTTTGGGAAGTTTTTTAGTCTTAAGTTGTAAGACCTTCTTTTTTAATACTATTTGCTCTCCATTTATCTCTTCTAAAAAGGCATTGAAATCAATTTCTTGAGCCTCATATTGATCTATACAGTGAAGGGACTTCAAAAGATCATTGTCATCATTAAAAATCTGCCAATTGTATATATTGTTAGGCACAACGGGTCTTGTTTTGAACTCAATTTGAGACACTCCAGCCATTGTAATATCATCTCTTCTTAATGCTACATTGGCTAAAATTTCTACCATTATGTTTTTCGATCTATCCACCCAATCAATGGAGAAAGCATCAAATAGCTCGATTGTATCCCATATTGCATTCTTGTATTGCTTTAAACTTTTATTTTTTGCAACATATTTTGATCTGATTTGTGACACAACTAGCTCAAAGTCTCCAAAGGTAGTTAACAGTTTAATCTTGTGCTTAACAGCCATGTTCAAACCGGTTAATAAGGCTTCATACTCTGCTACATTGTTTGTACATTCAAATGCTAGCAAGAATGAATATTTAAAATTTGAACCATTGGGTGATATGAAAACTATCCCATCTCCATTACCTTCTTGACTATATGCCCCATCAAAATAAATTATCCATACCCCTTGCTGATTTTCAGAAATATGTTTATTAGTTGGATCTTTGTTCACCAACTCAGGCTGAGATAATTCTACTCTAAAACTCCCCAAATCTACATCACAAAAGCAATTAAGTTGCTCTTGAGGAACATACTCGAAAATTTGATTCATTCTTGGCTCCCTATACAACTTGACCTCTTCACCATTTACTGGTATAGTAGCATATGATAAATCAAACTGCACATTGCCTCTTACTACTGTAGTCCATTGTCTTGATAGAGGCATTCCAAACTGGGGAGGTGTGTCGATTATGGTTATATCAATATTGTAGGCAGCTTGTGGGTAATTTTCTAATCTTACTTCCACATTCTTCATTACTCCCACAACTGGAACAGGCCTGCTATCCATGGCGTAGCATTTACCCCCTTCCACATATATCCACATACTGAGTTGTTTCATTACCCCTACTGGCATAATATTCATGGAAGCACCTGAATCTATCATGCAATTTCTCACTAATTTACCACTTATGAGTAGGGTGGTAAAAAATGGGTCAATCCATGGTGTGTTCATCAAGTAGGCCTTTAGATCTCTTATTTCCTTCTTCTTATCAATGATTTCAGGGACCTCCTTATTTTTAAGGTTTATGTTTTGGTTCCCTTTAGACATCAATTGTATGGCACCTTCCCTATATTCCTTAATCTTCATCATTTCAACTAATGGGATAGACATTTTTAGTTGAGATAAGGCTTGTATGAAATCAAAGGATGTACCTTTAGTTCTGATCACCTTCTTAGGTTCTATCAATTCTCCTTTATTTTCTTCCTTTTCCCCTTTGCATGTTTGACTTGGATTTTATTTATCCATGGGGACTTCCTTACCTTCCTCTTTAGGAGCACATTTTTGTTCTCTTTTATCAAATTGTTTATCACCTATCCTCTTTGATATCTCATTTGATACCTTTTTATTTTTTACAAACATTCCTCTAGGAACACCCTCATCTTCATTTATTTTTTTGTTCCTCAACCAATATTTTCTTCTAGCTTCTTCCACCACTGCAATAGTCAATATTTTAATCTCTTCTTCACTCGGTCTCCTTATATTGCATCTATTTTTCTGACGTGATGCAATAGGGGGTCTTTCTCATTTTCACTTTCTTCATAGTCATAAAAAACCTATTGCTCTACCATATGAATATTGTATTTTTGATGATCAACATCATACTCATATCCTTCCTCCTCTGAAGATGAATACTCCCACTCCAAAGAATTAAGAGTGTGGGAAGTTAGATAAATGTTATGATCTTCCCCACCATCATTTTCCAATATGTTTTCTTCTGGTATTGACTGATCTGTAACACAATTCTCTGGGGAGTGTGGTGCATAGCAAACTAAGCACCAAGGACTCTTATCTACCATATATGTTCCTTTCCTTCTTAAAGGATCTGGTGTCTCTTTATTCCTTGGTCTATCAATTACTAGCTTCACATCCTTGTAGTTTGTATTATAAGGCATGTCATGTAACCTTCGTCTTTCATTCCTATATGTGTTCTCCTGTCTGTTTGGGGGAGCATATGGGGAACCCTAGGGTTTTCTCTTTTAGAAAACATCCCTGCAACTTTCCTATTATTTTCAATAGTCAGCGCTATCTTTTGAGCTTCACCTAGACTCCTAGGACCTCTGTTTCTCAACTCATATCATGTCTTGGGATCAAAGGCTTTCAAATAGATACTTAATACAGTAGGGTCGGCCAACTTGGACCCCTAAGGTATTTTATTATATAATTTAAAAAACCTTTGATTAAATTCATAGGCTGACTCATTTTGATGTTTTTGTATAGTTACCAACTCGTGCAATGCAAAGTCTGATGCACATTGATTCCCATATTGCTGAAGAAATTTTTCATAAAATATATGAATGGAATCAATGGATGTTGTTGGTAAACTATTAAACCAATCCCTGGCATCTTCAATCAGTGACATCATAAATAGTCTCATTTGTACATCCTCCTATTGAATATCCAAGTCTTGAATGAATGCATTAAAGTTCCTCAAATTTTCCTTGACTATGACTGCACTACTTCCTGTGAATTTTGGGACTAGGCCTCTCCAATTATTACCAAAGGGTAAGGGTATTTTCAAAATCCGGCAAGATCAAATTGCCTAATTAGGGTAGTGTATGGTGGAGGAGGAATAGAATGGTGCTTGGAATTGTACAATGGATTATTATGAGAAAAGGATACATATTGTTGTCCTTGCGGGGCCATACATTGTTGGCAAGGGGGTACCTAAGTATTTCAATGTTGTGGTGGGGCATTTGAGCTCTTATATTAATTCCTAAGCCGATGTTGTTGGGCTTGTGGGGATCTTGAGGGCCCTACATTACTATTCCCATGCTTATGAGGGGGCACATATTTGGGTGAATCAGCCATTGGTGTTTTAACCCGAGTTTTTTGCAATTTTAATTCTTCAAGTTCCTTCATTGCTTGAAGATTTTGTTCATATTCAATTCTTGATTTTTCTGTTTCTTGTCTCTTGCACTCAAACCAAGCACTTATTTCATTTTGGATCATGAGTTCGTAATTTTCTTCAGAGGCTGCTTCATCACCTAGTCCATCCTGTTTCTCTTCAATGAATGCCATTCTTTGATCATATTTACGTTGATTCTCTTCTATTTTGGCCTCACATTCAACCATAAACTCCTTAAATTTCTCATGTTCTACTCGATAGAAGGGATTTTTTTTCTCCTTAGGGGTGTGAGGTTCTTGAGATGGGTTGTTTTCATTTACTAATTGATCGTATGAGTTGTGTGTTTCCACCGATGGTTTTGATATTCTATTTTTTGTTGCCAGATCCAGGTCATTGAACACCTTCTTGCCCTGATCATTTTTATAGGTTCGCTTACCCTTGTCATTAGGACCCTCTCCATCTCTATATAAATATCTTCTTCCTTGCATGTTGTGAGAAACTGTGATAGTTTGTACTCTAGGATGATTTCTTTCTAGTAGGTATTTTATTTTATCAATCTTAATGCACTTGTTCATTCAGAGTTGCCACCCACTTTCAAAACGTGAGAAAATTTTTACTATTTCACCCAACGAAGTCATTTCAAATTTCTTACTTGTAAATCTTTTTATAATGACTTTTTATGGAAAGGTTGTCTGCCACCAGATCTTCTTAGGTTATCCCCGGCGGAGTCACCAATTTGTTGGGTCTCAAAAACATTGGTTTAAACCATGAGAGGTTACCAAGTTCTCACAATTCTATTGGCCAACTAACAAGGCCAACCAATATAGTTGAACCTTCTACTCTTAAGGCTCTACCAGACCTAGGTGGGTGTACCTATGCGAGCGATGTAGATTTTGAATTATGTTTCCTACCGGATCAATCTATCCACAATGGCAATTTGATAGTGGAGAGATGTGATCAAAGTTTGGTGTAAATTGTATATGCAATGTCAAGGTAAAGACTAATGTGTTCAGTTTAACAGATGTAAATAAAATGGATAAAACTAAATAATGAAACTAAGGGAGACCAATGCCTTATTTGGGAAAAACGGAGTCAAATGAAATTTTTAGATGAATGGCTTATTTCTAGAAAGTTCTCTAATTGTTTGGCATACAAATATGAGCTTATAACTAGTATAAAAATTAAATAATGTGGTTGACAAACCCTACTTGAGGTAGAAAATCAATCCTAACTATTTGATTCTTCTTACTGATCCAAATAATATTCCAAGACTATTTTAATTGACTGAAAGGAATTTAATTATTCTTTAAAGAACCCAATTAATCAAATCACACAGATACAACAAATATGCACTGATAAATTGAACATATACTTGATATTTCAACTTAAATAATCAAGAAACATCAAATTGGAGACAATCAAATAGTTACAGAAATTCAACAAACAATTGACAATAGAATAAAGCCGCCAAGTCAAAAGTATTCCATTATCTTCCTCAGAATTTATACATGCAACATGGTCTTTTGAATAAAACATTCTAAAAAATACTATACTTCTTGCTATCTCTCTTTTTTCTTCCAACTAATTTTTGCAAGTACTTTATACATTACACTTCAAGAGTCGCGGCTCTTCATTCTACTGTTATAGCCGATTACATTCTTTAACAGAATTGAAAATATTCGATTAAGTTGTCTTATCAAAAAATCAAATGTTTAAAACTATATCCATGCTTTGATTTTACATTAATACGTTTTTGTCCTTTAATATTTCGTTGTACATGTTGTTGTGAATCTTCTCTTTATTCTTACTGTCTCCACAGCTTCCTTTATGTTTACCACCATGGTTATCTCCACCATTCATTGCCTTACCGCGATCTGTACTTTACTTGTCTGTGGTATCGCGGTCCCTTGACTTTGAGTGCTCTATTTTACCGCTCTACCGTGGGCTCGTTGCTTGCACCCTGCGGTTCCACGGTGATCATCTTTGACTGTTACCTCCTCATCACTTTCCTGTCACCGCACCACTGCGGTCATTATGTTAACCGTGTGCGATATAGCAGTTGGCATTTCCTTTTCCTTATCGCCACGGTTATCTCCATTGTTTACCACCTTACCACAGTCTTCCTCTTGACTCCCTGCGGTTGCACGATGACCATCTGCCACTATCTTCATTGTTCATCGTGGTCACCATGGTTTTGTCTCTGGTTGGTCATGGTGTGGTGGTAACTACCATTTCTGCCAGCTAACGGCTCACTGCTATCACCACGGTCTGCCCATAAGCCGATGGTAGTACCGCAATGACCCCTCTGCTTCCGTCTATTGCTGATCGTAAACCTTTACCGTAGTCACCACGATGCCTGGCTTGACTGCCAGCAGTAGTGTGGTGTGACTGGTCCTAACCATTGCATTCACCATCTATCACATGCCAACCGGCCACCATTTACCACACTACCGCAGCCACTGGCCTGACTGCCAGCGGTACCGTGGTAAACACTCTTTGCTTGCACTATCTAACCTCTGACTATTACCGCTTCAGTGCGGTTTATGGTTTGACCATGTGCAGTGGTGTAGTAAGCACTCTTTGCTGCTACGTTTCATTTATCTCACCACCACCTCGATACCACGGTCAATGAATTGACCGTGCGTGGTGTGGCGGTAAACGTTTTATGCCTGCACCATAGCTGCCACCGCCATACTGCGAGCCCATTGTGGGAGGCCGCGGTAAATCAGTAAGTGACATAGAATGTGAATTTTAAGTTAGCGGTAGAGGGAATAATGTGCTTTGAATATTTTTTATGGTGGAAATGCATTATTATGAGAAAGATAGTGAGAATATGAAGCTTGAATGGAGAAACCTTAGGGTTTTAGCAAAAAAAAGTGGAAAATCACTTAGGTTTTTAATGGAAATTTTGGGTTCTAACACACACCACATATCATGGATTTTTCTCCATCAATTCTATGATTTTCATGATAAATTGTTATCATCATCCAATATTTTCAACATACAACACTTCACTCATAAGTCTTATCAACTTGTTGCAATAAGTAATTTTCCTTATAACTTCATGATTTGTTTTAAATATTTCTCGCATTCTAGTAATTACCTCATTGCATGTATTTGTCATAAATATCATTATTATTTATAATGCTTTAATTAAGATACTACATCATCACCTCCTTTTTGGGCCCACTTGACATTTCAGGATAAATTTCCAATTATAGCTGGGGATAACACAAAACCATAACACCATTTTGGAAATTATGTTAATGCATTAATTACACAATGTACTTTAGACTACTTTGCCAGCATAGTTCCCATCAAAAATTGATCAGAGGCTACGATCACTTCATTTTTTAATAGCACCTCAAGCCAATTTATGTTAAATTTTCTTAATTTGGTAAGATGGGAGGCGAGCCAATTTGTTGAGACCCAATGGACAATAGCCCCATTCTTCATGATCAAGATTGTTTGTCCATATTCTAGTGGAAGAGTTGGATAGATTATTTCAAAGGTTAATAGGGTATAATGATCAAGCATGTCCAAATAATTTATGGCTACTCTAACAGATAATATAGAGGTCATGAGAGGACTATATGTAGATGTGCTAGAGGAAGTCATTATAGAGGTAATGGGGTTGCCAACAACTAGTGAAGCCTATCCAAAATAGGTTGATTTATTGCAACCAAAAATGAGGTACTAGGAGAGTGATTGGATTTTTCTACACAAGGTACTAAACGTCTTTCCTTTCCTTGGTGTTGGGCATGTGTAGTTGTTTGTATAATAAAATATTTTACTTTTGAAGGAAGGCAATCTCTTCTTTATACTTCCTTTTAATTTTTTGAGTCATTTGTGACATAATAGACATGTAAATGTGACAAATTTATTTTTCATATATTATCAAAAATAGCAATTGAATTTAGAAAAGGAAAATATTTGGCATTATCTCACCATTTCTTAATTTAAATTATAGTTAAAAGGAGCCTCAACAATAAGCTCATAGGATTTTCTTGGGATTAGTTTCTAGTTTTGAATGTTGTCAAGCATAGAAACAATGATTTACCTCAAGCCCCACGAAAAAGAAAGATAGAGTGCAAGGATTAGAGTCCAAACTCTATAAAGTAAAACAAGGGAACATGCAACCTCTTTGGTGCATGAAGCTTCCACCAGTATTGAATCTCTTCCTTGTAGCCATAATCCTAGACTTGTGTTGTTAGTATCACCCCAAAGAGCATTTGTGTCTCCAACTTAGGTTGATTCTCCCCAATAGGTATCTTCAAAACACTTGCCTCAACAACCTGCAACCGCAAAGCCACATAGCAACAAAAATGAAACAAGCACCTCTGCCATATTAACTTACATACCATTTCAAATTTCAACTTGATTTTTTTTGGGTTAATGCATGCATTGTATAAGAATTCAAGTAAAAATTATATTTTTATGGTAAGCATTTCTCAAGTTATTTAAATTTATGATTTTTCATTAATTTTCTTTGCAAACAACAAATTTTAGAATAAAATAAAAATAGAAAGGTTATAGAAAATTAGATTTGGTTATTTATTTGTAATTTATTGACAATATACATACCTTAAATTAGTGGTCAAATTTAGTCTAAACACAAACATAAAATTCTATCATAGCCCATGTTATAAATTTTATAGTTATAAATCACACTAGATACTATCCTACCTATTGATAATAAAAGCTTGCGCCTCTCCAACATTCTTATGGGAAATGCAGCCAGTGGGGGACAACATGCATCTCATTGAATACCTCTGGGATTTTTATAGAAAGTTGGCTCTTCTCTAAGTTTTTAGGGAAAAGGAATAAGAAATGTAAACAGAAAAACATGAAAGGTGGCAATGTGCCAATGCTTTTACAACATTTCAAAAATTACTTAACTTCTCTTGTGAATGACATATTAGACACATAACATGTTTCCCTTCATTGGTAGGAAGAGAATGAACAATAGAGGCTCAATACAAGCACAAATGCATCTATTTAATTGATGCTTAGGAAATGTATATTAAGATCTAAATCAAACACAAAAGTCTAAGATCTAACAGAAAAACATTCTCAAAAGCAATACAAACTCTCCCTCCTAATATAGAATATTATGAAACGATGGTAAGCTTACAAGGAAAACATAAAAGCCCAATGACATAGTCCAGTTACCAAAGCTTACGATTCATTCATATACACAAATAGTATAGAAGTCCGATAATCAAAACTATTCAGATTAGCAAGACACGATGCTCTATTCGAAACATAGATATAATGAAAGAAATACTGAAAGAGACCATATCATGCGCAGTTTCAAGTATTTTTTACAATAACCTATATTTTAAATTTAGATGAACTTTAAAACAAAGATCAGATTCCAATCTGATAATAGTTCGATCATAAAATAGACATAACATACCAGAGTGAAGCAGTATTCTATAAACCCTTAAAAAATAAATTCTTCTACTAACTAAGAAAACTAAAAACACTTCTCCAATAGGAAAAAAATTTGGAACCCTTGCTTCATGCTTGTCGTCTACAATATATAGCTGCCTTAGAGATAAAATGCCAACCTCCCCAGAAGTAATGACTACTAGATGTCCAAAACTAATAATAGCTTGAGAACCCCTGCTTTAGACCTTTTCCAACTATCGTATTTATGCTGCCTAGATATTTCAAAAGGATCAGCCCTTGTAATTGCTCTGATCCCAAGGAATAGTTTGACAGTCATTACTATCGATCACCCAAGTGGACTTGGCAGCACCACCTCATATCTTCTTACTGATCAGGAGTACAACACATTTTTTTGGATGTTAATTCAAACATTCCTTTGTTGGGCTATAGCACGAAGGGGTGACATGTCGAATGGGCAGACAACTTAACTTATCCTTTGCAAAAAGCGAAAAAACAAGAAAAAAATTGTCAAATCGGCACATGGTTCACTTTTCGACAACAAAAACAATACTTGTTGAGAGACGCACAACCACCATGTGGCACGTCACATGTTTGTTCGGAAATGCAAACCTTTTACGCTAGGATCCTTCTAGAGGCAAAAAATAGAGCTGAAAGATTAAAAAAATATAAAAAGAAAAATTTTCTTCATAGTTTTGGTGACTCACAGGGGGGCTTTGTTTGCAAAGGCTTGAATTGAAACCTCTGGTTACTCTTGGATCTTGAGGAAGGCAAAATGTAGTGTCTCCTATTTTGCGTCACTTGGTCGATTAAGGCTAGTGAATACCTTATAAGACTAATCCGGTTCAAAGACCTCCTTAAAAGAAAAAAACTCCATCTTGCTGAAATGGCGCCCAAGTGATAATAGAGGCGCGAGAGTTGGAGAACCTTGCCATTAAGGTCATCTATTGTTGGGGTTGAGCTTGGGCCTCGAAGATCTAGAGGAGTCTGAATCCTTTTTCATATCTCTTCTGTAATTTTTTTGATCGACATCACATCTCCACTTACTGAGAAGAAAGGAGGTAACCCATAACTATATAAGATCCTGAAATTCTTCTTGATTTCATCAATCCTCTTATTTAAAATGGCTTGGTTGTTCTTGGTTTTGGATGCCACCTTATGGCAATAGATGATTCTTTTAACTTTACTAGAGGCTTCCCTACGATCTGTTATTCCAGCACCTCTCAGAGCTTCATTTGTTTCCATTTAGAGCTTGGATATTAAATTTTGGGATTCAACCAGTCAAGGAGCATACTCTTGTAGGGTATGATTGGCCATCGGGCCAACTCTTTCATTTATTTCTCGGGCATCCCTTAGGAATTGCAAAGCTGGTTTGAGGACGATGAGTGAAACAATGATTTGCTCCCAATAAGCGAATACCAACCTTTTCTATATCGGAAGGGTTGTGGATTTCTAGGCAACGGCCAACCCTTCTTGTATCTGGGTCTCCTTCTCCTTCAATATTTGTTCCAGTTGATCTCTCCTATCAAGAGATTCTCCCAATTGTGCCACCAGATTTTGGGTTTCCCGAATTCGAGCATGCAAAGCAGCCTCGACTTCTTGCTTATCACTTCTTAGTTTTTCAATTTCTTGTCGAGCCTTTTGGATTTCATCAAAAGCCTGAGCTCGAATGTCATCTAACTCCTTTTTTACATCTTCCTGAACATGTTGGTGCTCTTTAATAGACTGAGGCTTGGCTGTGAGTTCTCCCTTCAATCTATAAATCTCAGCATAGAGTTGGACCCGCTCATCTTGGAGCACTTCAAGAGATCTTGTTGCTTCATTTTGCTAGTCTTGTACCTACAATATGTGGGTCATCTCCTCATTTCAGGCCCTGAGCTTTGATTGTAGATGACTCACTATTTATTTCACATTCGCCTGCTTGCCCTCGTGCTTTCTCAACTTCTGATCCAGCTTCTCATAGTCTGTGTATACCACCTTTTGAGTGGTCTTTGCTAGGTTTACCTTATCGTAAGGGTGGATTTCATTCAAATCTAGATCTAATACTTGGATATCATAATATTCCAACTACATTTGACCCTCTGGATGAGTTGTGAGTGGCTTCATGGTAGTGATCCACAGATAAATTTTCTCTTCATTGAAATACGTTTGAATCTTCTTAGAGGCTGACAGCTCAACATTCTTTTCTCTTCTTTTATGTTTTCTATTTTGTTGGGCCTACCTAGTTACATCAAAATTCTTATGAAGAGTCTGCGGGGTATCAATACTCAGTGCTATCATAAAATCACCAAGGGGAAGACTAAAAAAGGTAATAGACAGAGATATTTCGAATGTATGGGCATGCAAGGAGGCAAATGGGAGAGTGATCATTGAGAATGGAGAGATGCTAAATTGGGATCTGGAGCTTGGGGTATCAGTTGAAGTAAAAAGTGTAACAAGCAGAGCAAGAAACTTATGTCTGATTGTAGACAAACTTGGGGTAACAGGTAGCATGGGCGACCTGGATTTCTCTATGGGGATGTTAGACAGGGAAATTAGAGAGTCAATGGCTACCGTAGTAGATATTTTTTGCTCAGCAAGTGGTGCCACATTACTTGATACATTAAAAATAATTGGGGGCTCATTTAACACTAATTATTTTGGATCTGAAGGTAGAGGATTCATATCAACGGGAGGAGGTAGATTTTTGACCAAAGATGCATTGGAAGGGAGAAGAGGGGGAGCAAGAATCGCTTGAACTGAAACACTCTGAATGCTATGGAGAGCGGATTCTGCTTCTTCTTCATTTTTTACAGCTGCATCAGACGCATCAAGATCTCAAACTCATCATAATTTTATTTGTCCCGAGCTAGATCGTTTTGACTATCTCGTTGATGACCCAATCGAATCCCAACCTTCGTGTTTCGTGGTCAATCCCCTTGGAGATCATCGGGTCCTCTTTCCTTTGCTTCAGATACTCATAGAAGACATAATTTGTGAGTCTTTTTGCTTAGAATTTTTCCCTTTGTTGTACCCCTGTTGGCAGGGAGGATGACATGTAATTTGTTCCTCGGTTACTTCATGGCTGGATTCTAGATTGCTATTGTCATAATCAACCTCTTTTTCATAGATTTCTTCAAACTGTTCATCATATGGCTGAAAATCCTCTAAATGACTCTAGGTGTTACCCATTTCCTATTAGAACCTCTAGAAATTTGTCATGGGTATAGAAACTCAACCACTTTGGCCTCTTCATGGGTATGAGGGCCAGGTTGACATACAAATCTAGTCTTTTCTGGATTGGGTTTCTCTTAGACTTTATATATTCTCGTGCCTCATGCTTCAAGGGAAGTTGTCTAGATGGACTATAGTCCCACTCGTCACATATGAGAACTAAGCCTAGAGCCACCAATAAATTGGTTATTTCCCTTTGTGCCTTATGCTTCTCCAATACTACCCCGTTATTTGCAATAAAAAGAGGAAGTGAAAATAACTTCATTTTATTCCTTCCTCATTGTCGGCAAGAGTTGCCTATTGGCATGCCTCCAACGCAAAAACCCGATCTATTACAAATCTTGGGAGTCAAAAAGGCTCCCTACCAAAACCATGGTACCTAATGAATGTAAAATCCTTCTCGAAGAAATAATCCACTTGGGGCGATGCATTTCTAATCCACAACAAAACCTCAAGAGACAAATGTCCACTTGCTCGAGGTAATAATTCTTGTAGCACTGGTCTTAGAAAGAGGTGTACAAACTCATAATAAGTACTTTTCCTTGACAAGACACCAATTCATACAGAAATTTTCTAAATTAAACCCTCTTCATCTACCCTAGATATAGGTAAATTTCTTTCTAAAAACTTGAAATTTTGATGTACAATTAAATGGACCAAGAAAGAGGAGTACCTGAATTTATATTTAGCCTAGTAATTTTTTAGCTGTAACAGCATATTGGTAGCTATGACATCAGCAAAATCAAAGTATCTTTGTTCTTGTTCATGCTTGAGTATTAGGGCGAGGGCCATTTGAAAAGGGTGAACATCCTTGTTGTTGTCCAAACCAAAAACAAAATCCAACATTGAAAATAGATCTTGTGTGTTGTCTAGGAACATATTTAGTGCCAAGGGAGAAACAATACAACCTCTGGTTGGCTTATCCCTCATCTCATGATTATAGAAATTTTCCCTTTCATTTGATTCATCCCAATAGGTCTCCATATTTTCTTCGACAAACATCTCTATATACCTATTGTAAGGGATACACAACATCTCTCGTATAGCTTGACCAAAGACTACTACCTTTATTCTATTGCATGTTATGGTTCCAGTTCCTTCATTGAACCTCTTGGCACATGTGTCCACTAGTTTTGGGCACAGATGTATGACAGGTATCATAAATTGGGGCAACCCACAAATCCAGAGCTGAGAGGCAAAATTATCAGTGTTGTCATAATCTCTCATTCTTTGAAAAGGCCCCTCCTTGAGATTTTTAGGGTTCTTGTCCAACCCAGGGTCATAGATATTATCGGTGACATCTCACACTGCTTCCATTTTAATACTCTTATCTACCAGTATCCTTTTACAAAACTCTAAAGGATGCTCCTCAGGTACTGGGGCATTTGCAAACGATTTTTTCCCAAAAAGATTGGTGAAGGTCAGCCTCCTTGGTGTGGATTCAACCCTCCTTCCAGTTGTTGTAGGTTCCACCATGGTTGCTTCAAAAATTACAGAGACCTTGCTAAAATGGCCACTTGCTCTTTTCTTTTCTAAAAATGATTACTTTTTGGGCAATTACTTCTCAAGGAATTACATGCAATTAAGGCCATGTTGTAACCGCTAATCTATTAAATGTTGCCACCAAGGTGATACGTGTGGGTAGAGGATCTATATCCCTTGAGAATGCCAAAATCCTAGAGGAATGGATTTAGTACATTCATTTTCTCCGCCTCTTTCCTTGAATTAACCCATTGCCTCGAGGAGGGTGTCATTACTTATGTCGGTCTCATTTAGCTATATGAAGTATGCTTGAAAGGACTTGCTCATTAATTTGTCAGACATTTAGCACATTAATCCTTGTCTTTTCACTTATGCAAGCTGGTAGATGTTGATGATGGCTAAGGATAGGTGTTGAAAATCACCTCATACGGGGATTTACTTCCCAATGTCTAAACATTAATGTTCAACATTATGACAGATTTTTCGTAAGATTTATTCTTTCATTCGTCGGTTGCCTCAACATTTCCTATTACCGTCTGACCAAAAATAGAACTTTCATTGATTAGTCATTCTGACATCTCTTTTCTATAAATAGCTATACCACCTTAAGGGCATATTCATTTGAAAAAGAAAAATTGTGGAATTTAACTATTTTCTTAGTTTGCAATATTGCCCTTGTTTTTCTGTGTTAACCATGACTACTAGTTTAGGTACCCCCATCCACCTCCTCCCATGTAGGCCACAATATGCCTTCACCGAAGAGGTCACGAGCAGGAGAATTAAGCACCTGGTGAAGAAATGTGACCACCTAGAGGTAATTTCCTTCAGGCGGGTCATGGGTATGGAATTCATCGAAGATGAGAACCAGATGTGCGCTAACTAAAATTTCATCTCTCGGTTTATGGCCTCCTTGTTGGACCTGAACATCACCAAGACCAAGATAGTCGAGCTCTACTGATGTATGTTTGGCATTTCTCTGTTGGAGGGGTTTGGTGAGATAGTTCAACTCGTTATCCCTGGCGTCGACATCCCTACCACAGTGGAACTTCATATGTTCATTAACCATGGCGTGGATGTGCATTGGCTTCCTTTCCTTAGTGAATTTTGCACCATGGACCTGAAAAACCACCATGCTTTGGCTCTGCCTGCTGCTACCTACCTCTTCCAGGAGTATGGTTTTGATGAAGCTCCTACCCAGTATGACTTCAAAAAGCAGTTTGAGGTCGTTGTCTTCGGCCGCACAGAATGAGGTTGTGGTTCATGAATTGCATCCCTTTTGTGTGTGAAGAAGAAGAAGAATGAGAAAAAGATATGGGAAACTAGCCCTTATAATGATAAATAGAGGCCTTTCTTTTCTTATTATTGTAAAAATGCCTCAATTTTATCCATTTTTGCATTTTGCTCGAATAGAGCTTTTCTGTTAAAAATCTGAGCCTCGGGCTACCCCACACTGTAAATTCAATGAAAACATAATATAATAGATTTTTCATACTTCTTATATTTTTTCCACTTATTTCTAAAACTAAAACTAAAAAATGCAAGCTTTTTACAAAATTTGCATATAGTACATGTCCGTAAAGAACCCTTAGAATAAAAATTCCATAATTTAATGGAATGTTTTTAGATGAATATCATTCATAGGTATCCCTAATGCATTACCTTCCATGTCTTCTAACTCATGGGCATTCTTTTCTTTACACGCACTAATTCGGAAAGGACCCTTCCACAACGCCTCGAATTTGGTATGTTGCCCTAGTTTCGCAGAGTGCTCATCATATTTTAGCACTAAGCTCCCCTCCTGGAAATCTGGGTTGGAAGTCTTTTTGTCGAACCAACATTTGATTAATTTTTGGTGAATAATCATTGCTTCAAAATCTTTCTCTCTATTTTCTTCCAACTCTAGAAGCTCAACTATTTGTACCTCCATTGCATCGTTTTCCTCTATTTCTAGGGCTTTGATTAATTATAACGTGGGTAACTCTATAGAAATAGGAAAAACCACCTCCTTACCATAGACTAGCTCATAAGGAGACATTTTCAAGATTTTTTTTGGTGTAATTCAATATGCCCACAGGGTGGACCGCAAATGTTCATGTTATTCCCTTTGTTGTTTAGATCGATGCATTTGATTAACCTAATTAGGTTTTTATTTGTTGATTCCACTAAACCATTTCCCTATGGGTAATAATTTGAAGAGGTCTTGAGAAAAATCCCATTTATGATGGAAAAATCCGATACCTTCAAACCTATGAAGGCCCTAGCATTGTCAAATATTATGGTCTTTGGTGAACCAAACCTAGTCACCAACCCTTCTAGAAAGTTAAGAATCTCACCCTCAGTAGCACCTTTCATGGTGACAGCTTTTGTCCATCTTGTGAAATAATCCATCACCGTGAGAATCCATTTTTGACCAGAGCTAGAGATATGATTTATCATTTCGATAAAATTCAAACCCCACTAGGTGAAGGGTTCCTCCATTACAATAGGCCTCAAAGGTAAAGAAAAATTATTTCTCTTTCCAACAAATAATTGGCACTAGGTGCACCACTGTACCAATCGATGTGCCTCTAAAAACATTGAGGGCCAATAATATCATGCTCGCATAATCTTCAAAGCAGTAGTTTTAGCAGAAAAATGCCTTCCTGAAGATCTACTATGAAATTTTGTTAGAATACTATCCAATTGATTTTTATCTAGGCATCGGAGTAATACTCTGTCATAGTTCCTTTTGAACAAAATCCCCTCAATCAATATGTACCTAGTACCTTGCAGTCAATAGTATCTTCGTTTGTTAGGGGGAAGGGCCACCGGGTAATATCCCTTTTGCATGTATTCACACAGGCCTCTTCCTTGCACAATCTTGGTTGGCCTGATGTCCACATCATATTCTAGGATTTTGGTAATCCAATTAGCTCTTTTTTCAATTATCTCTCCCTCTGTAATATATTCCCTTACACTTGGGTGAGCGACTAAAACAGTGATTTTGTTAGCCGACACTAGGTGTCGAAACTTTTTGAGACTCTTTATGATGGAAAATGCCTACTTTTCCACAAAATTATACTTGGTCTCATAGCCTTTATGAGCTCTTGAATGAAAAGCAATTGGATGCTCACCATTTTCCTTCTCCTCCTTTTGAGTAAGCATCGATGCTATACTATGCACTCCATTGTATACATATAGCACAAAATCCTTAGAGAAATCAGGATTGGCCAATATTGGGGCAATGGAAATAGCCTTCTTTATTTGTTCAAAAGCTTCTTTGCCTTCGAAATTCAATTTAAAAATAATATTCTTTTTAAGCATCAAGGTAATGGGCCTCGCAATGCCCAAAAAGTCAAAGATGAAATGGCTAACAAAATTAATCTTCCCCAAGAAAGATTGTAATCCCTTCTGATTTACTAGTAAAGGTAGCTCCAATATAGATTTGACTCTTTTAGAATCTATTGTGATCCCCTGCTTGGACACCACAAAACCAAGAAGTTTACCTTGAGGCACTCTAAAAACACATTTTTTGGGATTTAAGAAAATCCCAAAATTTTGACACCTTTGAAAGACTTGCTTTAAATGTTCAAAATGATCAACTCCTACTTTTGAGAAGATGGTTAGGTCATCCAAGTAAATCATAATAATAGAATTAATCAACCCTACAAAAGCAATATCCATGGCCCGCTGAAAGGTTGCACCAGCATTTGAGAGTCTGAAAGGCATCTTTGTGTATGTGAACATGCCCCACTTAGTGGTGAATTTCATCTTATGTTGATCACCCTCTTTGACGAGTACCTGATTGTATCTCAAAAAACCATCAAGTAATGAGAGCATCTCAGACCCGACCACCATTTGCAAGATTTGTTCCATGGACAGCAAAGGGTAGTGATCTTTCAATGAGGCCCTATTCAAGTCCTGAAAATCAACACAAAGCTTGATGTCACCATTCTTCTTTCGAATCGGTACCAAATTAGACACCCAAGTTGAATGTTTAATCGGATAAATGATTTGAGATTCAATTAATTTGGTGAGCTCTTGAGCCATCAGTTCTTCAACCTTCGGATTGACAGGCCTTTGTTTCTATTGAACGAGTGTCGACTCCTCTGCCAAGTCGATGGTATGTTGAACTATACCAAGGTCGTACCCTCTGATATTTTCATAATTCCATGCTATAAATCCTTCATATCTGGAACATATATTCTTCATCCTTTCTCTATCTTCCCACTGTATGTTCCTCTTGACTTTCAACTTTCTGTCATTTCCAAATTCTAGCTCTTCATAGTCCTTCTCATCGGTCATGAATTGTTGCTTGCCATTCCTTACATCTTCACAATCAAAGAGATTCTCAAGGGAAATCAAACCTTGAGGTAACTTTACCTTCCAATTGAATGACCTTCCCTTCAGGCAGCTAAAAAATTGATCCTAAATGGTCTGAAGGTTGTTCAGATTTCTGAATGAAATCGACTATTTGGACATCATCTTCAAATACCTGCCAATTTTTTTCATTATCAGGGATTGACAGTCAGACGACTATGTGGATGGCACCCTTTTTAGAGTCAAGAACAGGCTCAAATTGTGACCCAGTAGAAGCCATCCAATCCACTACATCATTCAAGGATCGAGGGATAGCTTGTATATTGAAAGCCTCAAAACCTTCAACTAGGTCCCATATTTGATGCCTGTAGGCCTTCATCCTAGTGTTTTTTTCAACTGCTTGACCACGAACTTGATTGATGACCAACTCAAAATCTCTGAATAATTGCAATATTTTCACACCCATTTGCTCGGCAAGGAGAAGGTCATGGATTAAGGCTTCATACTTTGCATCATTATTTGAACATGGAAACTAGAAATGATAGGCCTTAAGGGTTTTAGATCATGTTGAAAACAGCAATCGGACTCCTGCCTTGGAACCAGCTTTGCATTTAGCACCGTCAAAGTACATGGTCCATAAGTGATTATCCATCAGATCACTATAACTTGCCTGATCTTCTATCAACTTCGAACGGACCATGTCATCATCAAATATGACATAAGTACCCAATCACGTGGCATGAAATTTTCCAAACGGATTGGAATCAATGAATTGGTTAAGGAGGACCTCTTCTTCTGGAGTCTATTCACTTGTGTCCTCTTCATCTTCTATTATTTCATAGTAATACCTTTCTTGTTTAGAAAGAGAAGTGTGTGCAAGTTCAAAGCAAAGAACAATGTTATCCGCTATGTGTTTAGCATGTAGAGATTATGAAAGAATTTTCACCTTTTCTCCATGCTTGGTTCTTAGTATCAGATGAGACTAATCTAGAGCTAGGTATCCACCCAGTTTGTCGATGAAATCCTGGGAGAGACACATCCCAAAGACTAGAAGATGTCAACTATCACTACCTCTTGTAAGACTGTCTGACTTTGGCATGAAAAAAGAGTTAAGAATAAATATTTTATATGGCCAACCGTTCAGACCTTTTTCCATCTAATTGCATGATCCCCTTTTCCAAAGTTTCATACTTGAGCATTAAAGCATCAACCACTTGCTTCGGCATGACTATCGTACTAGTTCCCGAATCAATCATATTATTATGTAGAAGCTTATCTCCCACAATTAGTGTTAAAAAGAAAGTAGTCGGCTTTGGCTTACTTACCTCTTCCCATTTTTCCTTTTTGGAATCATTCGTGTAGGCTACCATCTTCAGGCCTTGAGAATCCAATGTAGGGACTTCTTCTTCATTCAGGCTACACTGTGGTGTTTCCTCTTCGTGCAACTTTGGCTCTTCATTTCTGAGTACTCCTTCAAGCAATGTCTTGTGTTCAAGGATAGATATCACATCCCACAAAGAAACATTAGTGGGAACCTTCTTCGTCTGCTCCACTGCATTAAGCATCTCGACTAGATGGACTTTGGGTCTGAATGGCAGAACCTCCCTGAGCTTATGTGGAATTCATTATGTTGCTAACGGTTTGTATATCTTATCAGACGGTTTGTCAAGTGTTCATGGAAAATATCACTATAAATCTGGTTGAACAGTCGACCAATCGATGGGTTGAGGATACTATCTTTCAAATGGTGGTAGCGAGCAAGGTTGGGGGTACAGAAGAGGTTGTGACACATATTCCCCAGTGAGTCTTTTTTTGGATTTGGTATTTTAATCCCACTGTACCTTTGGATCATTGGTTGTTGGGGTTTCATTCACGAAAAATTGAGTCTTGTTCCTCCATCCAAGATAAAAGTGCTTGATCGGGTGTTATGTCTAGCTCTTTCTCCATGGACATGCCTTGCATTTGCGCTCTAAATTGAGCATTCTCCATCTCGAGAGATTCATACTCTTTCATGTTGGGTTGTACGCATTTGCTTCTCCTCTTAGCTATTTTTTGCTGCAAATTTCCTCTAGGGAAATTCTGAGGCATGTGACTATCGTTATAAGGGAAACACCAAGTGTTCTTGTCATTTTCCAAGTTGTTTTGGCCTGGGATCAACTCTTTGCCTTGGTTGTCTTTGACCGTTTGTAGTGGCATAGTGACTGGAACAATTTAATTTATTGTTGTAGATTATTGGCCTCCCCGACCTGAAGATCCTTGATATGAGCCTTGTTTATTTTTCTAATGGAAAGGTCTACCCCCTTGGTATGTCTAATTTTCTTGTTTTGGAGGTGTCGCTTGTTGTCGCTTTATGAGAACTAGCTCATTAGGGAAGGATTGCATCAGGCTTTTCATTTCATTAGGTCAACCATAGCAAAAGAGGAAGTCAAAGTTATTGGTTAAGTGTTTGGGTACATGTACATAGACTGGGGTGGAGGTGAGCTTGATGCCTCGGCTATTGGGGTGTTCAGAGAAGACTCTTGGTGGACCGGGGCATCGGATATCTTTGGAAAAATAGGCATCAAAGGTCTCAGCGGAAGTTAACCTGCATCTATCAAAATATTCTCCCCTTGAACCACAAGGTCATAGGCATCAAGTAGAGTGTCTCCTCCCATAGAATTTATCTAGATCGTGATGGATTTTAGAAAGAATATAAAGGCCATGGCGGTTGGGGGCCTTGCAGTCAGCATAATCCTTTGCCAAGTTTTGTTAAACCTGGTGTTAAATTCGCTCATGGCTTCCTGTGGGGCTCTCTTGATGGTAATCAATTGGTGCAATAATGAAGAGTGATCTCCTCTCCGAAAAATGCTAAAAAAAAATTCTTGAGCTGGTCCCATGAAGTGATAGATCCTAAAGTTAAAGATTTGTACCAGTCCTGAGCCTTCCCTTTGAAAGAAGCAGCTAGCAATCTCATGGTGATATTCTCCTTAGTGATATTGTGCACCCTACACACCTCAGCTACATCTTGAAGGTGTTTTAAAGGAGTCTTAAAATATTCTCCCAAAAAAATTGGAATATCCTTGAGAGCGTTAGCAGGTATGGTGGGCCAGACATTAGGTGGAGTCGACAGCTGCAATGGGTTGCCACTATCCCAAGTCACAAAAATTCTAGGAGTGGGAGGGGGTATATGGGCCATGGGAAAAAGATTCCTATGAATTGGATATACTAGTATTCTTATCTAAAAACTTCGGCCCTCAAGCGAGGTAGACAAAGCTCTGAATTTCAAACCCCTACTTCTTACTCTTCCACTTCTCACAAGTGATACTGAAAATATGGTTCTTCTCCTCCTAGGTATAGAAATTGGTAATTGGGAGTACTGAAATTTACCCCTTGATGGTGCTCTTGTTTGAACTTTGGGCATGAAACTTTCAGCTTCTTTCCTCTGGTCTGATTTAGAGATATTTTTTATTTCTAATCAGGCCTTTGGAAACAGTCCCACCTAGTGTGCCAGAAAAAGAACTGTTGATCATAAAAGATTGCACCTCTTCGATAGTCTTATGGGAAACTTAGCGAGTGGGGGATAACATGCATCTCATTGAATACCTCCAAGAGTTTTATAGAAAGTCGGCTCTTCTCTAATTTTTTAGGGAAAAGGAACATGAAATGTAAACAGAAAAACATGAAAGGTGGCAATGTGCCAATGCTTTTACAACATTTCAAAAATTACTTAACTTCTCTTGTGAATGATATATTAGACATAGAACATCATTTCCCTTCATTGGCAAGAAGAGAATGAAAAACAAAGGCTCAATACAAGCACAGATGTAGTTATTCAATCAACCCTCAGGAAATGTATATTAAGATCCAAATCAAACATAAAAGTCCTAGATCTAACAAAAATATGTTCTCAAAAGCAATACAAACTCTCCCTCCTAATATATCATATTATGAAAATATGGTGAGCTTACAAGGAAAATAGAAAATTCCAATAACATAGTCCAGTTACAAAGGTTACAATTCATTCATATTCACAAACAGTATAGAAGTCCAATAATCAAAACTATTGAGATTAGCAAGACACGGTGCTCTATTTGAAACATATATATAATGAAAGAAATATTGAAAGAGACCATATCATACATAGTTTCAATTATTTTTTAGAATAACCTTTATTTTAAATTTAGATGAACTTTAAAATAAAGATTGGATTCCAATTCGATAATAGTTTGATCATAAAATAGACATAACATATCAGAGTGAAGCAACATTCTATAAACCCTTAAAAAAGAATTTTTTCTACTAACTAAGAAAACTAAAAAACACTTCTCCAATAGGAATATTTTTTGGAACCCTTGCTTCATGCCTGTCATCTGCAATATATAGCCATCGTAGAGAGAAAATGTTGACCTCCCCAGAAGTAATGAGTACCATACATCCAAAATTGATAGCTTGAGAACCCCTACTTTAGATCTTTTCCAGCTACCATATTTATGCCGCCTAGATATTTCAAAACGATCAGCCCTCGTAATTGCTTTGATCCCAAGGAATATTTTGAGAGTCATTACTATCAATAACCCAAGTGAACTTGGCAGCACCACCTCATATCTTCTTATTGATCAAGAGTACAACACATTCCATCGGACGTTAAGTCGAACATTCCTTTGTTGGGCTACAACGTGAAGGGGTGACGTGTCGAACAGGGAGACATTTTCTCCTTTGCAAAAAGTGAAAACAAGAAAACATTTGCCAAATCGACACGTGAATCATTTTCCAACAACAAAAACAATATTTGTTGAGAGACGCACAACCACCATGTGGCATGTCGCATGTCTGTTTGGAAATGCAAACCTTTTATGCTAGGGTCCTTCTGGAGGCAAAAGATAGAGCTGAAAGATTTTTAAAAATATAAAAAAGAAAAATTTGCTTCACACTACCTAAATAAATCTTAAAATACAACACAATTGAAGTTGTGTCATATTTAGGATTACAGGACCTTTCTATAAATACAAAATCTAAGGACTCTTTGTATTGTCCACCACCTCAAATTAAGGAAAATTTTCCACAAAGACATGAAACAGTGATACATTTTATGAAGGATAAATTATTTGACCTATTTGTAATATCTTTAAATGAGGGTTTAGATAGGTTTAATAAGGAATTAATATTACAATTAAAACCCCAAAAAATCCACCAAGGTGGGTACAACCCTAACACATAATATCAATGGATAGGAGAACCTTGTTAAGGTCCAAGGTTGAACCTAGAAAGAAAAGGCATCCATAGGTTTGATGTTATAAATGTAATTTCATGGATAAGCCTCATGTAACAACACTTTAAACTTCATGATATACTAGATAATGCAATAGTTGATATAGTATTACTATATTTAGAATTAGGACCTTATCAATCGTACCAATGGAGGACGAGTGCCAAGTAAGGGCTTATACTTAGTTTGAAATAATTTAGTACTAAATTAGAAAAAAATCTATGAGGAACCATGAAATGGAAGCAATTTTACCCAACTAAAAAATTTAAAACAATTAAGGTGTGCAGTTGAATATAATGTTGAGTATATGATATTGTCAATTCAAGCTCACAAGGTGACACTTGTTCAAAGGCTATAATTGTATATCAATGGACTTAATAACCAAATTAAGCTCATGATATTCATTTGTTGGAACCTTATACAATTAGAAAATCTATGGAACAAGCATTAAATACTACAAAACAAAACACCACTAAAATTTTGATACAAGGTGAAACCATAATAATAAAAAAACAAAAATGTGACTAATGCTACTAACAAAAACATGGAAAAATTCTTTAACTTAAGTGTTGTCTCATAAAGTTGCACCCTTATCAAGTTGCAACTTGATACTTTAGAGGAACATGGGAACTTTTCCAGGTAATGGGTCACCTAAAAATGGAAAAGAACCTTTGAAGAAGGCCAGCTTCCTAGCTTGGATATCACCTAAACTATTGATCTTTTGTAAGGAAAGGGAGAAGTATTTACTAAAAACGAAAAAAACTGTAAGTGGTAGATACTAATTCCTTTGGTGATACACCTAACTAATAAAAGATATGAAAACATAGAGCATCATGCACTTGCTATACTGACAAAAATTTGACCTGCACAACCTATTACCATATACTTTTGCATAAATTCTTTACAAACAGGTTCTAATGCTCAAACTTCAGGAAGGAAAATAATTTCACATCCAAAACTCCTTAACACTTCTTAACACAATTTGTAACCTACATTAGTATACTTTTTGCATAAATCTTCTAAAATCTGAGACAAAGTTATAAGGAAATAAATATTCCCTCACTAACAACTTGATCAATCAGTTATTGAACATAATAATTCAAAGAACAATAAAGCAATAACTTCAAGTCAATAGTATTCAAGGCCTTCACTATATTTCATATCAAAACATGAGTTACATAAATCTGCTTTTCTCTGTCAAAGGACTGCAAAAGTCACAAATTCAGAAGAAGCACTAAGTAAGAACTAACTACAAAATGAGTTACAAATAAGAATACATCCATCATCTCCAAATAGCTCCAACAAAATAGGCTCTAGAAACCTCATTTTTGTAAGCCCCTCAAAATCCAAAAATCTAGGACCTAAATCCTCTCCAAAATAGCTCACAATGGTTGAAAAAGTCAAGTTGACCCTATCAAACCATAAAAATCTCTCAAATGTGCCTCAAACTGATTCAAAAGGCCTAAATTTGCTCCAAATTCCTTCAAAGAACACCTACATGCTCTCCACGTGTTGGCAAATTGAAATAAACACTCCAATATTCCCTCCATGAGCATAAACTCAAATACAACCACCTTCCTCCATGACTTGGTCTTGAAGGCATGTGCTCCTATTTTCCCTCCAAATGATAACTTCCTCACAACCATAACCCCTTGAAGAAGTCTTCATCAAGACCATTCATACCATATTTTGCATTAAACATAGATACATAACTTAAATGATTTCTAAAAGCATTATGAAAGTCGTGTATTTACATAGTTATTTCAATGAAAAAATTACAAAGCATAAGGTTAAATTGACCATACATGCTTAATGAAAAACATAAGTCACAAAGACTTATTCCTAAGCACCTTGAAAAGTATAAGTAACACCTTACACCCTTGAGCATTCATAAGATAAATAATACCACGAAGGTATTAGACATGGCGATGAAAAGTTTAAAAATGTGATGAAAATCACCATTATAAGGTTAGGATAAGAATGAAACCCTAAAACACAATAGGAAAAAGTGCTAAGGCATTTTCATTTTTGTTGTGAAGCTTCTCAAGGAAGCTTGATAGCCGACAAGGTTTCTATAGGAAAAATTGAAGCTCGTTCGAGGTTTTCCATGCCGAATCTTTGATGCCAAATTGAGGGATTTTGTAGATCTTTTCAGCATATATGTTGATTCCTTCAGAGATTCGTTGGTAAGTGCTTTTTCTGGAAACAAAATGAGTAAAAGTCTTCATTTTTCAATGATTTTGGCCTCTCAGGCCACGGCTTCCTGATAGCTTTCCCTCTCAAAAAATTTCAAGGTTTTTTTCCTTTCTGTAACAGTCACTTTGTAATCTTATTTCTTCAAATATAAAAGTTTTTAAAAACTTCCTGTCAATAAATTTCTCCTTTATATTTTCAACAGAAAAACAAAAACAAAAATATAAAGAAAAAATTATTTTTCTTATTTAGGGTTAGGCTCTTGGCATTCTATTTCTTGGGTTGCAGCCATACATGTTACAAGTACTAAGATTTGATTTTGGTTTAACAAAACCCGAGCCCCCTATTCATTGTTTCTCTTCTAAACATTTTCCTCTTGTATTGGTGTGGAAAAGCTTCACATTAGAGCTTGACCCATGAAGATAAAATCTCTTTTTACCTTAGTTTTTTACTTCTGAGCTATAATACCTCTAATGGTTGAGGGCATTCTTACATATTCTCTTACAAGTCATAAATCCCTACCCTAGTCATTTTGGGTACCTCCAAACTTTCTCTCTCAAGAGCATTCAATGGTTTTAAACTTTTGTATTCAACCTCCGACAGGTCGAAGCTTCATTCAGATCGTAAAAACTTTGTTTTTTATTGTGATAATCACCTTAACTGTGATAAATTTGTGCAAAATCACAATAAAAATGAGACTTCATGAGATGGTGAACTCGGTTTGAGAACATGGTTTGGCCATTTTGATCCTTTCTTGTTGATTTTTAATTCTTGTCTCATGACTATGTTTGTGCATAGGATGTCACTCTGAAGATTATTGTATACATTGTCATCATGCCTCATTATTCCATGTGGAATTCTCCTAAGTAAATGACTATAATGTCACTCCTTAAAGCATCTTAATGCTGCCAAAACAGAGTTATTGTGCCACTGAAATAATTCACATGAACCTCTCTACTTTTATATATGAATTACCCTAAGAATAAAGTATATACTTTCTCTTTCAATTGCTCCGTATAAGGCTTCCATATTTTGTAGATCTTTTCCTCAATGCCACTACTACCAGTGTGTCGCCATTGCACTATCTTTATGACTTCTTGAAGTCCTTACATGTTTCATTGTGTTCACCCTCTTCAAAAAAAAAACACTAGAAATATGCATAAATAGCATCATTCACTGCCCCAATGCCCTTGTCTTGATATACCTTTCTCAATTTTTAAAACTCCATCATAGTAGTTTCTCAATTCTATAGAGTTTGAGACTTAACCATGAATATTGATGACACATAATATATGAGAACTACAACACTTTAATGTAGTTTAGAACCATGTTGCTTAATGTTTATACAAAGAAGACCTCTATTATGACAACGTTGTGATTGCTTTCAGGATTTAAAAAAACATTTCGTTCAATATACTTTTTGCTCCTACATGTTGTTGACTAGTGCCTGCTAAAATGAATGTCACTTATGTTGTAATTTTACTATTTCATGGCTTCTATTATTTTCTTCCCACACAAATATTATATGTGATGTTGCTTTTGAAACAAAGGTAACTATGTTTTGATGATTGTCACAGGGGAGTGGTATCATCCTTGGATTGTAACTATACTATTAAGCCTTATAAAGCCATCTTCCATTGTCCCTTTTGTTGATGTTTTCTTTTGGTGTATTTAAGGCTTCTTTTGAGCACTCTTCCATATGGAAATCCATGATAATTCTTGATCCTTCTAGAGACTGTGAGTGCATCTTCTTGGAGGTCACTACCTATAACACTGTATGGTGGACTATAATGCAACTATGCTTCCATAAAGACTTTGATGAAGGATCATTATGGCACTAAATAACATGACTATCATTGTACCTACAACATGATTCATGTGCTCTGCCTTGCCTTCTATCATACCCTATTCCTTTTTATCATTACTTAGCTTATGCCATTTCATGATGATTGCATTATTCATCTCGAGATATGATATTCAAGTCCTCAACTCACATATTGCTTATAACTTATGATAGCTTCAGATAACTCTTTGTTGTTTATTTTATTACATAATGACTCACATATTTGTTTTATGCTATGCTTTCATATATTAGCACATTAACTCATTATGCCACCTCTGTAAATTTTCCTAATACAAAATTTTGCTTCATTCCTTATGATTTCACAGACAAGCACCTGTCACTTGTGACAGCGACAAACACTCACTATCATATAAGATTTAATTTTTTTTGTATAAATCAAAACAAATGAACCATATGATGAATTGTCCCTCTAGGTTATGTGATGAACACCACACAAAGCAACACATTGGACTCAACCCTTGTGGGAGCCGCATTTATCCCACATGCTTAAAATCAGATAAAAATTTAACAATGCCTTTCCTATATCTGCACATGAAGCAAACATGTTAGAAAAACATTTGCATGTTTTAGATGTGTTAGATTACTTTGATGATTCGTAGAGACACCTAAATATTTTTTAATACACATTATGAATGATTTATACATGCATAGGGTGAATGTGTATGCAATGTTTGTAATCAGTTGTTGCTTAGAGTATACTCTAACACCATTACTTACCTTTATATGCAAGAATAGGAGTGAAAAAGAGCTACAAGAGGTAGATGAAGCTCAGGGCAGTAGAAGGACAAGACAACACTAGTCAAGACCAATCATTCACAGGCAATGGTTGGTTACTTTCCTTCTATGCACATTCATTATTTTTTCTTTACTTATTCATGTATGAGATTTTCATAACTTGTATTGAATAAGCAAAGGTTAGTCTCATGGATTTTATGAGACAATGAAAATTTATAGATTCAATAAAGATTACTTTTTTCTGAAAAGATTATAAACTTTCTTCTATTACATGCATGTTTATGAATGTTGTAATTTGTAATTGTAATATTTTCTAGATTGTTTCATTTATATGTTTGAATGTAATGAAGGAAAGTTAATAAATTGTACCTCACTTTCTCAATATAAAAACAAAAATCTCTACTTGATTGAGTTGTAAGTAAAAATTGGTAACATTAAGATAAATTAGTAAGCTCTCTCTTGAAAAATATATAGAGAAAACAAAAAAGGTATATATTGGAATTGTGATAGTAAAATGGTTAAGGGGTCATAAGTGTTCTAGTAATGAGTGAATACTAGCGATTATTAAGACTTAGGTTGAAGAAGAGGGAGAAGTACCAAAAAAACCAAATGCAGAACTTAAGCATGAGATCTCAAAGGAAAAATAAAGCACTAATATATCCCTACATGCACTAAATGAAATAATTTCAACAAAAACACTCAAATTAATTAAGTAGTACACATTATTTTATTGATAGAATTAACTAATGAGATCAATTATTTTGTTTATTTAGTCTCTAATTTTCAATTCATAACTAATGGGGAACAACTCTCTTGTTGTGGTGAATACCATTATATAAAAATCCTAATGGGAAATCATCAACTAGATTTATAAATATTTTCTATCCTTATTAAGGGAGTAGATGTTGTTTTGGATGTGTAATGGCTTAAACAATTAGCAATAGTGTCTTTCAAATTTCAAGACTTATCCAAGGCTTTTAATACACATGGGAAAAAGTATGAAATTTTGGGGATACAATCACCACCAAGTGAAATTATTAGGTCCCATAGGATGGAGAAATTACTCAAGAAAAGTTATTATAATATAGGGGTACAATTACATATTATAAAATCACAAGATCCGAGAAATCAAGATTGACCAAAAATTCAAGAGGTCATTCTACTTTGTTAACAATAATTTCAAGACACCAAGGTTCGACCTCTAATCAAAGACTATAATCATGACATTGAATTAATACCAAGAAGCATTTTTCAACCCCAAAAAGTGTCTATTTCTCCCCTATTATTATGCTTAACAAGAAATACAATCCATGGAGAATGTGCCCACATTACAAGGAGCTCAACAGTTTCACTTGTAAAGACAACTTTTATATTACTATTTTTAATGAATTGAAAGATAATAAAATCTATGACACAATCCAAATGCTTATTTAGGGTGAAACAAGTAGAATACTTAGGACATGCGGTATCAGTTTAAGGTGTTGATATGGACCGTAAGAAGACTACAATAGTAAAAGAGTGGCCAAAACCTAAAAAATATTAAATTTTTGAGAGGATATTGGGGCCTAACATGATACTATAGAAGATTGTTTTATACTTATCATCGTATAAATGAAGATTCATTTTGGGACGGTATTAAAGTGAATGTCCAAAAATTTGTGGCTAATTTTTTTGTATGCCAATGAAAGAAAGGGTAAATAATAGATACTCTAGGACTCTTACAACTATTAGGAATTACAACACAATGTTGGGATGGAATACCAAGGACTTCATTATGGGGTTTCCAAAGTCAAATAATCTTCATGTATTTTTATTTGTTGGAGATAGACTCATTAAGTATGCATATTTTTGTGGACCCTCTTATCCATTTCATACTAGTATGATGGAAAAATTATTCATGTAAAATGTACACAAACTTCATGGAATTCGAAAATGCAAATTGAAAATTAGAGCCATCTCAAAATTATTAATCAATTGGAAGAATTTTCCAATTGAAGATGCAACATGAAATTATGAATAATCCATACAAAATATATTAGAGTTACTAAGTGTTGAGGGAAACACTTTTATGAATTGGATGGGAATGTTATTATTGTAATATCATATATTCCTAAGTATATATTAAATATTTCTAACTATATTAAGGATAAGCACTTATGGCATGCTTAAACTTAACATTAGTCTTAGTTACTACCTTGAATCCTCTTAACTAGAATTAATGAGTGTGCCCCTATAATAAGGAAGAGAAATATCTTCCACATCATTAAATCATCAAATATTAAATTCATATATTATTATCTGATTATTGGAGGTCATCCCCTCAAAGTGGTCTACTATTTTTCTAATTTTTACATTGATTTTCAATATATATCATAACAATATGTGATAGTAATTAGTAATATCTTCTTGTTAGAATATGATCATAGGCTTGGTTGGAGTGGGATTTTTTGTGGGGATTTGAATCTAAAATAACAACTATGATTTCAAAAGCATTAGTTTCTCATCATTATGGGGAGATTCTAAATGATTGGTTGGTTCAACATTATTTGAGTAGTGGGGGAAGGGATTTATATAAATCAGTGGGTTTTGATTAGGTAGGGCTATAAAAATATTTCCCTTGCCATTTATGTCAACCACCTAAATGAGATTGTTGTCTATTAGGTCTTGAAATTTTTCTTTCAAGGCCATGCACTTTTCTTTATGACCTAAGACTTTGTAGTATTGGAAAAAGGTGTTGGGGCCAAAGTTTCTTTAGAAAGGGAATGAAATGTCAAGGCAAAAATTTTGGGGGTAATTAAAATGGGTTAGAGAAGAGAGCTTGGTTCATGATGTTTTGATAAGAATCTAACAACCTTGTTAATTGTCTAAAAGGTCTTGGTTTGAGGGATATGGTGTTTATGGAAGGTGGTTGTAGACATCCAAATTTGACCACTCTCATATGGTCAAATTCATATCCTTTAATTGTCTAATTTGTTTATATTAATTAAATGACCTATTTAATTAATATTTCCCCTTCCTCTAAGGTTTCTAAAATTAAATAATTAAATACTTCATCTTTACCATTTCTTCTCTAAATTAAATAAATGTATCAATTTATTTAATTTAGTCATTTACCTTCTTGAATTTAAATAAATTTTAAATTTATTCTTTCTCTCTCTTTGTCCATCCTCCATAACCCTTCCTCTAATCTAGATTAATTTAATTAATCCAGGACTAAGATACACACATCCTTAATCAGGATTAATGTCACATCCTCCATATTTGGCCACTTGCCTCTAATCTTCATTAATTTTCTTAATCACATTTTTGCACAACCTCACTCTAATCACTTACCTTTTCTGGTATGTCCTCCAAGTCAACCTTTCATAGGTACTTGTCTTATCAAGCATTCACCTCTTCCCCATATGAATATAAAATTCACACTTATTTATCCCATTTATTTCTCTTCCCCATAACCACTCATAGGTCACAACAGTCACATGGGACAAGGACCTCCTTTAGGAGGACCTTTTCTTATCCACAGGGTACTTCCAATCATGTGAATTTAAAATTCATATTTATTTCCCCACAACCTCTCTCATCCCCATGGTGACAAGAGATGACTTTCTAAAATTCCTCACTTGTCACCATCAACATCATATGGGGACAAGGACTTCCCTTTTGAAGAAATCCTCCCCTAATCCCAAGGTACTTGCAAGTACCTCCACCTCACATGTCCTATTCCACATCTTTTTTTCTCGTCACACATCACATTCCACATGGAAAGATGTGAGGACTTGTGAGTCCTCAACTCACCACAGCCCTCCATCTTGTCCATGTTGGTTGAATCCTAGCTGTCCATTTTTCTTTAAATTGGAAAACTTGGTCTCAAATTAAGGGGATGAGCCAATAATTAAATCATTTTGCATTCACTCTCCTTCAAGCATTCAAGCACTTAGTACTTGCATACTTCATTATTGCAGCTATTGAAGTTCTTATTGCACTCACCTACCATATTCATCCCAATACCTACCTCCATTATTGAAATCCTCATCAATTCCTCTCCACTTTGCATCCACTTTTACATTCATTTTCCATCAAGGGAGCATACAATCAAGCATCATCAAAGAGCCAACCAACTGATCAATCCAAGCAAGGTATAGCATTTCATTTCTTTGTGTTTTGTTTAGATTCAACTTAGGCTAATCTTGAGTGTTTGTTTGTGTTTTCTTTTTTGCATTTCATTTGGTTTTGCAGTTATAAGTAGATAAAACACTTGAACACATTTTTTGCACGCCCGGTGGGACCCACAAATGGGTTTGTTCTATTTTACATTTTATGTTTTTTGATATTTTGCAGGTTTAGGTACATAGAGGTGACATTGCCCAGAATACAGAGGCAACCCCTCCTTGAAAGAGGTGACCTCACCCTAACAAGGGTGACCCCGTCCATAAATAGGCGACTCCGCCCATCTGTTCTATTTTATGTTCTCTATTTTATTTATTTTTTTATAATTTCAGGTACATAAAGGCGGCCTTGCCCAGAATACAGAGGCAACCCCACCCTCAAAGGAGTGACCTCACCCAAAGAGCCTACTCCACCCACAGAGTCAACTTCACCTAGAATACAAAGGCAACCTCGCCCTAGACAGAGGTAACTAAGGTAAAATAAAGAGTTATAATGTCATTTCCAGAGTTTTGTTATTTCTTTTTTCCTTAGTACTGACTCTCTAACTTATTTTTTTGTGAGTGTTTTATTTTTTTGCTAACATTTGTGCAATTGTTTCATGATTGTCAATGACCGAGAGAAAAAAAATACTAACATACTTGTTGCAGGAGGAGAGAACAACCTTCATTAGTTAGATTATTGCTTATTATTTTTAGTTTAACTAGGCACATAGATCTAACTAGGGGGAGTCAAAGAACTTGCTTGTTGTGTTTGAAAGGTGGACTATTGACGTATCCAAACCCCTTGTGCCATTTGGTGATCCTAGGTGAAGAGAAATCGTAATCCACTTAAGCCCTTTTTACACCTTCTTTTCTTTTTCTTAGCGGGACATGCTTGGGGATTTCATCACCCCAAGGGACGATCCCAACCACGTGTTACCGGTGAGGTATATAAAGGGGGGAGAGAAAAAGCTATACCTTAATCCAGTCATGTCGTGTCTAGCAGAGTATCAAAGCTAGGGTGATACCTAGACAAGACGTGAAGAGTTGGTTCGAGCTTTTAGTATCTCACTAGAAGTTCCCAACTCACACTTGTGATGGGTTGGTGTTCACGGTTGTGCCCCATGTACCGTGCATATATCAGGGACTCCCTTAGTTGCCTTATTCGGCCTAGATAGAGGACTATGTTGACCATGCCTTCACACTAATCTTAAGATTGTGTTGTTTGAACTGTCTTATTTATGCAAAACCAGTGTGTCCTGCCATTTTGCTTTATGTTTGCTCTATTTTTGTCCTTTTCCATAGTTATTCTTGCCTAAGTCAAGTCCAAATCAACTAACACAAGCCACTCTGACCTCAAAGGGGCATCCTTTCCCTCCAAATAGTCAATTCCATCTTCAGTTTGTAAGTTGTTCACCCCTTTCAAGGATTCGCTTGCCCATTCTGAGCGTCATTTTTCCATTGCAAACATCTGGTTTCCCATTTCATGCATCTGTTCGCCCCATTTGAATGTTCATTCACCCATTTTGAGTATCTATTCATCCGTTTTGTGCATTCATTCCCCTATTCTAAGCATTTTTTTCCTCGTTCCAAGCATCGTTATCCCTTTCTGAGCATTTTTTTCCTCATTCTATGTGTTTTTTCACCTATTTTGTGCATTTGTTAGCCCATTCTATCTACCCGTTCACCCCATTTATCGATAGTGTTTGACTATTTTTTCAGACTTAGTCGAATTCAAAGGTTGTTTAGGTGACCCTGCCCAAGAACAGACGACCCTGCCCAAGAACAGGTGACCCTACCCGAGAATAGGAAACCCTGCCCCAGAAGAGGCAATCCTGCCCAAGAATAGGCGACCTTGCCCCAAGATAGGTGACCTTGACCCAGAACAGGTGAATTTTCTCCTCATACAAAATCTAGAAAGCCAATCCTTCATACCACAATTAACCTACATCTTCCTCAATCTAAAATCATCATCCAATCATTTTCCCTCTTCCTATTCATCCTGAAACCATCAAATTTTTTAAAAAAACTAGGAATTAATTTACCCCAACTTGTTGGGGTCATAACTTTCTACTCGATGCTTAGAATTCAGAACCATTTACACCATTGGAAAGGTCTCCTAAAGTACTAATTCAATCCCTAAAATAGTGATTTTTTGATAGTCCAATTTTAGAGACCAACACAAGTTTCAACCCCAAATTTTACTCCGAAGACCTTTGAAAACATGATTTATTATGACGTAGAAAAAATTGAAAAAAAAAAAATTGATTTTTCTCAATCCTGTCACCCCTTGGACTATTCTGAACCATAATCTAAGCTTTAATCTAGCCCTAATATAAGCTCCAATCAAATTCTAATCTAAGTTGTAATCCCATCATCTTAATCTGAGCTTTAATCTAATCCTAATCTAAGCTTTAATCCAATCCCAATAAGAGCTTAACCTAAATCCCAATCTGAGCTTTAGTCCATCCACACCCAAGATTCATTGATATCAAAACAAATTTTAAGATCTCTTCCCCCATATTCTTACAACCCATCCTCTTCCATCATCTATTCTTTCCTTCTAATTTGTATCCATCATGAATCTTTATCCTCCTCCAGCACAACCAATAATAGTATTCAAGGGGAATTCTAACTACATTGATGACAATAATGAAATTCTTGTTGATCAAGAAGAGTATAATATAGATCCCCTTGATGCTATCATTGCTAGCAAGATTTTTCCAATTGCCTCACAAAATCTAACCACTCCTCCAAACTATCCCCCCATGCCTTCATCTACATCTAATAACAATCCTTATGCTACCCTCAACAAGGGATACCCAATATCCTCACCATCCACATATTCATCATCCACATCCTCCTATAGTAATCCCCCTTCCACATAATCCTATCCTTATCTTCATCAACAATCCCAATACCTCTACCTTAATCCCACACCCGCACCTTCCTATCATAATCCACCATCCCAATATTCCTCTTATCCTAATCCACCATCTCAATCTTCTTATCCTCATCCATCACCCATATCCTCTTATGCCAATCCACCATCCATGTCCTCCTATGGTAATCCACCACCTCAATCTTCTCATTCTAATCCAACATTCACACCTTCCTATCACAATCCACCATCCCAATATCCCTACCTTAATTTCACATCTATGTCTTCCCACCTTAATCTAGCCTCCACATATTGCAATCCTAATCCTCCATCCATGTCCTCCTATGTGAATCCACCACCAACGTCCTCTTGTCCTAATCCATCATCCCGATCTCCCCATCCTAATGCATCATCCACATCTTCCTACTATTACCCACCATCCTAATCTTCCCAATCTAATCCAGCATAGGCATCCTCCTATCTTAATTCATCACCTACATCCTCTTGCATCACTCCCCCCTTCACCGCATTATATCTTAATCCTCCCTCTAATCCTAATCCACCAATTCCTAATCCTAGTCCTCCAACCACTCCTAGTTCTTCATCCAATCCCATCCACTCATCTAATCCTAATCCACCAATCCCTAATCCATGTCCTCCAACCACTCCTAGTTCTCCATCTAATCCCATCCACTCATCTAATCCTAATCCACCAATCCCTAATCCTAGTCCTCCAACCATCCCTAATCCTCCATCCATTTCCATCACCCCACCTAATCCTACATCCCTTTCAAATGTCATCTAGGGACTCATGACATAAGAGACATCCCCAAATCCACATCTTGATGTTGTGAAACAATGCCCTCCCACTCTACCATGTACATTCACTAGTGATTATTGTGCCTTTTGCACACATGCCCCGTTCAGAACAGGGACCCTCTCTTCTCTCTTTTGATCATCGGGCCTCTTTTGTGTTACCTCGTTTGTGTGCCTATTTTTGTGCCCTAATTGGTCAACTCACCCTTCAAGGTCACATACTAGGTTTGACTGAACCTGACCCCCTTTGAAAAATGTTAAGTCTAACGTCAGTTCGGGTTTCCCTTGTCAGAATGCCCTTTCTGATGTTTGTGGCCCCTCCCGGGTCTGGACCCTCGGGTTTCCTACTTCAGGTTTCCATTGCAAGTTTGTTGTTGCTGGCGCCCAACGTCTTTTCGAGACCCAGACTCCAGTCCTCCCCCCGCCATTTGCAAATTTGAACCCACCAACTTCCCTGTCGCCATACGAGAGCAATAAATACTATGTTAATGGAAAACTGGACTATAAATTCAAATTTTTTGGCTGTCATTTTCATCCAACCGACTAAATTTATACAAATTTGGAGAGCTTTGCGGCATTCAGCATTTTAAACCCCAAGGTCCGATGTTTTTTTCGACGTCCTCCGCGCGGCCAGCAGCAACATCTTCGGGATCTATAGGTACGCCCGCTGCCCGCGCGCCCTATCCTTTATTTTGTGAAATTCCTAGCCTTAAGCAATGTAAAATGCAAAGCAAGGATGAAATATGGTAGGAAAACGCCCTCCCCTAAAAACCCATAATTTGAAGTATGAAAAATCGATCATTTGAAACCTCAAAGTTCAAGTTGGAGTTAGACTCCCCCGTCACTGTTCTTCTGAACAAGTGAGCACCTTCTTCGGGCCCGGACTTGTCCATGGTCGTTGAATGTAAAATCAAACTTCAAGATCTAACGGTGGCTAAGCTCACCCCAGGTCTCGGCCTCTGGACTTCCCTTCGCGGGTTTTCGTTGCGCCTCTACCATTCCGAACGGATTTCCTCAAGCATCTTTTCGACTCTCGGACCCTGAGTGTAGAAAGTCCGTCCAACTTTGTAAGGAAGAAACCAACGTCTGAAAACAATCCGAGCCCCGGTATCCAGAAGTTCATCTTCGAAATTCCATTTTGACTTCGCTGTTGTAAATAGCAATGGCTCGATGTCTTCCTAACTCCCCGACCCTAGTTACACACTCTTCGTTCCAAACTTGCCAGAATTATCCAACACTCTAAGGACCTCTGGACCCGACCTCTGGAATTCCATTCCCGGAATTTCGTGTCGCTTTTGCCATTTCACATGGTTGTCCGGGGACGTCTTTGCATCTCTCGGACCCCGGTCCGCTTTTCACCAAGCATGAAATCCAAGGAGAAAATCAAGATCCAAAATCACTCCAAACCCCGACCTCCAGAATTATGTTCCTAGAATTTTGTGTCGCTTTCACTGTTTCACACGACCTTCCCGGGACGTCTTTCCGAGTCCCGGACCCTGATCCCCATATCACCTTGTCATAGGTTTGAACGATAAAAAACAAACCACCCAAGGTGTGTTCAGATCCCGAACCCCAGATTTTCGCTTCCGAAATTCCTTTCCATTGGCGTTGCTTTACATGGCGAATTCAGGACAGCTTCCCAACCTCCAAAACCCGACCACCTATTTGTCAAAATGCTCCCATAACTCAGAAATTTGCTCCCAAGGGTTGTCTTCTAGATTTCCCCTCCCGGATTACCGTCTCCAACATCTGACTTGTAACAACTTCCCGGAGATGGCATTTCGAGATCCAGATTTCGGCATCCGGAATTCCATGTCTTTTGTGTCATTTCCAACGATAGTCTCATAGCTGATGCCCGAACTCACAAATGAAGGATCAAATGACCTCCAAATCAAAAATGGACTCCGACCCACTTGCTAAAATTAGGTCTTCCTTCACACCAACCCTCATTTGAGAAAATCCAACATTGGGAAACACCTCTGAGAATTCCATGCCTAATTTGCCCTTCCAAATAGCATTCTGCCAAGGGAATTCCATCCCAAGGAACCCGGATTGCTTGCCTTGCTCTCTAATAATGTTTCATCCAATTTTTTGTGACTATTGAGTATGAGTAATGATCACAGAGCTAACTTTGTTGTGCAGGAACTCGTTCGGGACCATTTTATCATGTTTAAAATTATTGATTCATGTCTTTTGTGCAAGATTTATGGAATCTGACACAGAATCTTCTGGTGCTTTCAAGGGGAAGGGAAATGGAATTTCCAAGACGCCTTGAGGCAAGGAGGATAAAGATCAGATGAAGTTCCAATTCCAAGGGGTACCACTACAATCAAGGATTGACACTCTTTGGAGGGACATCACCGATAAAAACATCTGGCAGGTTGATATTGATGAGTTTACTCGGCGGGTCAAAGTGGACCCAAAGACAGGAAGCAGTGGACTCGCTAAGGCTGTAGGCTTCCCGCTGACATTGGCGGCCCCCGAATTGGTTTTGGCATGCCAGGAGGCGTATCAAGCTGAAACCAGAACCATAGTGGATAGAGATGGAAATATTATTGCAGACATGTCCCCTCCTGGGATAGCTACAACCTTCCACATCCCCACCTTCGTGACCATGGAAACACCAACCATAGAGGAGTGCAAGGCATTGTGGGAACACAATCCGATAGGGTGCAAGAAACTGATCAATCAATATTGGTTGAAGGATAAGCAAGCCAATGTTGGCAAGGTCTTGTAGGAGCTCTTTCACAGTGATTTCTTCGAGGATTACCATGATCTCGTGACCTTGTTGAGTAGAGTAATGGGTCTTCCTGCTGTGGCTTTCTTCCAGGAATGGGTGTTTTACTTCATAGAGCAGATCCTTTGTGGCAACGTTGCCTTTGACTAGGGAGAAATAATCAACAATTGCTTCCACGATCAATTTATCAATGTGAAGAAGACATCACAATTTTATATGACGTCCTACCTGGTATACTCGCTTGCTAATCGGTGACATTACCATGGATTGAACATGATACCCAATGCAATGCTGGGAAGGGAACTCAAGCCCTATGAGCGATACCTCCAACTACAATACCAGAACTTTAAGAAGGACTACTGCAAGGTAAACGATGCCTACATCGCCTACATCATCTGACTACTTGGAGGGGATTTTCATAAAAGAGTATCCCACAGCGCCAGGGCCCTCCTCAAGCATTATGCCTTTTTGTATATATAGTTCCCTAAGTTTACTTACATGTGTGCTCAAGGATTCACAGAGAGGCCGAACAAGCTACCCCGGTACCCCATGACTAGATCTTGCTTTTGGAGCTGACACGACAGTTGCAACATATTCACAATATCCTGAGCGACAAGCACTTGGCAGGGACATCTTATCCTATTGGCCTTGGTCAGGGAATATACAAGATCCACACATCCTAAGGCGTAGGTTATTCAGAGAAGGAGTTGGCTGAATACCACTTCAAGTAAAATGCAGCTCAGCCGAGAATGGACCCCTACGGTCATATTAGAAAGGCACTGGGACGTGAGTACGCCCACCTCCACAATATCGATGATTTTTGGGCAACTGCAAGGACGACCTTGAGGTGTGGATGCGGAACTACATGCGCATGACTGCCATGTACATGCGAAGGATTAATTTGTACCCGATTCCCAACCAGTTTGAGGAGGATGAGGACATAGTAATAGATCCGGGATATGATGTCATTGCCAATCTACCACTACCTGCAATTGATTGGGATGAGCAAGAACGTGATGACATCGGCATGCTCACTAGACCCGTCAAAATCTAGACACGGGCATGGATCGACCAACAAGTGGCCCGATTAAAACAGCAAGGAGTCGCCTTAACATTTAAGGGGCTCGAGAGTGAGCTTGGTAGCTCCAGTGGTGGTATACCCGCCGCAACAACTAGGGAAACCTCCAAATCCCCACCATCTGTCAGAACTAAGAAGAGAAAGGAGGCCAACGAACAGTTTCCCAAACCAAAGGTTTATGCCCGCAAGGCATCGGAGCATGAACCTTCCCGAAAGAAAAGGAAAGCTACAAGAGTCGTCAAGATGTCAGTCATAGCTGAAAATCTGCCCCTCGAGAGTAGGGAAGAAGAGGTTGGCCCATCGGGGTCCCCATCTAATATGATTACTACCGCTATTGTTGATGCCCCCATCTCACATGCTTCGCTTTCTATCTCCGCCTCTTCCCTGCCTGCGATGGATATCTCTGTTCACCTTGCTTCCACCTCTCTGATCATGCAGATCATTCCTATGGATTCTTCCTCTACTACGACTTCACCAATCTCCTCTTCCTCTATGTCTCCTTCCCTTCCCTTTGTTTTCGCTGCTACAATACCTGCCTCAGCCTCCTGGAGTCTTTTGTAAAATACATGCAGAATGTCCTGTCCGAGCTTTCGGGGATGCTCACAAATCCCATGGTGCAAGCTGCAATAGCTTAGGCTATGGCCCACGCTCCTTCCACCTTCTGACCCACTAAGAATGGAGGCAACAATGCAGACATCTAATGAACTTGAGCGACAACAGCTAGAGGTTGCAACGAGGCCAGAGGATAAGGAATTTGAGTACCACGAACACCCTCTGTTTGAACGCCAGGAGATTGATGAGGTTGCCTATGATTCCTCCAGTGAGAGCAGCGAGGAGTTGGATGCTGAACTGATAAAAGAAACAAATGATCCTGAACTCAATGAGGAGTGGAGCAAACAGCTCAAAGAAATTGAAGATAGCGAGGTTGAGGATAGGCTTGCGCGTGAAGAAGAGACTGTTGCCCCAAAGACTGAGGGCAACAAATCTCCAACTGAGGGACATGATCAAACCCTAGAGCGCGATGAGGAGGAATTCTACCACGGAGCTGAGCAGGAAGGGAAGCCCAAGGAACATGAACAAGGCCAGGATAAAAGGGAAAGGGATACTGATAGGAAAGATCCCTCTGACGAGCCACTACACACCGAGTCTCCCCCTAAGTATATCTCGCTTGAGCAGGACTTCGATGAGGAGAAGGGAGATACATAAACTGAAAAGAAGGCTCTTATTGTCTAAGCCATTGAACTTGAGAGGGAGGATAGCAGAAGTCAAGGTGAACCACCCCAAGAAGAGCCTCAAATGCCTGACTAGCTAGAAAGGTAATTAAAAAAAAGACTCCCACCTTGAAAGATCCTAAGGTAAGGCTGGAAGCCATCTTGGCCAGAGCCCAAGTAAGCACCAGGAAAAAGAAGAAACCAAAGATCAGATCGAAGGTAACTATGGATGCCTCAGGATCTAGGGCAATGCAAATAGCGACGCCAATGGTTTGAGAGCAGGGGATAACTTATAATGTCTCCACCATCGACTTGGGAGTGGCCATGAGGGAGCAAAAGGTTGATCACCTCCAAGAGTTCATTGCTACGGTGGTGCACCTTATCCAGTAGGATAAGGTCTCCAAGGAAGAACTCAAAGCACAAGTGGTTGATTAAGTAAAATTTTGTTTAAGGAAACTGTCCACAGTAGGAACCTCCATGATCAATGTTCATCTTTAGTTGCAAGTCCAGGAACCATCTTTCTTCCTCGCCCCTTTTTCCCATTTTTTTAGAAATAATTTGTGCTAAGGTTCATTCCACATTGTAAAGCCAAATTTGACGAAACAATGGGGTCCAAGATTGTTGTCTGAACCTGCAACAAGGTGCAGTAATTCCATATCCACAAAACTCCTTTCATCGACCCAATTCTCCTACAGCTTTGACCACGTAAGACCACCTTATGATTCCAGCAAAATCACATCAAACAACTGATTTATCCCAAGCATCATCATGGCCTGACAACCGAGAGACCTTGGGATAGTGTTCTGCAATTTGATTGTGGAAGATTGTCTTTCAAGAGAGTAATGCACCTATGTATTATCTGTGTTGTGAAGTGCATAAAAACACCATCAATAGAACTAGCCCTAAAAGGAGGGCTAAAAGGTAAAGCTGGATCTAATTGGGTCAATCTCCCCTGAAAGATTCCACCGGGTTTTGACGTCTACACTAAACAAGGGAGAGTTTCAGGAGTTACAGCCCCCTGTTCGAGCTAAAAGAGCTAAATGTGGGGAACCGTCCATCACCGATCCCGCAGAGCAACTCACTACCCTTTCACCTCCATCTCCTTCACCTTCACTGGAAGTACCACCCACGGCCCATCCAATCCATACAGCCTTCTAGGTTACCTCCCCATTTTCGTTGAACGTTGCCATTCAGCCAAGCACAGTCACCAGCACTGCATTGCTCTATCGGTTGTTGTCGCCACATCACAGCTACAGTCTAATATGGTGCAGCCACCTCCACGACCTTTCCCAATGGCGTGGTTGGGTAATAACCCTTCACCCCTTGCCTTTAACATCTACCATGATATGCCAAATCATCCCGAGAATTTCTGCACGAAGTTCAACTCCCGAGACTCGTAGAGAATAGCTGAAGAACATGTCAAGATTTTTGAGATTGCCTTGAAGACCATGCTAATCATATACGAAGATGTGGCCTATAGGCTCTTTCCCTAATCCTTAGGGGAAGAGGCATTCTACTGGTATGTCAATTTTTTAGCTGGAACTATCAATACATGGGATCTTCTGAAGGGCGCATTTTTGCAAAATTTCAAGACCCCAGTCAACCCCGCAGATTCGTATCGACACTTCATGTCGGTGCAAAGGGAAATCAATGAGTCGATTAGCTCGTTCAATGATCACTTTCACAAAGCATATACTCGGCTACAAGCCCCGTACGTTTTCAATGATGTTGTGGTCCTGCATGTTTACTATGCAGCTTTGGACAACCTCACTTCAGCCCTAGTGAAAAGAATGAGACCACCAACGGTTAGGTTGGTCAAAGCCATCATCTCCAACACGGATTTGGGATAGAACATATCCGGTCCACTACCTTCTCTTAGGCAAACTACACATCGACGCAAATACATCGACTCACACAAGCCTTATAGCATCAGACGCCTTTGCTAAACCCAATGCGCAGCTACCTATGGTTCTGCATCTTGGGCAGCCGATGAACTAGGCACATCCAGTACCTCACTACTTGCTACCCCAGTAGCAACAGTCACATCCTCAATAATCCCAGGTGCCTGCATACCTTCAGGTAACAGAATTCCCACCCGCTCATCAAAATCAGTTGGTGGCACAGCCCATATTCCTTCAAAACGCCGCACCGCAACCGAACAATGTTGAAAAGGATAGAATCGATGAGCTCATAGAAATGATCAAGAAGATGTCAACTAAAATGATACACCTGAGGAATCAGAACAACCAGTTGCAGGCGTCGTAAAAGAGTATCTAGACCAACCTTAATAGGGAAAATAGAGATCAGCGAGAAAGCTGAGACAATCGCGATGCCAGCACGTCATCGAGGTAGAACTATGACAGAAATCAGAATTCAGGCCAGATCTTCGACAAAAGACCCTTCCAAAGGCAAAACCGGACATGGAATACATGCCCCAATAATGGCAATATTCCCACACCTCTTGATCAGCCTAGTAGCAATGGTAATGAAAACCCCACAAGCGAGGTGTATTTGGCAGAGGTTGTGCTGTCTAGATGGTGTCGTATTCACAAAACGAGTCATCATTCTGAATTGGATTGTCCAGAATTCCAAACTCCTGCCGAGATTTTCCAAGTAGAGGTTTAGAATGCAGTTGACAGTTCGGGATGTAACGACATTGTCCCATCCGATCCGTATGATTCTTCGGTGTTGGTGCTGAACTAGGCTCCTTTGCCAAGGGCAAAATGCAACACGACCGAGCTGGAGAATGTTGATTCAGGGAATCATGATGTGGTGAGAGAGATAAGTTTTGAAAGCCCTTTAGCCCAACTTTTCGATTCAGTAGATAATGGTCCCAAAGATGACGAAGAAGAGCTTAGGGAGGATGAAGTCCAAATGTTTCACCAATAGACCACCCCTTACAACTTGAGAAATAGACAAGTTGGTGATCATGCTCGAGGTCCTTTTATGACCTCCACTCCGCCGAACAATTTTAGCACCCCTCCTGATACGAATGCGAATAATAATCCGGGTTTTCCCCATACGCCCATGCGATATCTTACTAGAAATAAACAACAAAACAATAGCCAAAGTCAAACCACCAACTCCTCCCAAAACGTTTCCCATGATCAAGAGATTGAGCAGATGCGGGAGTATATTTTTGAGGAATTCAAGAAGGTGAAGCTAAGTGTGTCAACTTTTAAACTCCTAAAGGTGTCTGATGTCCGGAATGCCTTTTTCAAAATGACAAATGGGACTCCACCATAGGGGTCAGCTCAAGAAGCTCCGATAAAGAAAGTTTCTTTTAGTGATCAGCCAAATGAATCGGTTATGAGGCAAATTTTTAACAGTAAGGCTAACCTGCCAGCAAGTCAGCAGATAAACAAGTAGCATGATAGGTTACCTAATCAGACACCAATCCAAACAAGGGCAGTGAGAAAGATAAGGGCCAAGTCGCTCAAGTGGACTTTTTTGGAGGGCTATTTCAAGGGAAATTCGAAACTCCTCCCTTTCTGACCACCATTCGCGTGTTCAGGACAAACCTCCACAACTGCCTGCTTGATTCAGGAGCCTCGACCAATGTTATGCCCCTCAGCATATGCAAAGCATTTGGAATCACACCCACTCCTTCCTGATGAAAATTAATGTAGCTTGACAAAATCGAAATCAGCATAGTGGGGTAAATTAACAAAATACCCATGCAAGTTGTTGCCGATCCTCAGATTCAACAAACTATTGACATACAGGTGGTTGATATCCCAGATACCTATGGTATAATCCTAGGAAGGGATTTCATGAGGGCACTAAATGGATACACCACGACTAATTACTCACATATGTTGCTACCATGGAAAGGAATTCCAAATCAGATCAGGATCAATCGGGAGTCGTGAATGAAGTTTATGATCACTGAGTATAACAACATGAATGAGGTATTATATGCCAAAATAGGTTTGGGGAATTACTCCCCAGTGTCATATTAGAATGAACAGAAATAACCTGAAGATGAGGGAATGAGCGAGGTCTTCCTCATACTATGCAACCCGCCTGCTAATTTGACCAATGCCTCTTAGAGCACTAAAGTGCTCATCGAATCTGATGACGAAGAGTTGGGAGAGGATGACAGTCTGGGACTGCTCGATGGTTTCCAAGGTTTTATGGAGAAATGTGTACATGACTAGCTCAGTCTGGGAACTCGAATGAACTTCTAGGAACTCTTTCTCCCTAACTGGTGTCGGGTGCACAATGTAGCTCACTTAGAATTTGGTTGTTGCTTGTGCTGAACAGCAATTGAACATGTTAAAAAATAGGCTACTCCAAAGAAGAAAATAGGATTTGCATCAAGTGAACGAACATATTCCATCCCTGAAGTTCCCAAAGCGGTCATTGAAATGCAACCCCCACTGAAGGTCAAGGTCGGATCTGTTAGCCCTATGCCCAAGGATTCTCCTGGATTCTGGACGCTGCGTTTCGACGGTTCTAAATCCAAGCACGGAGCTGGGGCAAGTTTCAAATTGATTAGTCCCAAAGGTAAATCATACTTTTCTACTCATAGACTGTAGTTTTATTGTACTAATAATTTGGTAGAGTACAAAGCTTTGGTCTTGGGCCTCCCAATGGCATTAAGAAAGGGTGTCAAAATGCTCCAAGTGTATGGAGATTCAAATTTAGTTGTAAAACAGGTTAGGAAGCTTTATTTGTGCTATGATCAAAGACTCACTAACTATCGGCACCGCGTATGGGATCTACTGAAAGGGTTGGATGCATTCAACATTCAGTTGATTCCGCACGCTCGGAATCATACCGCCAATGCCCTAGCACAAGCAGCAAGCACACTGCAGCCATTATCCCTATCGAGTCTCAGAAGATTTATGGTGGAACTCACCTCCATCCCATTAGTTTTGGATAATGTGGCTCATTTCCAGGTGTTCAACGATGATAAACATATTCTGGATTTCATCACCAGTTCCGATGTGTTTGCTACGTAGATAATCAACGAGGTCGAACCCCAAGATGTGGACCTGGATATAGAAGGGATTATTAACCTGAAAACCAACACCATCCCTAGAGGAATGGTTCAATTAGAGTGAATCTTTGACCTTGATTAGATCAAAGACCAAGATCAACAAGCTAAAAAGGATACCATCAGTGGCCAATATGACACTTAAAATCTAGGTACGGTTGGAAACGCCAAGAATGTGTTCATAGGTAAGGTATGCGCTCGTGAAGAAAGAAAAGGGATAATCGAGGCTCTACAAAAGTATAACAACGTCATCACCTTGAGTTATGATGATCTCAAGACATATGATATGTCAATTATCATGCACACTATCCCTCTCAGGCCGGATGTGAAACCGTTCAGGCAGTGGCAGTGCTCTGTGAACGCTTTATTGGAACCAATAATATATAAGGAAGTATAGAAGTTGTTGTCATTTAGGATCATCTTTCTAGTTAGACACTCCATATGGGTAGCAAACTTGGTTCCTGTCAAAAAGAAGAACGAGGAAATCAGATTGTGCGTGGACTTCTGCAATCTTAATTGGGCCTCAGAGAAGGACAACTACCCTGTACCCTCATTGGATGAGGTGTTACAAGTAGTAAATGGTTCTCAGATGATGTCCTTCCTGGATGGATATTCAGGATATAACCAAGTCATCGTGCAGTACAAAGATCGACACAAGACAGCATTCACCACTAAGTGGGGAACCTTCGCGTATAGAAGAATGTTGTTTGGACTCATCAGCTAGAGCCACTTTTCAGTGTGTCATGGATATTGCATTCAAGGACTTGATTGGTAAGTGCATAATTATCTACATGGATGATTTAACAGTATTTTCAAAACAACGGGGTAATCATGTTGCTGACTTATGCAAGGTCTTTGAAAGATGTTGCGCATTCGGAGTTTCCCTTAACCCAAAGAAATGCATCTTTGGGGTCACTAAGGGGAAGCTCCTTGGGAATGTCTTATCATAACAGGGAATTTCTATTGACCCTGAACGTATCCAATCCATCACGAAAATCCAGCTGCCAGGTAGCAAGAAGGAATTAAAGTCTTTTTTCAGGAAGATCAACTTTGTCCGCAAGTTCATTATAGGCTTTGCAGAAATAGTTAAACCGCTCAATGTCATGCTAAAGCAAGATGCCAAGGTTGATTGGACTCCTGAAGCAAAGTAAGATTTTGGGGAGATCAAGAAAGCAATCATTGATGCCCTTGTGTTGGTCAACCCCAATTACCTAAAGCCTTTCTACATATACTCCTTTGCTTCGGATCACTCCTGCGCCAGTATTTTGACACAAAATGATGATGAGGGAAGCAAGCATCCAATTGCCTTCATGAGCGCCCCCCTGAAGGATGTCAAACTGCATTATCATAATGTTGAAAAATAGGCTTATGCCCTTGTTAAGGGAGTCAAGAATTTTTGGCATTATATCTTACGCAACAAGGTGTTTGCCATAGTTCCTGATCCCGCAGTAAAGACCTTACTTATGCATGAGTTAGGGGAATGAAGGGAAAAGTGGATTGCGGTGCTGTAGGAATATGACATGGAGATCCAGCCGATGAAGCTGGTGAGAGGATAGGCACTCTCCCGAACAATGCCAGAGGTAGTTATTGATGTTGGGCCTGGACTCACGATACAACAGTACCAGTTGGAGGATGTATTGCCAAGGGAGTGGTACGATGACATAGTGTACTACCTACTAAACCACAAATATCCCTTTCATCTACAGAGAGTCCAAAGGTGATCCCTCAGGCTGAAAAGTTGTAGTTACATGTTGCAAGGTGCCATATTATATAAAAAGAATCATGAAGGTATCTATTTAAGATGCCTGGGTAAGGAGGAAGTTGATCGCATTCTTAAGGAATTCCATGACAAGTTCAGGACTGGCCACGGTTCAGGTCTATGCACTGCACACAAGATATTGAGAGCTGGGTATTATTGGCCCACAGTTTTCAAGGATGTTCACGGTCACGTCCGTACCTACCACGTGTGCCAAACTGCTGCCGTCAGAGAAAGGAATGTTGTTGTCCCATTACAACCTGTTCTGGAAGTAAGGCCTTCCACGCAGTGGGGACTCAACTTCATTGGTCCGGTAAGTCCTCCATCATTTGTCAGACACAGGTACATTCTAACCGCTTTAGATTATTGCACTAGATCGACTGAAGCAATAACCTGTAGGCAATGTACAACTAAAGAGGTAACCAATTTCTTAGAAAGTTTCATTTTAAATCGTTTTGGTTGCCCATATGCTCTAGTATGTGATAACGGCCCTGTGTTTGCTTCATTAAAATTCACAAGTCGGGCCTTTGACTATGGCATTGCCCTCAAATTTTCATTTAACTATTATCCTCAAGGTAATGGCCTTGCTGAGTCCACCAACAAGAACTTGATCACGGTGATCAAAAAGTTTCTAGATAGGAATCCCAAGGATTGGCATACCCAACTTTGTTTCACCTTGTGGGCAGATCGCACCCGTCACAAGGCTGCCCTTGGAGATTCCCCGTACCATCTAGTCTATGGCTTAGAGCCTATCTTTCCCATACATTTGAAAATCCCAACCCTCCAGTTTATCAATGACTTTTATGAAGGAGGAGACCGCAAAAAAGCTCACCTCGCCGACTGTTGCACCTCGAAGAAGTACGAGATCGCGCATTAGAAAATTTTGCCAAACATCAAGGCATAGTCAAGAGATGGTTCGACCACCGAGCCAAAGTTAAGTTCTTCTGCATTTCTGATTTAGTCCTTTACTGGGATAAGACCACTGAAAAGAAAGGACACAACAAATTCGACAAGCTTTGGCTTGGCTCCTTTCAAATTCAGATTGTTGCAATCCTTGGAGATAATGCCTTCCGCCTAAAGACCCTTACGGGTGAGGACATCTCATTGCCAGTCAATGGGTAGCACCTTAAGCATTACTTCCAAGCTTGAGCTCTTTTGGGAGTTGTCTGTATAAATACCTGTACATAGGTTAGAATAGGTTTCCTACTTTGTCCTTTGTTTTTGCTTGTTTTCCTGGCTGTTTTGTCTTGATCTTAAAAGAGCCTCTCTCTTTTGTTGTGGTGGTCATGCTTAGCCTAACATACGGTTTTCCCTACTACCCGCTCTTGTTTTGTTCTCCAGATAAGCCTTCATTCCTTATTACTAACCTCTGAAAGCTCCTAGGCGTCGATTTTCAACTTTGAACTCGGAACTAACCTAGGATGGTCATCCGCTTGAATTCCCTGCATTTGTCATGGAACACACAAAACACATTTTAATGTTTCTAAAGAATGGTATGATGACTACTGGGAAGAGGGAATAAGTGAAAAATCTAAAGTCTTCTCCAATGACCATTACGATTCTCAAGCCCATTGTGAGCTTCGTTGCTCACGCGGTTGAATGAAAAAAAAAAGTGCTAAAAAGAAATATCAAATAAAAGAATAAATAAAATGAAAATAGCAACCGTATGGGTGTGCGAATATCTCTATCGAGGCTATGGACGCCTGGCTGGCAGTAGAGTTATGTTCGTGGGGTCACAATGACAACTCCGTCAGGGCTATGGACGCCTGACTGGCAGCGAAGCAATGTCCAGGTTACTTTTGGGGTTAGACAAATTACGTAGTTTATCTCTCCCTACTAGTGGTTTTTCATGTTCTCTCCGAGGAAAGGAAATGAACTCACCATGCACACACCTCCATGATGACGTTGCAATTTGATTCAATCCTAGCTTCCTTAAACTGTTCCTAGTTCAACTTTGAAAGTCCGCTCTGGTCTGTGAAACCAGAGATCATGGGTTCAGAATGAATATTTATCTCTAGAACATCGGGAGCGTTCTCCCAATAGAGTCACCATTTGTTGTGCCTTTTGCACACACACCTCATTCAGAACGGGGACCCTCTCTTCTCTCTTTTGATCGTCGGGCCTCTTTTACATTACCTCATTTTGTGTGCCTATTTTTGTGCCCTAATTGGTTAACTCACCCTTCAAGGTCACATACTAGGTTTGACCAAACCTGACCCCCTTTGAAAAATGCTAAGTCTAACATCAGTTCGGGTTTCCCTTGTCAAAATGCCCTTTCTGACGTCTGTGGCCCCTCTTGGGTTCGGACCCTCAGGTTTCTTGCTCCAGGTTTCCACTGTATGTTTGTTGTTGCTGGCGTCCAACGCCCAACGCCCGACGTCTTTCCGAGACCCGGACTCTGAACCCCAAATTTCCCCTTCCGAAAATCTGCTTGTGCTTTGCCATTTTATACGGTCGTGGCTCGATGTTTTCCCGATCGCCAAACTTCAGTCCTCCCACTGTCGTTGAACCCACCAACTTCCTTGTCATTGTACGAGAGCAATAAATAATATGTTAATGGCAAACTAGGCTATAAATTCAGATTTTTTGATTGTCATTTTCATCCGACCGACTGAAGTTATATGAATTTGGAGAGCTCTGCAACATTCGGTGTTTTAAACCCCAAGTTCTGAGGTTTTTTCTGACATCCTCTGCACGGCCAACAGCAACATCTTCGGGATCTTGAGGTACGCCTACCGCCCGTGCACCCTGTCCTTGATTTTGTGAAATTCCTAGCCTTAAGCAATGTAAAATGCAAAACAAGGATGAAACACGATAGGAAAACGCCCTCCCTTGAAAACCCATAATTTGAAGTATGAAAAATCAATCATTCGAAACCTCAAAGTTCAAGCTGAAGTTAGACTCCCCCATCGTTGTTCTTCCGAACAGGCGAGCACCTTCTTCGGGCCCGGACTTGTCCGTGGCCATTGAATGCAAAATCAAACTTCAACAGCTAATGGTGGCTAAGCTCGCCCCAAGTCCCGGCCTTTGGACTTCCCTTTGCGGGTTTTCGTTGCGCCCCCACTATTTCGAACGGTCTCCTCAATCATCTTTCTGACTCTCGGACCCTAGGTGTAGAAAGTCCATCCAACTTTGTAAAAAAAAAAACCAACATCCGAAAACAATCTGAGCCTCGGTATCTGAAAGTTCATCTTCGAAATTCCGTTTTGACTTTGCTGTTGTAAACAATAATGGCTCGACATCTTCCCAACTCCCCGGCCCTAATTACACACTCTTTGTTCCAAACATGCCAGAATTATCTAGCACTCTAAGGACCTTTGGACCCCGACCTGCGAAATTTCATGTTGCTTTCGTCGTTTCACATGGCTCTTCGAGGACGTCTTTCTGACTCTCGAACCCCGGTCCGCTTTTCGCCAGGCATGAAATCCAAGGAGAAAATCAAGATCTAAAATCACTCTAGACCCTGACCTCCAGAATTTCATTCCTAGAATTTCGTATCGCTTTCACCATTTCACACGGCCTTTCCGGGACGTCTTTTCGAGTCCCGGACCTCGGTCCCCGTATCGCCTTGTCAGAGGTTCAAACGACAAAAAACAAACCACCCAAGGTGTGTCTGGATCCCGAACCCCAGATTTTCACTTCCGGAATTCCTTTCCATTGGCGCAGCTTTACACGACAAATTCAGGACAGCTTCCCGACCTCCAGAGCCCGACCACCTATTTTCCAAAATGCTCCCATAACTCAAAAATTTGCTCTTGGGGATTGTCTTCCAGATTTCCCCTTCTGAATTGTCATCTGCATTTCGTCGTCTCCAACGTCTGACCCGTAATGACTTCTCGGAGACGGCATTTCGAGATCCGGATTCTGACGTAAATAATTTTGTCTTCTGTGCCGTTTCCAATGGTAGTCTCATAGCAAATGCCCGAACTCACAAATGAAGGATCAAATGACCTCCAAATCAAAAATGGATTCTGACCCACTTGCTAGAATTAGGTCTTCCTTCACACCAACCCTCATTTGAGAAAATCCAACGCTGGGAAACACCTCTGGGAGTTCCATGCCTAATTTTCCCTTCCAAACGACATTCTGCAAAGGAAATTTCGGCCCTAGGAACCCAGATTGCTTGCCTTGCTCTCTAATAATGTTTCATCCAATGTTTTGTGACTATTGAGTATGAGTAATGATTGCAAAGCTAACTTTGTTATGCAGGAACTCGTCCGAGACCATTTTATCATGTTTAAAGTTACTGATTCATGTGTTTTGTGCAGGATTTATGGAATCTGACGTAGAAGCTTTTGGTGCTTCCTGTTAGTGTAATTAATATTTAATTACACTTGCATAACTTTACTTAGGTTGAGCTAATTTTAGGTCAACATTAGGGTTGCATATTTTGCTTTTATAAAGCAAATCATCTCATTGTAATATTGAATTCCTGAATAATAATTTTTTGCACATTACATGCAAAGCTCTGCTTTTTTGATGTTTTTTCTTTTGTGGAAGGTGTTTAGGTTTGCATGTCTGATCTAGGGTTTCTAACAGGGTTTCTAACATGGTATCAGAGCCTTGACATGCAGCCCCTTCTCAAATTTTGGAGAAAACCATTGCAGATTTCGTTCGGGGTTCCTCGAGGATTTTTTGCCTTGAGTTCATTTATGCAACATTTTGGATCAGATCGGGCTTCACCATTGGATTCGGAGCGCTGGAAAAAGTCAGGTTTGACTTTTATTTTGCAGATTTTGGTCATCATTTGCCAGATCTATGAGGGTTTCAGTTTTGGTATTTTTTTGCAAGCTCTGGAGGTAGTCGTTTTTTTGAAGCATTTTGAGCAGAAACGGAGGTCACCATTGCATTCGCAGCGGCCAAGAACCCTAAAATCGCCTTTCGTTTCATCGATTTTGGTGAAGTTGATCCGGAAGGCAAAAAAAGTTTGTCAGGGAAGCCGTACGGCCTCTCTAGCACGCATTTCGAGGCAGTTTTCTTCACGAAAATTAAAAAAAAAATGGAAAAAGCCCATCGGTTTTCGCGCCTACAGTTTTAAACTGGTCGCCGCCGCCGCGCCACCGGGCGGCCACCCGTCCGCCGCCGTCGCCGATGGCTGCCCCTTCAGCTCCGCCGGCCTTCTTCAGCCCCCGCGGGCTCCAATGCTCAGACAGCTGGTCGTATGGGGGACCGGGCGCTATGCGCCCAGCCCCCGGCTGGCCCTTAGCACCTCCGGTGGTCATATGCACAACCAAGGGCTCCACCGCAGCCCCTGTCCGCCAGCCCCTGGTCGCATGCAGGACCAGGGGTCGAGATTTTTTTAGCCCCCTGGGCTGCCTGCAGGTCTTATAGGCCATTCTGGAGCACCTTTGATAAAATCAGGCGTAACTTTTGCGTACGGTGTCCGTTTTTTGCAAACGAGATACCGTTGGAAAGCTGATTCCAGCACCGACCTATTCAACATTTTAGTTTTTCCATATTTTTCTCCATATTTATTGTGCAGGTCCTTGAACTCAAATGTTCTGTTTTTCACTTCGGAGGGCATATATTTTGACTCGGTGATCCTTTTTTCACCATTCTTGCGGAATTGGAAAGCTGGTTCAGTCCTCTACATAGATCTGAGGTCTATTTTTATTTTCTATTTATGCATGTTAGGCATTATCTCCTTTTGCAATCATTGGGGATTGTAATAAATGAACTATTATAAAGTTCCTTTGGGGGGGTTTCTTGCATAATAATCTTCATCGTGTTTTGATGGCAACTCGCATGGGTTGTAATCTGGTCTCTTAGTTTCTTTTGGCCATTTTTGTCTTAGCTTGACACATATCAGATTCTTTTTGGTTCACACTTTAGATTGAGAGCCTATGGTTAGTGATCTGCATCGGATCCATCTCAGTTTGAGGGCCACTAAATTTGTGGTTATTGTTTCGAGTATGTATGGTACTTTTTCCCATGGAAGAGTTTTAGTCTTAGTTTTGGCATCGGCATCGAGATTCACAGCTTCCAGATTCTGTCATCACCATACCATCTACTGTTGCTTTATGGATTTCAGGGTTGTTCCAGTTTGGAGTGTTCGAGTGTTCCGTGGCATCGGGTCTGCTGTCACATTATTATGATTCCGATATGGTTTCTTGTAGACAGAAGTATCTTTCCTTGCTTGCCGGATTGTGGTTCCAGTGTTACTCCACAATGTTCTTCCAGTGCTTCTTTGCAGCAGTCATCTCATTGTAGGGGGGGTTGTCCCACTGGGTTTTCCTTCTCTACCTCATTATTGCATTTGTACATGGGTACCTGATCAGGCCTTGTTGTCGGGACCCATTCATGCTTTCTTGCATTCATCTTAGTTTTAGGTGCATGCTTATTTTAGTCTCCCTAAGTTGCACTTATGGGGGGGTGTTAGTGTAATTAATATTTAATTACACTTGCATAACTTTACTTAGGTTGAGCTAATTTTAGGTCAACATTAGGGTTGCATATTTTGCTTTTATAAAGCAAATCATCTCATTGTAATATTGAATTCCTGAATAATAATTTTTTGCACATTACATGCAAAGCTCTGCTTTTTTGATGTTTTTTCTTTTGTGGAAGGTGTTTAGGTTTGCATGTCTGATCTAGGGTTTCTAACAGGGTTTCTAACACTTCCAAGGCGAAAGGAAAGGGAATGGCCAAGACACCTCGAGGCAAGGAGGATAAAGATCAGATGAAGTTCCAATTCCAAGGGGTACCACTACAATCAAGGATCACCACTCTTTGGAGGGACATCACCGATACAAACATCGAGCAGGTTGACATTGATGAGTTTACTTAGCGGGTCAGAGTGGACCCAAAGACAAGGAATGCAAAATTAATCAGAAGCATTGGACTCGCTAAGGCTGTAGGCTTCCCGCAGGCATTGGCATCCCCCAAATGGGTTTTGGTGTGCGAGGAGGCATATCAAGCTGAAACCAGAACCATAGTGGATAGAGATGGAAATATTCTTGTAGACATGTCCCCTCCTAAGATAGCTACAACCTTCCACATCCCCGCCTTCAAGACCATGGAAATACCAACCATAGAGGAGTGCAAGGCATTGTGGGAACATGATCCGATAGGGTGCAAGAAACTAATCAATCACTACTGGTTGAAGGATAAGCGAGCCAATGTTGGCAAGGTCCTGCATGAGCTCTTTCATAGTGATTTCTTCGAGGATTACCATGACCTTGTGACCTTGTTGAGCAGAGTAATGGGTCTTCCTGCTATGACTTTCTTCTAGGAATGGGTGTTTTACTTCATAGAGTAGATCCTTCGTGGCAACACTGCCTTCGATTGGGGAGAAATAATCAACAATTGCTTCCACAAGCAATTTATCAATGTGAAGAAGACATCACAATTTTATATGATGTCCTACCTGGTATACTCACTTGCTAATCAGCAATATTACCATGGATTGAACATGATACCCAATGTAGTGCCGGGAAAGGAACTCAAGCCCTACGATCGATACCCCTAGCTACAATACCGGAACTTTAAGAAGGACTACTGCAAGGTAAACGATGCCTTCATCACCTACATCATCCGGCTACTTGGAGGGGATTTTCATTAAAGAGTATCCCACAGCGCCAGGGCCCTCCTCAAGCATTATGCCTTTTTGTATATACAGTTCCCTAATTTTACTTACATGCATGCTCAAGGATTCACGGAGAGGCCGAACAAGCTACCCCGGTACCCCAATGACCGGATCTTACTTTTGGAGTTGACACAGTAGTTGCGACATATTCACAATATCTTGAGCGACAAGCACTTGGCAAGGACACCTTATCCTATCGGCCTTGGTCAGGGAATGTACAAGATCCACACATCCCAATGCGTAGGTTATTCAGAGAAGGAGTTGGTTGAATACCACTTCAAGCAGTACGTAGCTCAGCCGATAATGGACCCCTACGGTCATATCAGAAAGGCATTGGGACGTGAGTATGCCCACCTCCATAATATCGAGGATTTTTGGGCTAACTGCAAGGATGACCAAGAGGTGCGGGTGCGGCACTACATGCGCATGACTGCCATGTACATGCGAAGGATAAATCTGTGCCCGGTTCCTGACCAGCTTGAGGAGGATGAGGACACAATAATAGATCTGGGATATGATGTCGTTGCCAATCTACTGCTGCCTCCAATCAATTGGGATGAGCAAGAACTTGATGACATCGGCGTGCTCACTAGACCGTCAAAATCCAAACACAGGCATGGATCGACCAATAGGTGGCCCGATTAAAATAGCAAGGAGTTGCCTTAACATTTAAGGGGCTCAAGAGTGAGCCTGGTGGCTCCAATGGTGGTATGCCCACCGCAACAACTGGGGAAACCTCCAAATCCCCACCATCTGTCAAAACTAAGAAGAGAAAGGAGGCCAGTGAGCAGTTGCCCAAACCAAAGGTTTATGCCCGCAAGGCATCGGAGGGTGAACCTTCTCAAAAGAAAATGAAAGCGATAGGAGTCATCAAGATGCTAATCAAAGCTGAAAATCTGCCCCGCGAGAGTACGAAAGAAGGGGTTGGCCCGCCAGGATCCCCATCTACTATGATTACTACCGTTGTTGTTGATGCCCCCGTCTCACATGCTTCGCTTGTCGTCTCCGCTTCTTCCCCGCCTGCAGTGGACATCTGTATTCACCTTGCTTCCACCTCTCCAATCATGAAGATCATTCATGTGGATTCTTCCTCTACTATGACTTCACCAATATCCTCTTCCTCTATGTCTCCTTCCCTTCCCTCTGTTTCTACTGCTACAATACCTGCCCTCAGCATCCCGGAGTCTTTTGTAAAATACATGCAGAATGTCTCATCCGAGCTTTCGGGGATGCTCACAAATCCCGTGGTGCAAGCTGCAATAGCTTAGGCTATTGCGCATGCTCCTACTCTCCCTCCACCTTCTAAACCACCAAGAATGGAGGCAATAATGCAAATATCTGACGAACTTGAGAAACGGTAGCTAGAGGCTACAACGAGGCCGGAGGATGAGGAATTTGAGTACCACGAACACCCTCTATTTGAATGTCGGGAGATTGACGAGGTAGCCTATGAGTCCTCCAATGAGAGCAGCGAGGAGTTGGATGTTGAACTGATAAAAGAAACAAATGATCTTGAACTCAATGAGGAGTGGAACAAACAGCTCAAAGAAACTGAAGATAAGGAGGTCAAGGATAGGCTTGCGCGTGAAGAAGAGACTGATGCCCCAAAGATTGAGGGAAACAAATCTCCAACCGAGGGGCATGGTTAGACCCTAGAGCACGATGAGTAGGAATCCCACCACGGAGCTGAGCAAGAAGGGAAGCTCGAGGAACATGAATAGGGCCAAGATAAAAGGGAAAGGGATACTGATAGGAAAGATCCCTCTGACGAGCCACTACACACCGAGTCTTCCCCTAAGTATATCTCGCTTGAGCAGGACTCCAATGAGGAGAAGGGAGATACATAAACTAAAAAGAAGGCTCTTGTTGTCCGAGCCATTGAACTTGAGAGGGAGGACAGTAGAAGTCAAGGTGAACCACCCCGGGAAGAGCCTCAAATGCCCAACTGGCTAGAAAGGTAATTAAAACAAAAGACTCCCACCTTGAAAGATCCTATGGAAAGGCTAGAAGCCATCTTGGTGACAGCCCAAGTAAGCACCAGGAAAGAGAAGAAACCAAAGATCAGATCGAAGGTAACTATGGATGCCTCGGGATCTAGGGTAGTGCAAATAGTGATGCCAATGGTTGGAGAGTAGGGGATAACTTATAAAGTCTCCACCATCGACTTGGGAGTGGCCATGAGGGAGCAGAAGGTTTGTCACCTCTAGGAGTCCATCGCTACGGTGGTGCACCTTATCCAGTAGGATAAGGTCTCCAAGGAAGAACTCAAAGCACAAGTGGCTAATCTGACAGCCTATATTTAGCAGTGGTCATCCCTGAATGAGTAGCCCATCATGTCATCGGCCCCGCCTAACCTCTTGTCCCATGAGCAGATCAGGAAATTGGAGAAAAGAAGGAACCTAGACAGGACTACGAAAAACTAGTTCCAGCAGGTCTTCGACATGGGGAACACAGGTATCAACTTGGTTGTTCAAATAGAGAATAAGTTCTTGGAGGTACAAAGAACCCTTGAGGAAACAAGGTGGATCTGTGAGGATTTCACAAGGAAATACAGAGCAGCCTACCAGAAGATTGAATCCATACTCGCATTGTCGAGCGAGGTCTGAGAGAGGGACCTTGCTTTCAAGGATGATGATCATTGGCTAGTGGATACATGGAGGCAAGATTTTGATCACCGAAAAAGAAGGTTGGAGCAGATCCTGGAGCATATAGTTCCAGATATCGACTGGGCCAGGGAGACCAGGGACGAGTGCTTGCAGTACCTCAAACTAATGACGGGGTACGAGCCGCCTGCGGTCAAGATCAATCCTGAGAACATAAAGCCTCACTTTTTCAAGATCATGGAAGATGGGATGTCAACTGAGGTCCCCACTAAATTCATGAGCTTCACTACCTGAGCCTTTGCACAATCAAAACTCTTCAAAGATAATGCTGCTAAATATGATGATGACTGGAAAAAGCTCGGCAGCAATTCCCAGGAACGGAGTTATCAGATCTTGCGGTCCGACTTCATGGAATTGGACAAGTTCTAGCCACTGATCTTGAGCTTTATGGAGTATGCAGCATTGAAGAAGCGCGAGGGCAACCCTATCATCGACGAATAATTCCTTAAAGAATAGCTATAGCAAAGGACAAATTGCTAAAGGACAAAATTGCTACAGTGCTGTCACTAGATGACGAAATAGGGAAAAGACAAAAGTGTGTCTTATAAATGAAATGTATTTGGGGGTAGGTGAAACCCTAGTGTAAAGTGAATCTTGGCCACACAATAGAATCAAATCTTGGCCACCTATTTTTCTTTTTGAAAACTATAAATAGGGCTCTCCTCCTCTCATTTTAAGAGAGTGGAGTTGTTGTAAAGGCATGCTGCAAAAATTATAATAGAAAATAAAGTCATTTTTTGGTGTATTTCTGGGTTTCTCCACATGTTTCATGATTCTTCTCCCTTTAGTTAAACTTTGTTTCAAGTCACTTTGTTGCTTTAGTTTCCTTAGTTAGCTTTGGTAGATTTGTATGATGTCTTTGGTTGTGAAGATTATTGTTGTGTGTATGCTTTCCTTGTCCATACTTTTGGTCATTTGTTGTTGGTACATGACTGTGTAAAGTTAGCCTGGACTTTAATTTCATTGCTTCTCATTAAACTTTATCTTTATTCACATCCCCATGGCAAATGAATGATGAATATCTATAGTCCTTAGAAGATAGCATAGATTTCACGATATTGTGAGAATTCAGATTAAGTGAAATTTTGTTTAAGGAAACTGTCCACAGCATGAACCTCCATGATCACTATTCATTGGTAGTTGCTGGTCCAAGAATCATCCTTCTTCCTCGCCCCTTTTTCACTTTTTTTTAGAAACTTGTGCTAAGGTTCATTCCACGTTGTAAAGCCAAATCTGACGAAACAATGGAGTCCAAGACTATTGTCTGAACCTACAACAAGGTGCAATAATTCCATATCCACAAAACTCCATTCATTGACCCAATTCTCCTACAGCTCTGAACACATAAGACCGCCTTGTGATTCCAGCAAAATCACATCAAAAAATTGATTTATCCCAGGCATCGTACCCGAGAGACCTTGGGATAGTGTTCTGCAATTTGATTGTGGAAGATTGTCTTTCAAGAGAGGTAATGCACCTATGTATTACCTATGTTGTGAAGTGCATAAAAACACCATCAATAGTGATGAGGCCCTCCTCCATCCTAAACCTATCACTCCCATTACCATTCCTAACACCATCCAAATGGTTGAGCCCATCAAACCCATAAAATCCATTGAATCCCCATCTTCTACTACTAGATCCATCCAATCCATTGGAGAATCCAATCCACTCCTCCTCATCCTAATATTACCAAACTTCAATCCCAAAACCTTCATGAATCCCCCATCCTCCTATCACCACCTAAGGAATCCCTCCAACACTCCTTTATCATCGTGTCCCCCACACACAATGAGCCATACCAAGGGCTTGATCCAAAGTATACAAGTATATCCCCTCCTCCAACTCCTGAACCTACCATCTCATCCACTCCATCCCAAGATCATAGTCTTCCATCCATCCCATCTCATGATTCCTTTCCTCAACTGAATCTTGATCCTACCATCCTATCTACTCCATCTCAAGATCACACTAGCTTTCCCGCTCCATCCCACGATCCCCTTTGCACTCAAGATCTAATCACCCCATCTCATGAGCCTTTATCACCTACTCTCAAAAATACAGATCATGTCATACCACCTAATCCCTCTCCCAGTCCCTTATCACTCATTCCTCCTGATCAGGATGTTGTTATCCCCCCGTCTCCATCATCATTGCCTAGCCTTTTCACCCCAACGCCACTTCTATATCACCTTGGTAACATTACACTCTTCCATCGTGGTCTCCTTGTAGAAGAAAAACAAAGCATATGCACCACCCATATTCCTCCACCTACTAATGGACTTGCTTTATGCTTCCAAAAGAATAAGCATCCTACCATAGATCACATTCTCAAGAACATGAACTATCAAGGAAAAGGTTCAGGCCTTCATGAGCAAGGTACTTTAGAGCCCATCTAGGTCAAAGAACATCCAGGCACACAAGTTCTTGGATATATCTCCCAAGAATCATAATCCACAAATGTTGGTACAACCTCCATACATCCTAAGCAAACCTCTTCCAAAGGAATGAGAGGAACTTCCCACTATTCCACCAAATCATTTGTCACCATACCCCCTCCTCCCATCATATTACCTCAAAACAACTGTCCATCTTCCCCATTCATCTTTAAAATCCATTTTGGTTCCTTATATGCTTCCACCAAACTTCGCACATCCTCCATACACACAGTCTATTTTGGGTCCTTATATCCCAAAATCACCCCCTCCATCCTATCCTATTTATCCTCTCATCCATCCATCACCTATCCCTAGCACGCATCACAAGAATCATAAATTCATAACTCCTAATCAAGATCAACAAAGGCACCCCTCCATGTATGCTATCTCACATCCTCCATCCACACACCATCATCAAAATCTTACCTCTATCATTCCATCCACATCTTCTCTACATCATCCATCACATCCTACCCATCCCATTGCTACTACAAACACTTTGGATGCTAAAGTAAAAATGCATAAATCCAAACATCCAGATGAATCTAAAGCTCCTCATGTCCCTTCAAAAGACATGTTGATGAAAAGAAAAATCAAATCCAAAAGCCAAATCAATCCCAAAGGCCACGAAGGCCCGCCAAAGCAAAAATCAAAACCATGTGAATCCCAAAGAACAAAGAGGACATGCCTTCAAATGAAAAATCCCTAAAGACATCCAAATTTTTTAATCCCAAAGCTAGTCATTTGCATCCTCCATATCCTAAATCTGTTTTGGGTCCTTATTTCCCAAAATTCAATATCCCAACTCCTCCATTATTGTCGTGTATTCTCCATCCATCAACCCTCCTATCATTTCACATCCACCACATGTGCCAATGTTGGTCTTGAACACCTTCCCCCATCACACATCCACTCCATCCTTCCATCCATACACTTTCCAACACCCCACCCACTATCCCCCATATCTCCCACATCAAATCCCTTTAATCCATCCTCTTGCATAATCCATCCATTCTAATAAGGTTGTACCAACATCCAATGGTCGCTTTACACATGGGCTCTTATTATCTCATATAGAACTTGATGCTTGAGTCCTTCATACATCCCCTTTTTCATATATCTTCCAAATTCACATATCCATATTCCTATCTTTATCCATCTTCATCCACATACTAGTCCAATAGGTCAAAAAAATAAAATAAAGAGAGAGAGAGAGAGAGCAAAAATAAAAATATATAGTAAAGCAAAAATAATTCGTCCAATGGTGAAAACTTGGAAAAAAAGTGTCTTGGATAAGTACCATGATAAAAACCTGGCAAACAGGCGTCATGCATAAATCTCCCATCCAATCTACTTCCACAATTGGTGGAAACTTCCACCTATGCATTCCTTTCATCCATCTCCTACATCTTCCTATCTTCCACATCCTACCCATCATATCCCATCTATATCTAGTCCCTCCATATTCCTTTTGATCTTGACCTAGATAAGGGAAAACATATATACATGCTTTGGACACCTCTTGGCATATATTCCCCTCATCCATACACTATCATATTCCTTATCCTCCCCATCTACTACATATCCCTTCCTTACCCATCTCTCCTATCTATGTCCATCTCATTCCCTTATCCATCCATTCTACTATCCCTTTTGCCTCATCACGCATGACACATCTAGAGTGGGGGCATCTCCTTATTTGTGATAGAGTCCTTGGAGACATTTTCCATCCCCCTCCAAGTAATCCTTTCCATCTCCCCATCCTTCCCATCCTTATCTCCCCATCCATTTATCCATCCATTAATCCCTTCCATCTACCAAATCCTTATCTTCCTATACTGGCATCCACTAGTCCTTTTTGTCCTTTCATCCTTACCTCCCCATCCATCTATACATCCTATCCATCTCCCTATCCTTATCCCTATGTCCATCCATCATAACATCTTTCTATTTCCCCATCTTTATCAATCCATCTATTTCCCTCTATCTTTCCTTCCATCTCATAATCCCTTGTCATTGGTATCTAGCTATAGGCTACTCCCACGCAATCCAATTCCATACATTATGTTGGCCTCCTATAATGATTTCAATAACTCAGCTCTTGTTGCCATAATTTAGAGATTGGACATCTGACATGAATAGCCATCTTAATCACCACGAAGGTAGACTTAAATTATCAACCTAGGGATGTGAACTTGAAATGGGTCAGCACAGTATGTGCACTGTGAATTTTAGAGTCATCTTCATTCTCAATCTAAGGGATACTTAAAACTAAAAGTAAATTGTAGGAAAGAAAACAAAGCAAGTGTTGAACATTACTCAAGAAAATCTAAACTGATTATGCATAACAGGAAGGAAAGACCAAGCATTCAACATAAAACTACTCTGCTAGCCTTGGCTATAGGAATAGTCATAGAACAGAGCTCTAGTGGTTGTAGGAACAATTAATGCTAGGATTTTAACTAAGTACTCAAACAGAGACTAACACTAATCTATCTAAACTAAAACATGGATTACTCACCAAGTGGGCCCCCTTGGATGAGTATCCTCTAAACTAATATAAAGCTTGGATACTCAACTTGGAATATCATTATCAGAAAATGCAATTATAGAAACATGGTTGGTAATCATCTTGTACAAGAATATGGCGATCAACTCAAAATTCGCTAGCTCCCTAGAAAGAAGGATCGAGCCTTATTTATCAACTAAAACAGGGTCATCAACTTTGACTAACTGAGAGGATGACATTTAGGGAAAGTGAAAGAAAGTGGAAGCAGCGGTTACACATGCAAGGAAAACCGTTGGACATGCAAGCCCAAACGTGGACTCAACCACTGCAATAACACCCTCGATGCTCAATGTAATTCAAGACTGGTGCAGAGTGGTTACATGCGGCTGACACAAAATCTTCTGCTAGCATCCCAAGTTTGACCTTCACATGTTTTCTCAACCTGATCGGCTGGCAGTTGCATTTCTCAACTTAGTATATCAATCATGTTTGTAGAATAATGTTAGTACACATAATAATTGCATAATCATAATTATCTTGAGGACATTCATCAATCACATGCAAGATAAATATAGATAGTCCACATAATGGGTATATATCATTAAAATTGGCAGAGGTGAAATTAGTCCAAATTTCATGTCTTAAGAGAACTATATGAAAATGTCAGCATATAATATCAAAGTCTTATGGTAATCCAGAAAATAGAAAAAAAATTTATCCCTCTAATTAGGCTAAATTCTAGGCTCATCACTCCCCCTAACCTAACGTTTTACTGGTCCTCCAACAGGCGAAGAGTTATTCTTCTACTTCATTAAGGCCTTGAAGTCTGCAACTGATAGCTATCCAATGTCAGTGTCTACAATAGGTGAATCCGAATTCCAATAAAACCCCCCCAACTTATCAAGCCTTCTCCATCTCTTTTTCTCTTCTACAATGTCATATCTGTAGAATCTAAAGTTAGGCACAAGCCATAGGAGGATGAGCAGTAGGAAAGTTAGGGAAAGCCATTCACGTCCTTTGGTCCTTACAAGTTGGATATATTTGTCAATTATCTTCAGTGCAACAGCATAATTATGAACAAAGTGTGGCTCGACCTACTTTAGCTCATTAGTCAACAATTTCCAACGATGGGATAGATATCCTCTCATAGCATCCTCTTTTGCAGCAAGTTTCACTTCATATTCACTGTACACAGCCTCAATCCAAGGCATAATTTGGTCACCATAGCTTGGCCTAAAGAGCAATCTATTCCAATTTGTATAAATGTCTTTGGGGCTCTTAGATTCAGCCCTGATGGCTAGGGGAATACTGGATTCTTTCTTCTTGTGAGCATTGTATTGCTCACCCCAACTAATCTCATTCTGCACCTAGGACATAAATGTTATCAATTGTATGTCTCCAACATAAGGCAATGGGTTCCAATCTTTGTCTTTTGGGACAAAAAAATTGTGTAGATAGAATTCACACAACAAATTTTTCACTTCAGGGGAAGCAATTATATAGGCATTGAAAAATTTAGCAAGGGTTTCAATGGAGGGGTTTAGGCCCAAGATGATTCTTGACATTCTGAAGGAAAGGTATTTCTCCTTTTAGTGCAAGGCATAAACCCTTGGAGGGGTTCTACACTCCAAATTTTGTGGCACCAGAGTTGAAACGCCACTTATCCTTTACTTTAGAAAAACAATCTCCTCATTCTTTTCTTCGATCATCTCATCCCTCATCTGAATTTTCTTTTTCAATCTTTTATTTTCTTCTTTTCACTCCTCTCTTCTTTGTATTTCTTCCCATAAATTCAAAATAGCTACATGAACTAAAAAATTAGGAGATTTGTGGATTCCTAGTGGAATTTTTGTAGATGGTTGCTTCCCATAGAGGACTATCTACATAGATTCAAGAGGTCTTACCGATTCAGGATGTTGAGGTATGATTCCTCTTTCCTCGTTTTGCTACAGGGCCTCTTGTTTCTCTTATGGTGGTGGTTGCAAGGGATCTTGATCTATTTCCTAAATTTTCTGTAGGAAGTCCCATTGTTGGTCTTGCTACAGGAAGTCCTCATTTTCCTCATTTTCTTAAGTTTCAACTTCTCTAGCGATGGTAGAAAGATCTCACAGGGTCATTTTTGCTGCCTCTTTGAACACATTTGTTTTTTTTCCCTTCTCATGCTCCATTGGAGCGTCTGTATTTTCACCCGATGTCCCGCCAAGCTTAGGGTCAGTCGGCTTTGATTTCTTGAGAGGGATTTTTTGCTTCTCTTTGGTTGCATGATGAACAGTGCTAGCCTTCCTTTTCTTAGGACTTGGCACTTTTTCCTATGCAGATTGCATTTTTATTCTCCTTCCTTTTGCCTCTCTTTTGTGCTCTTGTCCTTATCACAATTTTTATTGGGACATCATCATCATCATCATCAGAACTTGATGATGAATTTTCTCTTTCACTCTCATGGTCAGAGGAACTAATATTTATCGCATTTTCTTCAATTGGGGAATCCATACTAGCACCAGAGGTCAAGGCACCAGCGGTGCCTTCGATTGTGCTCAAAATTCTACTAGACCTACATGACTGAGATGAAACCCTAGGCTGAGAGGGCTCAAATCTATATTGCCCAATATTCACAAAATCATCCCAGGCCATTCCAGGGTTTGTATCGTGCAAAGATCTTACAACCAGAAATTTAATCAAACAGTGGTGGGATATAGAGTTTTCTCTACCTTTGTATGTTTTTGTTGCCATAATAGAGAGATGGTTGTATAGTACATTGGACACGTTCATCTTCCTTTTGTGTTGCATATGACTCAGCAATTTGAAATTTATTGAGTGCAGGTTTGATAACTGACCTTCAAAAGTAATCTACTTGATGATATGCATAGTAGCCTTCTTCCATAGCTTGGGTAGAGAGAGCCTCTTGGCACCTTGCTTGTCAATTGTGAGCGGAGAGTCCCCATGCATTGTAAATATGGCTCTGGTTATCCTGGAATCCTTAGAAATAGGGTATGGCTCACCATCAACTGGCAGCCTTGAAACTTCAACAATTCGCTCCTCGATTGCTATGACCTCTAGTCCATTCACCGTGGCCTTTCTGTCTGAGAATGTTCAAGTGAACTCCAATGCAATACCCTCATTGAAACCATCCAACTTCAGAAAATAGTCTAGCCATCCACAATTCTAAAATTCGGCCAAGCATGATATGTCCTATAACAAGGCATCATGAGCTGAGGGCTCATGCTGAATGAGTCTTCCTCCCATTGTCTCTGCTCAGCTCGTCACCCTACAAAATTACCTTTGTAATTTTTCAAATTTCTCCTGTCTGTTTTGTTGGGTGAATCTGTCGACTGAATTTCCTTTTTTCCCTATTATTAGCAACTTAGCACTTGCATTTCAGAATCATGGAAAATTTAAGAAGAGTAGAAATGGCAATAAAAGGAATCATAATGTGAGGGAATGGTGGCGATAGTTTAATGTCACACCACTCATGTGAGTCATCATTCATTTTAAATTTTGAATCGGTTTAGCAAGATTTGTTTGACACAAACAATCATATATATCTTGCTTACCCCTCCCCCCAACCTGAATTTGGACATGTGTCCTCAAATGCGGAATGGAAAGATTGATTTGACAGGGGAGTTAAAGATGATTATGTGAATATCAATCTTATCATACAGTGATTAAATAAAACACTCAAAAGGATAATTAAAAATGTAATTAATGTGCATGTACCTAATTGTATGCAAATATGATGGTGAAGAAATAATTTCATCAATCAGGGAGAAAATACCGCTTGCGCTGTTAAGCAATAATTGAGCATTTAATGGTGATGGAATGGGCGAGGTGAAATAAAATGATGGAAGAGAGAGAAAGGTGGTATAGATGGGCGGATGGGTGGATGGGTGAAGAAATGGATTTCTACAAAAGTAGAAATCTTTATTATTATAAATACATACCTTAGTTAACCAGAAGGAGGGACACTAGGTCTGTTGCCTTTGGCTACAGTAACTGTGCTCAGGCTCTGTGTATTGGACAAACTACTGCAGGAACTCTTCTTTTGAAGTTGACCTATGATATAATCTGAGACGGTGCCCATTCACTAGTAGTTTGAATTTCACAGTATCAATGGTTGTGAGTTGCACAGCTCCATTAGGAAAGACTTTTGCAACTTCATATGACCCTAGCCATCTTGTCTACAATTTTCCTACATTATCCTTGTATCTAGAATCATAAAGCAATGCCCAGTCACCTGGCTGAAATTTCTTCTCTAATAAATCTATTGTGTTATTTGACTCTCTGATTTTGCACAAGTTCAGTATGATGTAATTTTGTTTTCCTCATCTCATCCAATTCAGTGAGTTGCATGATCCATTCCTGTTGTGCCGTAGAAATATCCATCCCCAATTCAAGAGTAGTTTTGAGAGTCTTGTGCTCAAATTCTATAGGAATCATGGTTGTTTTCCCATATAGCAGTTTGGGGTGAAGCCTGCAGTTGTCTTCCAAGTGGTCCTGTAAGCCCAAACTGCTTCTGATAATCTATTTTCCTAGTCTTTTCTATGAATATGCACTATTTTTGTGAGGATGGCCTCAATCTCCCTATTTTTTACTTTGACTTGTCCATTTGCTTGAGGGTGATAAGGGGTGGATTTCCTGTGGCAAATGTTATATTCATTGATCAATGTTGTAATAAGGGCTGATGTAAACTAAGTGCCTTGATCAGTTACCAATTCTATTAGTACCCCATATCTTGTAAAAATTTCTTTATTAAGGAATTGTGAAACCTTATTATCTCTTGCATGCTTCATAGCTTTGACTTCAACCCATTTTGTTACATAATCAATGCACACTAGTATGTAGAACTTACCATTCAATGGAGTATCAATGGGTCCCACAAAATCCAAACCCCATTTGTCAAATGGTGTTACTACCACTTTTGGATAGAGTGGCATTTCATTTGACTTTGTTGGGATACCCATCCTTTAGCATCTATCATATTTCCTTGTATATCTTCCTGCATCTTTGTGCAGTGTAGACCAATAGTATCCTATGTTCAAGATTTTCATTGTTGTCATTTTTGTTGCAAAGTGACCTTCATAGGGTTCATCATGGCATGCATGCAAAATGGCATAGTTTTCATCTTCCATTACACATCTTCTCATTACATGATTTGGTCTAGTATAGAATAGACATCCGGCTATCCAAGAAAAAAGGAATGATTTTTCAATCAACACTCTTCACTCCTATGAGGAGAATTGAGCAGGAACTCTCTGTGTCACAAGGTAATTGGCTATGTCAACATACCAAGGTGTCTACACATGTATAGAGAATAGATGCTCATTTGGAAAGGAGTCATATATAGCTTGAGTATCTTCTAATGATGTCAACATTGAGAGGAAATCTGCAACCACATTTGCTTTCCCTGGTTTATCCACAATAGTTATGTCAAACTCTTGCATTAGTAGCAACCAACTAGCTAATCTTCCTAAGATTAGAAGTTTTTTCATGAGGTATTTAATGGCTGCATGATCAGTGTGTACAAAATTTGGTAACCTACGATATAGTGCCTGAATTTATTCAAGGCATAGATTACTACCAACATTTCTTTTTTTGTGACTGTGTAATTGAATTATGCTCCCTGCAAGTTTTTACTGACAAAATAGATGGCATTTTCAACAGCTTTTTATTTTTGTCCTAAGACTTCTCCTATGGCATAATCTAAGGCATCATTGTGTATATGGAAAGGGATTTCCCAATTTGGTCCTTTGAGTACAGGAGCATGAGTTAAAGTTATCTTTAAATCAGAAAATTATTTGTAACAACCTTCTGTCCATTGAAACTCAAAATCTTTGGTTAAAATACTATATAGTGGGGTAGCTATTTTACTAAAATCCTTGATGAAACATTTGTAATAGCCTGCATGTCCTAAAAAACTCCTAACATCCTCTTGTTTTGTAGGTATAGGTAGATTATTTATTACCTCATTTTTTGTTGGATCAACTTGGATGCCAAGGTGTGAAATGTAGTGGCCAAAGACTACACCTTCTTGCATCAACATGAAGCACTTTTCATTGTTTAAGGAAAAATTTTGATCCTCACATCTCTGGAGTAATTTCTTCAAGTTCTGAAGTGCTTCATCAAAGGTGGCACCATAGGTAGTAAAATCGTCCATATAGATTTTCATGCAATCAAGGAAGATGTCTAAGAATATACTAATGACTGCTCTTTGGAAAGTGGTAGGGGTGTTGCATAGCCCAAATGGAAGCATAGAATATGCATATGTCCCCCAAGGACATGTAAATGTAGTCTTCTCTTGGTCTTCTAGTGCAATTTGAATATGATTGTCTCCACTGAATCCATCAAGAAAGGAGAAGTATTGTTTTCCTGCAAGAGAGTTTAGGACTTGGTCTACAAAAGGTAGGGGAAAGTGATCCTTCTTGGTGGCAGCATTGAGCTCCCTATATTCAACAAAAACTCTCCATTTCCCTCCCTTTTTGGGCATAATTACCAATGGGGATACCCACTGGCTATCTAAAATAGGGTAGATAAATCTTGTGTCTAACAACTTTTGCAATTCAGTTTTGAAAAATTTCTCTCAAGATAGGGTTGATTCTCCATTGTGGTTGTCTTATAGGGGTACATTCATCTTTGATATAGATTTTGTGAGTGTAGAGTTTGGGATCTAATCATTTCATGTCATGATAATCCCAAGAAAATTATTTTTGATATGCTTTTAGCAAATTTGCTAATATCAATTTTTGTCCTTCATTTAATTTACTATTGATATTTAGAGATCATCCCTCAAACACTTGTACTTGTGTGACTAGCTCAATGATAGTTGCTTCATTAATACAAGGTAGCTTAAGTTTAGGTGGAAGCATTGTGTGATACATACTTGTGGCTGCAATAATTTTTTCTGTGGGAATAGTTGCTACATGAAGAGTTGTTGGATGAAGTCTTCCTGCAGGAAGAGTTGTTGCAGGAAGATCGTGCAGAGCAAAGAGAAGTGTTTGCATGATGCTTGTGGAACTGGGTGATGTTTCTTCTATTTGACATTGGTTTTGAAGGATACTAGATAACACCTCATCTTCATCTTGAAGCTGCAGGAAAGGACTTATTCCAAGCATCATAAGTTGTGCCACCGAGTTGACTTCTTCAGCATCTTCACCAATATGTGGCCATACTGATATTTTTGTATTTTGGGATGGTTGAGCTGGAGGATAAAGGACAATTTTTTTAGTGTTCATGCCATCTGAAATAGTCATATCACCTGAATGATATCCAATATAAGCATCTATAGTTGCTAACCATGGTCGACCAAGGATAAGTGGATATCCTCCTAGTGTGGCTTTAGGTGAGAGAACTATGAAGTCAGTTGGATACTCCCCAGAGTCGAGGATCACCACCAGGTCTTCTACTATGCCATCTAACTTCACAGTGGAGCTATCGGCAAGCTACAAGACTATAGGAGTGGATCTCATATTTGCAATATTCAGTTGTTGCAGGATGTCCTTTGTCATCACATTGATTGTTGCGCCTATGTCAATTAAGGCATTTTTTTTTGTTCCATTTATAAAAACTTTGACCATAGGACTACTTGGATCACTATACTTGGGAATAGTTACTTTTCCAAGCATGATGTGAACAAGTTTTCCTACTACATGGACTGTAGTGGGGTCCTTCTTTTTCCTGCTCGGTTTCTTAAGGCATGCATCCTTGATTGCCTTGCCACAAATAGGGACATATTTTATAGCTTGAAACAAAGGTATCTGAACACATATATGCTTTGGATGATCTAGGATATCAAAGCTAGTTGCCTCCTTATCTTCTTTTTTTTTGGTAGCTTCTAATCTCTGAGGAAACGACGGGTCTTGTGTTGATTGCTTTGCTGGAGCTAGTTCAAGATATTTAAGTGCACCAGGCTTAATGGGATCAGTCAAGGATTCTTCTTGCTCTTCAATAGGTAACTCAGTGATGATGGGGGTGGAAGGATCTTGCAAGGTTGTTCCTAAACATAGATGTATGTCACTTAAATTCACAGCATATGCAGGGAATTGACTTGGATCAACATAATATATAGGTTGTTGATGTGGTTTATTATTCGGGTTGGGTGTGGGTTGGGTTGGTAACTAGGTCGGTTTAGATATATTGGCACTAGGATTAGGAGGATGGGACATTATAGTAGGTTGTTGGGTTTGAGAAGATGGTTGCATATAGCCGGTAAATTGGTTTGGCCATTGTTGACCACCTCTCCATTGAGATGTTTGTTGCTAGTTTCTTGGGGGTGGTTGTCAAGGTCCCTGAAACTGTTGCCAATTCCCCTGAGGTTGTTGCCACTAAGGTGAGGTATTTTGATAGTTGGACCAAGTACTGGGTGGGTTATTCCAAGACTGGAGTGGGTATCCTCCATAGCTGGATGGATAGGGTGGTTGCCACTAGTTACTAGATGAATAAGAGTGAAAATATGGTCCAACAAAAAATAGTGGATCTAGTGGCATACCTTGTCTTGAAGCCCACGGCCTCTTTTGTGCAACAAAGTAGACTTGGTCTTCCTCGGTCTGGATTGGTTTGAACTCAGGTGAGATTTTCTTACTGTCAATGTTGGCTATCACCTTGCATCTGTAGTCTCTCTTCTTCTGTCTAAATTGAGGTCAATATTCTATCAGTATTGCCTCTGCCTCCTCATGTTACTTTTTAGCTTGAAACGTATCCAATTGAGTAGCTAGATTGTCAATTATATCTTGCTTGAAATATGCCAACAAATTTGTAATCTCCATCCTTGAGACTCCACTGCTGGATGATTTACCCATAGAGGATTGATAGGCTCTTCGTTTCTTTGAAGCTGCCCTAGAATAGTTTTGACATATCTTCTTGATATCATCCCAAGGGACTTGAGTGATATCTCCTCTTGCCATTAAGTCCAAGGCATCAATGAAACTTTCATTAATTCCTCTCAGGAAAAGTAATTGTTTTGAGTCTTCATTAAGTGTATGATGTGGAGATTTCTACAGACAAAACAAAAACCTTAAAATGAAATCTTCCAAGCTTTGATCTTCTTTTTGCTGCATTTTTAAAATATCTCCTCCTCTCATGTCAGTACCCCTGCAATATTATTTGTATTTTTCAAGAAACTTTGTCTTCATATGTTCCCAAGTTCTCTTAGTATTTCTACCAAGGCTCGTAAACCATCTTAATGTAACTTCTTTCAAAGTATTAGGAAATAGCTTGAGTCTATGGACATCAGTGGTATAGTCATAGCTTCCATAGAGTATATCAAACTCAAATAGGAAGGTATCAGAATCTTCTATGGCAAGCCCATAAAATTCAGGAAGGATTGAGGCAGGGATATTCTTGAGGTTGTCCACTTCATTCTGTTCAACAATCGGAAAGGGGAAAGTTGGTTGGTTCTGCTTGTTAGGCCTATCTCCATTTACATCAACCATATCTTGATGAAATTTTAGAACAAAGGGTTATTCAACAGGATTTTGATCTTCAAGGGAAACTTCAGAGTTAGTTAAATCGGGAAACACGTCAACAAAGAGTTGTGGTTCTTCTTCTTTGTCTCTGGGTAGATTTGGAAGTTCTATTAGCTCAAATGGCTCAATATGATTATTAGGAAGAAATCTCCCAAAAGAATCTCTTCTTCTTCTATGCATGCGATATCAACTCAGTATTAGCCAACTCACACAAAGAATGGGTGGGGAAAAATAGTGGATCATACTTCTAATACTAAGAGAAAAAATATGAAATACTAAAGCAGGAAAACTACCAATCACTACAAAATATTTTTCTAGTTTGACACCATCCCCGACAACGGCACCAAAAATGTCGACCCCCTATAATGATCTCAATAACTCAACTCTTACTGCCATAATTTAGAGATTGGACATTTCACCTGAATATTTATCTTAATCACCATGAAGTTACACTTAAATTTTCAACCCAGGGACCTAAACTTGAAATGGGTCAGCATAGTATGTGCACTAGGAATTCTAGAGTGGTCATCTTCATTCTCAATCTAAGGAAGACTTAAAACTGAAAATAAATTGCAGGAAAGAAAACAAAGCAAGTGTTTAACATTACTCAAGAAAATATAAACTGATTATGCATAGCATGAAGGAAATACTAAGCATTCAACATAAAACTACTTTGTCAGCCTTGGTTGCAGGAATAGTCACAGAACGGAGCTCTAGTGGTTGCAGGAACAGTCAATGCTGAGATTTTAACTAAGTACTCAAATAGAGACTAACACTAATCTATCTAAACTAAAACACAGATTACTTGCCAAGTGGGTTCCCTTGGATGAGTATCCTCTAAACTAATATAAAGCTTGGATACTCAACTCAAAATCTCATATTATTTATCAGAAAATGCAATTATAGAAACATGGTTGGTAATCAGCTTGTACAAGAATATGGTGATCAACTCAAAATTCGCTAGCTCCCCAGAAAGAAGGGTCGAGCCTTATTTATCAACTAAAATAGGGCCATCAACTCCCACTAACTCGGAAGATGCCATTTAGGGAAAGCGGGAGAAAGTGGAAGCGACGGTTACACATGCAGGGGAATCCATTGGACATGCAAGCCCAAACATGGACTCAACCACTACAGTAATTCCCTTGATGCTCAATGTCATTTAAGATTGGTGTAGAGTGGTTACATGAGGCTAACGCAAAATCTTCTGCTGGCGTCCCAAGTTTGACCAGCGCGTGTTTCCTCAACCTGACCGATTGGCGGATGCATTTCTCAACTTAATGTATCAATCATGTTTACATAATAATGTTAGTACACATAATAATCACATAATCATAATTATCTTAAGAACATTCATCAATCATATTCAAGATAAATATAGATAGTCCACATAATGGGTATATATATCATTAAAACTGACATAGGTGAAATTAGTCCAAATGTCATATGTCTTAAGAGAACTATATGAAAATGTCAGCATATAATATCAAAGTCTTATGGTAATCTAAGAAATAGAAAAATATTATATCCCTTTAATTAGGCTAAATTCTAGGCTCATCACATTACATTATCATCATTCCTATTTATTCCTCACATCCTCCTCATCCTCCCAATTCATCTTCTAACTATCCCATCCCTAAGCTTCATGTAATCCACATCTTTGGCATATCGACCATCCCATCTGCATGGCTTATCTTGGCTCATCATATCATCTCCATCTTTTTATCCATTTATCATGGTCATCTCATCATCCTTTGTCCCTTTTCTATCGAACTGTGTTGCCCCTGCACTTTCACGTAGGCAAGTTCAATCATTTGATCTGCCCCTAAGGCTTTGCTTCTTGTCTAGTTTTTCATCTTCCACTATCTTTCTTTGGCATTGTGTCAAACTACGTTGCCCCTATTCTTTTACGTAGGCAAGGTCAATCATTTAATCTGCCCTCAAGGCATTTTTCCATCTATCTTTATCCATCCATTGAGGTCTTTTTTGTCCTCTTTCCGCTTTTATTCATGGTCTTTTATCTAACTATGATGGCTCTACACTTTCACATAGGCAAGACTGATCTTTGATCAACCCCTAAGCCCTCAGGTCTTTAGGGTGTGTTAGTCTTGTGTCTTGTGTCTTGTGTCTTGCATCTTGTGTCTTGCGTCTTATGTCTTACATCTTGTGTCTTGTGTCTTATTTCTTGTGTCTTGTGTCTCATGTCTTGTGTCTTGTGTCTTGTCTTGTGTCTTGTGTCTTGTGTCTCATGCCTTGTGTTGTGTTGTCAAGTATGTCTTTATCTATTTGGTTCTTCACAAATAGGATCCATTTGTCTCACAAGATTTAATTAGTCTTAGAATCTCCTACATCATAATAAATCTTTTAATATCCATCTTTGGTCTCAATAGGATGTATCCTTCCTAACAGATCTCATCAACCCCATCCATCCTCTCGATCCTATGGAAAATGATGTTTTGAAATTGATTGCAATCTTTTGATACTTTTGGCTTTATTTATCATTTGAGCTCCCTATCATCACTTGTCAAGAACACCATGATTTATCCTATTATAGTGTGTTTTGATTGGTTAACATAGGGACATATCTTGATCTTTATGTGTTGTCTTCTTGGCTATCCCATGTAGTACCCACCAAGACCCTTAAGGTCTTGTGTTACGTCGGGGCATCCTTTTGTGCTTGTGGTTATCCCAATACTTGGCCCGACCAAAGTTATCATGACTTTGGGGTGTTGGGATAGCCTCCTTGTTTGTTGTATTTTTCTATGAATTAGACACTAATTTGCCATGGTACCTAGTGTCTTCTGTTATAGAAAAAATCAATGCTCCAAAAATGGAAAATTGCATTAGGATTGAATTTAATTTTCTCTTCCAATGCATTGCATCTTCACCTCTACCATCTTCATTCATTTTGACCATCTCACATCTCCATCCAATCCTAATCCATTCAATCTAGCACAAATCATCTAATTGCATCCTTGGTCTTGTTCCCAACCTTGCTACAAGCCTTGATCCAATCATCATCAATGGGATGTATCCTTCCCTATCATTGTGTTGTTTTGGTATGTATCCTTCCCTTATCAACAACACTCCATCGACCATCACTCCATCTTGGCTTGTCGCTTCACTAGGGCAACATCATATTTGTCTTTCAATCAATTTGTGCTTCCCTTTATCTCTTCCTCCTCCCATCCCATATTTTATCCATCACTTTACATCATCCTTCCCATCTACCCTTGCATCCTCTCATCCATTTTGAGAGCACACCTATGTTCTCTTAAACTCGCATGTCCTCTCAAGGGGGCATCCTCAATCCCTAATCTTCATCTTCACTCCCATCATCTTTCCTCCTAATCACTCCTCGAATGACTAGAGCATCTTCCTTAATCTAACCATCTTCTTCTAGCTGCTATGTTTTAATTTTCTTTGAAATGATGCTACTTCGTAACACCATCTCATAGAGGGGCTAAATGTAGACATCCAAATTTGACCACTCTCATATGGTCAAATTTGTATCCTTTATTCATCTAATTCATTTATATTAATTAAATGACCTATTTAATTAATATTTCCCCTTCCTCTAAGGTTTCTAAAAGTATTTAATTAAATACTTTATCTTTACTGTTTCTTCTCTTAATTAAATAAATGTATCAATTTATTTAATTTAGTCATTTACCTTCTTGAATTTAAATCAATTTTAAATTCATTTTTTCTCTCACCTTGTCCCACCCTCCATAACTCTTCCTATAATCTAGATTAATTTAATTAATCCATGACTAAGATATGCACATCCTTAATTAGGATTAATGTCACATCCTCCATATTTGGCCACTTGCCTCTAATCTTCATTAATTTTCCTAATCACATGTTTGCACAACATTAATCTAATCACTTGTCTTTTTTGGTATGTCCTCCAAATCAACCTTTCATAGGTACTTGCCTTATTAGGCATTGACCTCTTTCCCATGTGAATTTAAAATTCACAATTATTTATCCCATGCATTTCTCTTCCCCATAACCACTCATAGGTCACATCAGTCAAATGGGACAAGGTCCTCCTTTAGGAGGACCTTGTCTTATCCACAAGATACTTCCAATCATGTGAATTTAAAATTCACATTTATTTTTCCAACAACTTCTCCCATCCCCATGGTGACAAGAGAGGACTTTCTAAAATTCTTCACTTGTCACCATCAACCTCATATGGGGAAAAGGACTTCCCTTTTGAAGAAATCCTCCCCTAATCCCAAGGTACTTGAAAGTACCACCACCTCACATGTCCTTTTCCACATCATTTTTTCTCTTCATAAATCATACTCCACATGGCAAGATGTGAAGACTTACGAGTCCTCAACTCACCACAACCCTCCATCTTGTTCGTGTTGGTTGAATCCTAGCCGTCCATTTTTCTTTAAATTGGAAGGCTTGGTCTCAAATTAAGGGGATGAGCCAAAAAATAGATCATTTTTCATTCACTCTCCTTCAATAATTCAAGCACTTAGCACTTGCATACTCCATTATTGCAGCCATTGAAGTTCTTATTGCACTCACGTACCATCTTCATCTCAATACCCACCTCCATTATTGCAATCCTCATCAATTCCTCTCCACTTTTCATCCACTTTTACATTCATTTGCCATCAAAGGAGCATACAATCAAGCATCATCAAAGGTCCAACCAACTCATCAATCCAAGAAAGGTATAACATTTCATTTCTTTGTGTTTTGTTTGGATTCAACTTAGGCTAATCTTGAGTGTTTGTTTGTGTTTTCCCTTTTTCATTTTATTTGTTTTTTCAATTTTAAGTAGATAAAACACTTGCACACAGAGGTAAGGGAAGTAGAGATGATAAATTAATTGGGTGTTGGGGTATCAAGGTGGCTATATTGACTATGTTTGTGGTATTGTGGTTACTAGTGTTGGGATTGTTATTTTTAGTGAATGGTTTCTTATAAATTTTGGTAAATTTATTGATTAACATGGTATCTCGTGATATGCTAGTACAAGGTTTGACTTTTTCCAAAAAAATTCATAGTCCTTAAGGGTAGTACATAAATCAAAAAATGAGTTATAATTTTGAAACATAATGATTTCCAATATGGTAGGAATGAATCATCTATTCAAATATATTTTAGATTACAACAAATAGGAAGTGATAGTTCACTTTGGCCAATATGGATTGAAAATGTAACAAAATTTCACTCTCTTTTCCTCATGGGTCTTGTTAGTAGTGGATGATATTGGTAAATCCTATTTCAAAAGAGATCTGGATTAAGAAATGATTTACAAAGGATTTCATGATAATATTTAATATGTGTATGAACCGGTGAGGTAGGGAATATAATCATTCTAATGCATATTCTTTGAGTGATTATGAAAATGGCTTGCATATAATACGATCATCCAAGTACGTAATATGAACAAAAAGAGAAAAATATTCTTATATGTGTTATGATATTTCATTTTAAATCATATAGGGGAAGCTAAGACACCTTGAAATTTGGTGGGAATAGATATGTTAGGATATCATAGGATAAAGGATTTTTATGTAGATCTAAAGTAACTTCTCTTAAGTTGATTTTCATGGTATCCAATTTTTGTTGGACTTGTTGGAGTTGATGTAAAATATGGGACATGACAAGATCAAGTGGATTTGGTGAAGTAAAATATGATGAGGCATGATGTGAAGAGGAATATGGTGGTGTGAATGAGTAGATGAATAAGGTGGATATTGATAGGAAGTGGTGAAAGGTGGGAAACATGATTTGGATGTGATGGGAGTTGGATGAGGAGGTAAGATTTATGAGGGCTAAGGTATGTAAGGGGATGTGGAAGTGGTGGTAGATGAATATATTAGGTGGAATAAGGAAGAGATATAGTGGTAGTCATGAAAACTTGGGTGTATGCGGGATAGGTGGGACAAGGAGTGGTAGTTGAGGATGAATCAAAGAAGAATGATATGGAAGGAATGTGAATGGTGGGATATTGTTTTGGAGAAGAGGTCGAATGCTTGTGGTAAGGGAAATTTATATGATGGTGCCAAAAATTGGTGTGACACTAGTAGGAGAGTTTAATGGGTTTGGAATATTTAAAATATTAGAAGATGATGTGTTTGTATGTATAATGTGTTGGATATTTTACATCTCTAGCCCCACTCTATTGGTTAGGATGAGATTTCCTGAGGAATTAATTAAATTAGTATAAAGTAAGGAATCATTAGGATCAAATATTATTTTGACTTCTTAGAATTTCATTGTAATTTTTCCTCAATTTTGGAGGTCTAGTTGGACTTCTTGATCAAATTTATACGTAGCAAGGAAAAATGAAGTGCTATTATTGACAAAGGTGAGGGAGGCAAATAACCCAACCATTATTGGATTTAAAGGAGGAATGGATCTATTAGGATAAGGTTTCATCTATAAAAAATAATGAATAGGGGACATGACATAGCTCAAGCATCAAATAATATGAAAACATGCACAAGAAGCTAGCTTGTACTGATTAAAAGGATAACCTAGTGGATTTTTTTGGGTTCACAAAATGATAGAGAATCATGCTCAATTTTTTAGAGGATACTAAGCTCAAAGGGGGCCATATTATGGTGGGCGATCATATTGATTTTAAGCTCAAAAAAGAAATTTTTGGGAAGGATAACAATGGCATTTTAACATAGCATATTACTAGACACAACATTTAATAGTTTGACAAAAGAGAAGATGGAGATAAATTAAAGACGGGGTAGGACATGGAAACAAGATAAAAATTAAATGAAATGAACATTTAGGAATTTTAAATAAGTGCATGGGAATAGAAAGGGGAAAGGAAACATGGATGACAAAGAATGATTTAGGTTAGGGTTAAAGGTTTAAATCAACATAAAAATGTATATAAAAGGGCTTGGAATAAAGTAGACATAAAAATGTAATAAAAAGTTTTTACAATGTGTAATTTTTTTCTTACAACATGTAATTTTTTTGGGGTACATTAACATGTCATTTATATTGAATGTGTTTTACAAGTTGTCAAATTAGAGAATGCTTTTTAATTCAATATTAAATTGTAGTGTTTCATGAAAATATCGTTTGTTAATCATATATAATATATGTGTTGACATGACTCATATGGTATCAAATATGTTACATTTGTTCAACAATATAGTACATAATATAAGCCTTTAATTATTGTATATGCAATACAATTTTTTACAATGGATACTCAATGTGACTATACCTGTTCAATCAACAATACCTTTTGTAATGAAATGATGTAAATCATGAATAATTATATGAAACCAACCAATATTAATAAATTAGTGTTGTAATTGTGGGTTTATAATGTGTGTAGTGTAGAAAAATGTATTTCTTTACATTTTCTCACTTGTTTGGGCCCTCCTTATTTAAAATTAGAATCAATATTGCCTTAATTTAGTGTTGCTAAATGTACCTTATTACATTTACACACTTATTTAGGCCCTTTAAATTAATTGAGCTTAATTATGCCTTAATTGCCCCTTTAATTCATTTTCCAAGCCTATTTAAGTTTCATTTTCCGAAGGGGAAACTCAACATTTATTAATACCTAAACATAACACTTCACAATGAGCAATGTGTGTCCTAGGTTTATGGACCTAGGACCCATTCGCCCATGGGTGAGTGGGTCCTTCCTAAACCTTAGGACCTAATTTTAAATTATATTTTTGGTGGTATTTTAATGATTTCAAATCCAAGTCTTATAAATCTTGCATTCTTGGGAATGGCGACATTTTTGTGTGCGGGTGAGAGGTTTGTGCAGGTTCGCGACTACTAGGTCATGACCTGCATGTTGGAAGGCTTCCTTTCATGCATGTGAGGGCTCACATGTGGAGTGGTGTGAGTCTTATCTGCTAGGGGAGGGGTTTTTGTGCATGTTTCCTTCATTTCTACCTATTTTTTATTATTGCTTTCTTCTAATCGGTTATCAAGCTACTTGGTATTTGGTTTTGTTCACTATGGATCCAATAGGAGCCTCAAGCTCCATGTTGACAATGGATTATTGTGCACCTTTAGGCACGAATTCATCATCACTGTCAAAACAGAATCCCAAGGGCAATTTCTTGTCAAAAGATTCAGGGGTGGGAGAGTTTGCTCTGTTTGGAGGCCCTTGCATCTTGAAAATTAGTGGATGTTTAGAAATAATTCAAGAAAGTCTTTGTTTCTAGGGAATCCAATGGGTCCCTCTCAACTAACATGGGATAGAAAGGTAATGTCATGTGCTCGCATGTAATTTGAAATAGATTTGAGTAACCCTCTTCCAGATTCTTTTGAAATTCATGTGGGTTCATTTCATGGATGTTGTAGCTTGATTATGAGACCCTTCCTTTTCGATGTCAATTGTGCTATGAATATGGGCATCTATAGAAAATATGTCCTAAGTCTCACTCTACAGAGTCTCAACCTTCCTAGCCTCCCCGCAATCCCTTAAGGCAGACAAGGGCAAGGCCCCTATTCCCAGTGTTATAGATAATGAGGGTTTTACTTCTGCTATGTCCCATAATAGGAATCTTGGTCAAAAGATTTTTTTTAAGGAGAGGAAAGAAGGAGATAGCTTTAACTAATTTGAGATATTGGATGATCTTAGTCAACAAGAGGTGAACCCTAGGCAGTTAGCTCTAAAGCATGGTGTTTTGGAGGAGGTTCGGGAGGGGAATGATTCGGGAACTCTTCAGAATACTATGGGAGTTGGCTTAATTCAAATGGATACTGATCTTGGTTCAGTGGATTCAACTATTCCTAAGGTCCATGCTAATATAAGTAATTTGGAGGTAGTAGAGAAGGTGGTGTAGGTACCAGAAAGAGGAAACAAGGCCTCTCCTTTTTTGGGGCTTCTATAGAAAGACCGTAAGAAAGGGGCTCCTGAAAAGCCTTCCAAGGTTGGGAGAAAGAAATATTAGGAGAGATTAAGATGATGGGGGAGACGTTGGTGGAATCAAGTTTTGTTAAGACCCTTAATTTTCACTTTTCTAACCCTCAAAAATTATTATCATATCTTGGAATGTTAGGGGCTTGAATAATGGCATTCGACAAAAAGTTGTTTGTGATTTGGTAATAAATCATTTTCTTGATGTTCTTTTCTTATAGGAAACTAAGTTGTATGTTGAGAACATGAGTGGTTTAGTTCCTAAGCTTTGAGGGAGAGGTCAATGCGAGTGCATTGGTACCCAGGGTAATGCTAGGGGTTAGTGTGATTATGGAATCCATTGAAGATTTTGTTAGGGTTAGAAGTTAGACATTTAATAGTTGAATTCAAATTTGATCAATTAAATAGAGAAATAAAACACACAAAAAATTATAACAAAAATAAGACAACACAAAGAATTTAATGTGGTTCACCCAATCCGGGATACATCCACCAAACCATAGCCATCCAATGATTTTACTATCCAATGTAAAACCTATTACAATAACATGAATAATTGATTCACTGCAACTCTCATACAAATACTTGGAGACTAATCAAGCTCCATACCAAACAATTATCCCACTTGGAGACTGATTCTAGACGACACCGATGCACTTACAACTCCCACTGGAATAAGCAACTTGGACCCTACTAATCTATTATACTTTTAACCATGAAGATGAACCAAAACTGAAGAGGAGCTCAAATTCTCCCTTGTCACTTCCTTTGTAAACATATCCATTGGATTAGCATCTATATGTATCTTTTCTAGCTTTACCTGTCCATCCTCCAACACTGATTGAATGAAATGATATCTCAACTATATGTCTTTGGTTTTAGAGTGCAAGGAAAAATTATTTGCAAGATGTATAACACTCTGGCTATTTGTAAACAAGTGATTTTTAGCTTGTTGTTAGCCCAAATCTTCCATGAAAAGTTGCAACCATATCATCTCCTTTATTGCGTCTATTGTAGCAACATACTTTGCCTCTGTGGTGGATAAAGCAACCACATTTTGCAATAGATAAATCCAACTCATTGTTGTCCCACCAACTATAAATACATAACATGTGGTACTCCACCTAGTATCTATATCCCTTTTCGAATCTGAGTCGACATAGCCTTTTAATACCGTTGTATTAGATCCCCCAAACCATAAAAAATTATTGGATGTACCTCTCAAGTACCTGAGAATCCATTTTACCACATTCCAATGCTCAACTCCAAGATTACTCATATACCTGCTAACAACTCCTATGGCACGTGCATACCATGGTGTACATTAAACTGCCTACAGTTGAAGCATATGGTACCTTGGACATTTTTTCTTCCTCCTCTTATGTCTTTGGACACATATCCTTAGTCAATTTGACATGACTAGGCAAAGATGTGTTGATAACTTTTGTATTCTCCATATGAAATCTCTGCAAAACCTTTTCAACATTATCAACTTGAGATAAAAAAAAATGTTTTTCCTATCTCTTGTAATCTTCATACCAAGGATTTTTTTTTGCTGCCCCCAAATCCTTCGTAGCAAATAAATTTTCTAACTGTTGTTTTAACTCCTTTATGTGATCCATGTTAGACCCTGCTACAAGCATATCATCAACATATAAACATAAAATAATGTAGCTATCTTCATCTAACCTCTTAAAGTAAACACAATGGTCTGAATTACACCTATTGTAGTCTTGCTTGGCCATAAAACTATCAAATTTAATATACCATTGCCAAGGTTCTTGCTTCAAGCCATATAAAATTTTCTTCAATCTGCACACTAGTTTCTCCTTACCTTTGACCTCAAATCCTTGTGGATGTTCCATATATATTTCCTCTTCCAAATCACCATGGAGAAAGGTTTTTTTAACATCAAGTTGTTCTAAATGCAAATCTTTAGCAGCCACAGTACGAATAGAAGTCATTTTAACAACTGGAGAAAAGATTTCATGAAAAAAAATACCCTTTTTTGTGCAAATTCCTTTACAACTAATCTAGCTTTAAATATTTTCTTACCTCCATCCTCCTCTTTCAGCTTGTAAACCCATTTTTTTAGTAAAGCCTTTTTACCTGTAGGAAACTTGCATAATTCACAAGTCTGATTTTTCAGCGAGGAGTCCATTTCTTCTTCCATTCCATGCTCCCAGTGAACCTTGGTATCCACCTACATAACTTCATCATAACATATCAATTCACCAGCATCAATCAATAAAATAGAATACAAAGAGGGAGAAAATATTTTCAAAGGTCTACTTATCCTTGAAGATCATCTAGCATTCACTTGAGTTTGTGGTATTTTTTGTTTCTATTATTGCAGAGCATGAGGAACCATTGAAACATTGTTGTTTGGAGTATCATCCAACATTGCATAATCATTTGCTTTCTTCTCATGTCGTTGCAACTAATCTTTGTACAACACTTTCTCGTTGAATATGACATCTTTGCTTCTCACAATTTTCTTATTTTTAAAATCCAAAAGCCTATAACCAAATTCATCAATGTCATATCCAACAAATATACATTTCTTTGATTTTGCATCAAGCTTTATTCTATTTTCAGAATCTACATGTGTAAATTCTTCACAACAAAAGGTTTTGAGAAAAGAATAACTCACTTTCTTACCTATTCATGCTTCCTCTAGAATACCACAACCCAAAGGATTAGAGGGACCTTTATTAATTAAATAAAAAATGGTGTTTACATCCTCTACCCACAAATTTAAAGGTAGCTCAACATGCAATATCATAGTCTGTGTACGCTCCATTATTGCTCTATTCATGCACTCAGCCACTCCACTTTCATGTGGAGTCCTTGGAACCATTTTTTTCTTATGAATACCATTAGAGAAATAATAATCTTCAAAATATTTGTTGCAATGCTCACCACCATTATCAGATTTGACACATTTTAAATTTTTACCTGTCTCATTCTCAACCAAGCTTCTCCATTTTTTAAAAGTTTGAAATACATTAGATTTATGCCTAAGAAAATAAATCCATACCTTCCTAGTTGCATCATAAATGAATGTAACTTAATATTGAGAGCCACTAAGAGAAGATACCTAAGTTGGTCCCCATACATCCGTATGCACAAGCTCCAATTTCTCATCTTTCTTTTATTTCCCGTCCTTGAGAAAACTAACTCTCTTTTGTTTTCCATACACACAAATTTGAAAAAAATCCATATTAACACATTTTAAACCTAGTAAAACATTCTTTGAATGAATTACTTTCATACCTTTTGCACTCATATGCCCAAGTTTATTATGCCATAGTTTTGATTCAAAATCCACAACAACTATATGATTTCCTGCTTGTTGAACTACAACAATTGGTCCTGAACATTGATTTTTATTCGCAATAGCTAAAGCAGAAGGAACAATATGACTTTTACAAAGATATAAGGTGCCTACTTTCACACCTTTTGCTACCACTAAGGAAACTTTTGTAACCTTCCAATTTTTATCTCTAAATGTAACAACACAACCTTCATCATCTAATTGCCTTAATGAAATTAATTTTTTTCTTAACTTTGGGATGTTCCTTACCTCATGTGTAGCCAATGATTCTCATTTTGAAACTTAATCTTGATTCTTCCCTTTCCAACAATCTAACATGGTTCGTTATCTCCCAAATAAACCAACCCAAAATCCCCTTGGACATAATCAAGAAAATAATTTCTATTGGGCATAGCATGAAATGAAGCCCCTGAATCTAACACCTAAGAATCATCAACATTGTCAAGGGAATGAATCAAAGCATCATCATCATATTTATTACTTACCACATTTGCCTCTTTATTTCCTTCCTTTTCATCTCTTTTATTTTTCTAAGACTAGAAATCTTTCTTTAAATGACCCGGCTTACAACAATACCAACAATCCCTCTTGTCTCTAGATTGGGACCTTTTGTCCTTTGATTTTCCTTGTGACTTCCCATGACTTCCAAAATTATTTCCTTCTCCTTTGTTTTGCCCCTGTTTTCTACATTCAAAATAATACCTGATGTGGATGTTCCACCTAAGCTTTTCCTATGAATTTCCTCACTCAAAATAACACCAACATCATCAAATTTCAAAGTTCTCGAACCAAAAACAAAATTGTTAACAGGCATTACCAAGCTATTCTAGCTTTTAGGCAAAGAACACTCAAAAGAGCCCTAACTTCTTCATCAAAGTTTACATTTATTGAAGTTAATTGACTGGTAACCCTATTAAAATCATTTAAATGATCACCAAAAGACCCATCATCTACCATTTTCATATTAAATAAAATCTTCATAAGAAATACTTTATTCAAAGCGGAAGGATTTTCATATAACTTTGCCAAGGTTTGCATCAACTCTTGAGTTGTCTTTGCTATTGTAATATTGAATGCCACAAATTATGCCAGACACAAACGAATACTACCAAGTGCCTTTCTGTCCAAATATCCCAATCCTCATCAGACATTGTTGAGGGTTTCTTGGTTTTCCCTTCTAATGACCGCCATAAATCCTTTTGAGAGAGGTAGTCCTCCATTTGCCTCTTTCATAACTAATAGTTCTACCCATTAAACTTCTCAACCTTCAACCTACCCTCATCTGCCATTGATCCACTCAATCATGAGACTCCCAATCAACCGTGAGACCTTCCTGGAGAGGATAATCGAACACAACCTTGTTTTGATACCACTTGTTAGGGTTAGAAGGCATATATTTAATAGTTAAATGCATATTTGATCAATAAAATAGAGAAATAGAACACACAAAAAATTATAGCAAAAATAAGACAACACGGAGAATTTAGCGTGGCTCACCCAATTCGGGCTACATCCACCAAACCACAACCATCCAATGATTTTATTATCCAGTGAAAAAACTATTACAATAATAATAGACACCCATCAAAGAGTGTATAGTATAACATGATCAGTCACCATGTATACCAACAAATTTGTCCTCTTTGGTGGGTGTCCTGCAAGTCCTCTATTTCAATGGTGGCATCGAGTCTGGAAACTAGTGAAACTATTCTTCTTTCCAATGTCTACGCTCCTACTAATTTTCCTGGTAAGCAGCGAATGTGGTCTCACATTTAGTTTATTTGAAGTGTTGTTCCTCTTTTTCCTTGGATCATTGTTGGTGACTTAAATGCTATTACTGATTTGGATGACAAGAGAGGGGGAATGTTGAGATTGGAGCCTTCTGCTTTTCTTCTTCAGGATAATATCTCTACTTTGAACCTTATTGATATTAAGCCCAGTAATGGTCAGTTCACTTGGAATAATAGGAGTATTGGGGATGACTGTATCATTGAGAGACTAGACAGGTTTCTGGTTTCTTGCTTTTGGGTTGGTGGACCCTAGTCTACTAGCTCTGAGATTTTAGATTGGAGGGGTTCATATCACTGGCCTATTAAGTTATTTGTTGCTTCAGCCTACATTGTTTGTTCTCCCTCCTTCAAGTTTCAACTTATGTGGTTGTGGGATCCCTCTTTACAAGATTATGTTTCTGAATGGTAGCAATTGGGTAGGCACAAACGAATACTACCAAGTGCCTTTCTATCCAAATATCTCAGTCCTCATCAGACATTGTTGAGGGTTTCTTGGTTTTCCCTTCTAATGGATGTCATAAATCCTTTTGAGAGAGGTAGTCCTCCATTTTCCTCTTTCATAACTGATAGTTTTGCCCATTGAACTTCTCAACCTTCAACCTACCCTTGTCTGCCATTTCTCCCACTCAATCATGAGACTCCCAATCAACTATGAGACCTTCTTGCAGAGGATAACCGGACACAACCTTGCTTTGATACCACTTTTTAGGGTTAGAAGGAAAATATTTAATAGTTAAATGCATATTTTATCAATAAAATAGAGAAATAGAACACACAAAAAATTATAGCAGAAATAAGACAACACAGAGAATTTAACGTGGTTCACCCAATCTGGGCTACATCCACCAAACCACAACCATCCAATGATTTTATTATCCAATGCAAAACCTATTACAATAATACTAGACACCCACCAAAGAGTGTATAGTATAACATGATCGGTCACCATGTATACCAACAGATTTGTCCTCTTTGGTGGGTATCCTGCAAGTCCTCTATTTCAATGGTGGCATCAAGTCTGGAAACTAGTGAAATTGTTCTTCTTTCAAATGTCTACGCTCCTACTGATTTTCTTGTTAAGCAACGAATGTGGTCTCACATTTAGTTTATTTGAAGCATTGCTCCTCTTTTTCCTTGGATCATTGCTAGTGACTTAAATTCTATTACTAATTTGGATGACAAGAGGGGGGAATGTTGAGGTTGGAGACTTCTGCTTTTCTTCTTTAGGATAATATCTCTACTTTGAACCTTATTGATATTAAGCCTAGTAATGGTCAGTTCACTAGGAATAATAGGAGTACTGGGGATGACTATATCATTGAGAGGCTAGATAGGTTCCTAGTTTCTTGCTTCTGGGTTGGTGGACCCTAGTCTACTAGCTCTGAGATTTTAGATTGGAGGGGTTCAAATCACCGACCTATTAAGTTATCTACTGCTTCAGCCTGCATTGTTCATTCTCCCTCCTTCAAGTTTCAACTTATGTGGTTGTGAGATCCCTCTCTACAAGATTATGTTTCTGAATGGTGGCAATTGGGTAGGAACAAACAAATACTACCAAGTGCCTTTTTGTCCAAATATATCAGCCCTCATCAAACATTATTGAGGGTTTCTTGGTTTTCCCTTCTAATGGCTGCCATAAATCCTTTTGAGAGAGGTAGTCCTCCATCTGCATCTTTCATAACTAATAGTTCTGCTCATTGAACTTCTCAACCTTCAACCTACCCTCGTCTTCCATTGCTCCCACTCAATCATGAGACTCCCAATCAACCGTGAGACCTTCCTGCAAAGGATAACCGAACGCAACCTTGCTTTGATACCACTTGTTAGGGTTAGAAGGCAAATATTTAATAGTTAAATGCATATTTGATCAATAAAATATAGAAATAGAACACACAAAAAATTATAGCAGAAATAAGACAACACGGAGAATTTAATGTGGTTCACCCAATCCGGGCTACATCCACCAAACCACAACCATCCAATGATTTTATTATCCAATGCAAAACCTATTACAACAATACTGGACACCCACCAAAGAGTGTATAGTATAACATGATTAGTCGCCATGTATACCAACAAATTTGTCCTCTTTGGTGGGTGTCCTACAAGTCCTCTATTTCAATGGTGGCATCGAGTCTGGAAACTAGTGAAATTGTTCTTCTTTCCAATGTCTATGCTCCTACCGATTTTCCTGGTAAGCCACGAATGTGGTCTCACATTTAGTTTATTTAAAGTGTTGCTCCTCTTTTTCCTTGGATAATTGTTGGTGACTTAAATGCTATTACTAATTTGGATGACAAGAGGGGGGGAATGTTGAGGTTGGAGCCTTTTGCTTTTCTTCTTCAAGATAATATCTCTACTTTGAACCTTATTGATATTAAGCCCAGTAATGGTCAATTCACTTGGAATAATAGGAGTATTGTGGATGACTGTATCGTTGAGAGGCTAGACAGGTTCCTGGTTTCTTTCTTCTGAGTTGGTGGACCCTAGTCTACTAGCTCTGAGATTTTAGATTGGAGGGGTTCAGATCACTGGCCTATTAAGTTATCTATTGCTTCAGCCTGCATTGTTCGTTCTCCCTCCAAGTTTCAACTTATGTGGTTGTGGGATCCCTCTCTACAAGATTATGTTTCTAAATGGTGGCAATTGGGTAGGCCTGCTTTTGGAACTGAAATGTACTCCTTTTCTAAGCAGCTTTAGTATGTGAAGTACCGACTCAAAAGGTGGAACATGTAGTGTTTTGGCAATATTTTCCATGCTAAGGCTATTGCTCAGGATTATTTTAATGCTATCACCCATGATTTTAGGGAATCTGGACTTTCAAAGGACTCTCTCAAGGAGGAAGCAAGGGATTTGAAGGCTCTAGAGGAGTGGGAGTTGTGGGAGGAGATTCACTGGAAACATAAGGCTTAGATTGATTGGCTACATGAGATGGATAGAAACACTAATTTCTTCTTCAACTCTGTAAAGGCTAGGAGACATGGTAATTCTATCCCTCTTCTTGTTAATGATAGAGGTGTGCATTTGTCTTCTTTTTGGGATATTTCCAAGGAAGCCTCACAATACTTTGCTTCTTCGTTTAGGGAGAACTTGCCTAATTTGTTAATGGAGGAAAACCATTTTTTGTCTTGTATCCCATCTTTGGTCTCTATGGATATGAATGAGCACCTCTTAAGTGGTATTTCTTTGGAGGAATTAGAGACCACTATTTTTCAAATGATGAAAGAGAAAGCTCCAGGTTTAGATGGATTTTCGATTGAGTTCTTCCAAGAATTTTGGGACATTATAAAGATGAATCTTCTAAGGGTGGTTCATGAATCTCAAAGGAACAAGTATATGTTGAGGGCTATGAATTCTACCTTTCTTGCTCTCATACCGAAGTGTGATGGTGCTAATTGGTTAAGTTTGTTCTAGCCTATATCTCTCTGTAATGCGGTCTATAAAATTATTTCCAAGTTGATTGTTGAGAGGTTGAAGCAGTGGCTCAACAAGCTTATTTCTAAAGAGCAGGGGGATTTGTGGCTGACAGGAAAATCCTAGATGGCATGGTCATTGCTACAGAAACTATTCATTCCATGGTGAACTCTAAATAAAAAGCTATGTTCATCAAGATGGATATGGCAAAGGCCTACGACAGAGTCAAGTGGTCCTTTTTGTGTAAGGTTCTTTTTGCTTATGGTTTTGATGAGGAATGGATTATGTGGGTTATGAGTTGTGTAACAACCACCTCTTTTTCGATCTTGATTAATGGTGAGTTGTCTGCTTTATTTGAGGTGTCCAAAGGTCTTCAGCAAGGGGATCCTCTCTCTCCCTTTTTACTTATTCTTATGGAAGAAGGTTTGTGGGGATTGTTGAAGAGAAATGTGGAGCATGGTTTTATCCAAGGTTGGGTTTGTGGCAATGGCTTACCTCGCCAATCAAACTTGAAATTTGTTGATGATACTGCGATGATGGGGGTGGCTAAGGTCAAAGAAGCTAATAATTTGCGTAAGGCTTTGGATAATTATCTTGTTGCTTTTGTTCAAAGGATTAATGAAGATCAATCCTATATTTTCTTCTTCAATACTACGCGGCCTATTTAGTAGAGGATTGCTCGTATTTTGAGGTTTCATATTGGATCTATCCCTTTAACTTATCTTGGCATTCCTATCTCTTATGGTATTCTTTCTAGGGGTTCTTGGCAGAATATTTTGGATAAGTTCCATGCGAAGGTTAATCATTGGACTCATAGATGTTTGTCCTTTACTAGGTGAGTTCAACTACTTAAATCAATGGTACAGGCTCTTCCCATCAATAGGTGTATGCTCCAGGTGGCTCCAGTTGAGTTTGTTAATGATTTGGATTCTTTGGCTAGATAATTCCTATGGGCAAGCAACTTGTCTTCTTCTAAATGGAGCCTGGTGAAGTGGGATATTGTGTGTAGTCTGAAGTAGTTTGGGGGTCTTGGATTGTGATAGTCATTTTTGTCCGGATTGGCTTTGGCTGCTAAGCTATATTGGAGGTGGTTTTTATATTAGGATAATAGCTAGGCCATGATTTTATATCACAAGTACCTTCCAGTGGTTCTAAAGGAGGAGATTCCCTGCTACCTTTTGGTGGGGAAGGGTTCAGTGATTTGGGGTACTCTTAAGAAAGGGGTTGCACTGATCAAGGATAGTTTATTTTGGATATGTAATAGGGGCAAAGGCTTTCTTTTGATCTGATTCATGGGATGGTTTTTCCCCCATTCTATGTCAATATCCTAATTTTTTGAATCTTTGTCAACGCTTTTTGGAGGCAGGATGGTCTTGGGTGATTGATTTTAATTTCTCCTATCCCAATTTTAATTTCTCCTATCCCCGTGGGCGGATGGTGGCGGCTAGATGGAAGGACTCATGTGAGTGGCCTAATGTTGGTTCAGAGGAGGACTGGGTTGAACTTCAAAATATTTTGGCTAGTAGACAATGCAACTCTCTTAGGGATAAGGATATTCTTGCTTGGAGTCTGGATCCTAAGGGTGCTTTCACTATGGTTAGTGGGTATCAAGAGTTGTTGGCACGTAATTTTGGTGGGGCGAAGGTTCCTTGGTGGAAAAATGTGTGGAATAAAGTCTATTGGCCAAAGTGTAATTATTTTGTGTGGACTCTGGCTTGGAATAGATGCTTGAATTGGGACAATCTTCGGAAGCGGGGCCCTTCTATTTGTGTTTTGTGCGGTTGTAGTGAGGAGGATTCTTCTCACTTGTTTTTTCATTGCTCTTTCTCTATGTTGCTTTGGCATTGTTGGAGGGGAGTTTGAAAGCATACTTGCATTCATGATTCTTCCCTTGTTGAGTTTTGGAGCAGTTTGGGAAGACCTCCCTCTCAGGCTTCTTTCCTCCAGATATTCTAGTGCATAGGTCCTACCTTCTTTCTTTGGAAAATTTGGCTGGAAAGGAATCGTAGGATTTTTCATGGAGATAGGTTGATTTTTCAATAGGTTTGGCATAGAATTGTTGGTATGATGCAAGAGACAGTGGAAGATAAGTGTGAGGTGGTGTATCCTTTAGAAAGGAGTGATGATGAAATTGTGAATAGAATGGGTTTATAGGGACTGAATTTTGATTCTGCTAATGTCATAAGAGATAGGTAAGCTAAAAAGAAGGTTCAAAGGGTGGGTAAATGGCTGCCACCTCTAGTGGATATTTTGAAGATCAATATTGATGGTTCGAACCTCTACGGATAATCCTGGGCTTATTGAGATTGGAGGAATTAGAAGAGACTATTTTGGATCAGTTATTTTCTTCTTCTCATTTCATAAAGGGCATCAGTCTAACCACTTTATGGAAGGCTTGGCGATTCTATGGGCCATTGAGCATGCTTATGCTTTAGGTTGGCATAAGATTATCTATGAATTTGATTCACAGGTTATTGTTAATTTTTTTAATGAGAAAAAATTGATTAATTTTAATTGGTAGCTTGCTTTGGTTGTTCATCAAATTTTGTAGATGTGCTCCACGATGGAGATGGTGTCTTTTACCCACATCCCACATGAATGAAATAGGGCTACTGATTTTTTGGCCAAGTGGGCTTCGAAGCAAGATGATGATTGGAAGATTGAGGGTTGGGGTAGTTATCCCTTGATTATTATCAAGACTTAGAGAGGGTTCTTTTTTATGATCTGGTTGGTTGAGGTAGTTGAGGTGTTTGTGGTTGCGTGGGTGGTGGTTTTTTTGGGGCTAAGTGCTCATGGGATTCTTTTCTTGGGGTTCCTTTTGGATCTTTGATCTCTTTGTACTATTCACTTCTTGGTTCAATAAAGTTTTTACCCTTTAAAAAAAAACATTTCAAATCCATGATTCAATGTTGGCTTGTGATATTTAAATTTTGTGAAATTAAGGATAAATACCTATTAATACAAGGTTATTTCACTATGTTTCACCTAGCAACTTTATATGATTTTCAAGAGCATTTCATAAGTGATTAAAGACATTCAAGAGTAGAGATATTAGAGTTTTATTGTAGCAATCAAAATCTAATCATCATTGCAAAGTCTTCTTACATCATGCATGTATTTGGAGCTAACATTATGCTGTAGGTTTCATGATCAAACCAAGCATTCAAAGCAACATTTCAAAAAATATTCAAGTGTCAAGGTCTGCATCTATTAAATCCATTTCATGCAAGTTGCCGAACTCCTAAGATCTCCATTATCAAGGTTTCATTCGAGGGTTTGTTGAACATGGTAACATAGCTTTGTTCATTCTTTATTCCCTCTTTCATGTTTCATTTCAATTCAAAGTTTGATTACCAAAACAGGGTTTGACCAAGGCAAGCCCCTATTCACCCAAAATAAACACTTTTTATCTCTTGTATGTGTGATTGTAGATTTAGGTGGAAGAAGGCTTGAAGACCTTTTGAAGAGCAAGATTTACAAAGTTATCAAAGTTGCAAAAGTTGTCAAAATTGTTTTCATCTCATGAAAACTAAGATCCCAGAGTTATTTCTGACATTTCGATTGTGAGACCTAGATAAATTGGAAGATTCAAATCTATATCAAAGGCTCCTAAAAGCTAGAGAAAATCCTTGAACTTGGACCCAATTCCCCATTTGTGAATGAGTCCTAGATCTGCTTCGAAAAAACACTTTTGGTGATTGGTACACATGTTTCTTCCCTTCTTTGATCTGCAAATTTATTTTTGGTTCAGTCAGTATTGAGCTCAATATTGTTATTTCAAGTGTTAGATTGCATTTTGGTATTGATTTGCTATTTTTATTTTTTCTTCTCAAAGCGTTGTTTGACCTTGACTCCCATCCTTCAAGCATAAGGAAATCTGTAGATTCCCACTTTGACTTGATTAACCTAAGGGTTGATAAAAAATTTATTGTGTGGATCTCATTTCTTAATGAAATAAAGGAAAATAGGTCTATTTCACATCATATTTTAAAATCCCCCTTTGGAAAACCTATTTTTCTATGTTTCATTTTGGTGAACTCAACATGAAAGCATCATACCTTGCTGATTTAGAGCCCATTTTCAACCCTAGATCTAGGTTCTGCATTCATTCTCATTGTATTACATTGATTTTCATGTCATCTAGGACTCTTAATTTGCATTAGTTTGCATCTCATTTAGGGTTTTAGGTTTGCATTTTTGCATTCTTTAAAATTTGGAAAATTCAAAAAATCGGTAATTTTGTGTTTACATAGCACTACATCATCATTCATTTACATTTGAAAATTGAATCAAAATTTTATTTCATATTAGGTCTCCTAGTTTGTCATTTAGCACTATTTTTTATTTGCATTTAGACTTAATTTTACAGAAAACTGAAACTATAACCACCTGTCTCAATCTAGAATTTTAAAACCATAAGAATAAACTCAAAAAATTGTAAATTCATTTTTCAAAACACTAAGCTAGGACCTATTCACCCATGGGTGAATGAGTTCCTAATTAGGGCTTTTTCCTGCATTCTTGGGCATTAAAATCTTTGTTTCTACATTTTGTTTTGTTGTTTTTCAATTTGTTGTTATAGTTTGTAGAATTTTTACCATATGAAATTAATCATATTAAGCATAATTTATCAAAATAAGTGCATTGTGTGAATTCAAATTTGCATCTAAAAGACATGATTTTTAGGTTTTTGCATAACATAATAAAAAAAATTCTTGTTTGAAATCTGAAAATTGCTTATTGCATTGCATTTTATATTCTAGGCTATTTTGTTGTATTTTACCTTTTATCCATTTTGGGTGCATACCAAGTTTGTGAAACTTGTATGAGCTTCACAACTTGGTTTCCTATTTCCAATACTATTGTGAGACATAGTTTGAGACTCATGTCATACACCATTCATTGTGGATCTTAGGTTTTCTAACTCTTTCACTCATAGTGAACTGACACTAGTCAACCCCGTATGGATCATAACCTCAACACCTCATTTCCAATGACTTCCCTACCTACACTTAATGTGACTGATGTTAATACAATGATTATTATTTTCCCTTTAAAAACCTTAAGAAGATGGATGAAGAGTTAGAAAAATTGCAAAACTTTATAAGTTTTGAACCTATTGTCATTGTTGCAGTTCCTGTGATACAAAACATAACAGACTTGCTTAAAACTAAACAAGGACTAGAAATGGTGCTTGGCCTTAATCACTTCCTACAAAATCACATAATAAATCAAGAAAATAACATTGTAAATCATTCCATAACTTCATTGAAGCTCAACCTTGTAAGGACCTAACTAAGATGTCTCTTGACATTGTTTTCTCACAACATGACATAATTAAATATGCACCTAATGGTCCTCTTTACATACCTGGAAGAATAAATGACAAACCTACTAATGGGATATTAATTGATCATGTTGGTGTAGAGAATGTGATCACTAAATAATTCTTATTTGTGCATGAGCTTTATCAAGATACCTATGAAAAACTAAAAGAATGGATCAAAATGCATCATGGTTTTGCTTGTCTTATGATAGGTTTAATAACTCTTCCTTTGAAAGTTGAACCAAAAATTTTGCGTGTCTCATTTTCCATCATCTCTTTGTTAGACCAATTTCATGTGAAGTTAGGCTAGCCATGGCTTTGCTCCATGAATTTTGTCCTATCAATTGTACATAAATGCTTAAAGTTTCCATTTGGCAATGAGATCTTTATTGTGCACCATAGTGGCTTTAATCCAGTGTCTTCCCATGGGAATTTCTCATTGGATTTATTTTGTCCTAGGCCCATAGAACCTATTAGGCCTTGTGAGGACTTCTTTTTCAAATCTTATCAAAATTTTAAGGCAAAATGCATAGCAAAGTTATCCCTTAGTAATATGCCTTACCCATGATTGAGCCTCCTATCCTTGATGAAACCATGATTGAACCAAAATCAATTCCAAGTAACCAATACCAACCTATGACAAATCCTTCACCCATTTCATATAAGAGACCATGAGATAACCAAATAAGTCTTGTTGCGCTTCCTAAAGTCAAACAAGTTTACAAAGCTAAAGAGAAAGTAGTTGAACAACTTCCCATGGTTCCTTTCGTTCCTCCCTTAAGAGAAGAAAAGAAACCTATGGTTGATAAACCCACCCTTAAACAATCGCAACTTGAAAATTGAACATAAATAAATTGAAATTCTAGAGAGCGTAGGTGTAGATGTCATGCTATTGCTTGTTTGTTACAAGAAAAAGAAAAAAATAACAACATAGAAAATCAAAATCCAAACTTACCTCAAGCAATGCATGATGACCCTATATCTCAACACAACAAGAACAAGAACCTTCTATGGATATTATCATTAGACCTTCTATTGTGATAAACATGGATGATGATAATGAAACTGAAAATATTGATGAGGAAGTGCATAGAGAGTTAAACCTATTGTTTTCCTCTTCCATGAGCTTAAATGATAATAATCATGATAATCCTCCTACAAATATTGTTTCACTGTGTGCTTGGTAATTGTCCTAGTTTGACACTTGATGTTGTCTCTTTGGATAGTTATTTTCCTTTTGCATATGATGAAAAAGATTGGGATGTGGACAACCCAAGCTATAGGTTGAATCGCGTGTGCCTTGCTAGTCTTGTCTTTGTTTTCTTTTTCATGTTCTTTTATGATTGCATGTGCATATTGTGATTCCCCCATACCGTTTTGTTTGATGTACCTTCATGTTTATTCCTCTATTTGTATCTTTATTATTCTATATGTCATAACCATTTATCTTTTCTTTTTTCTTGTGTTTTCCTTTTGGGAATGACACAAGGCATCGAGATATTTAGGTCTCTTCCATGTTGACCCAAAAGACTTTTTCTTTGTTTTTGCTCTATGTGTCATTATTCTTGTTCCATGGGTTATTTGGGGAATGATGACATTTTTGAACTCTTTAACAACATTGTAGAAAAGATATATGTTGACCCCAAATCCGCTAATCCCTTGTGTGTTTGGGATTTTAGTTTGGGGGCAACCCCTTCCTTTTCACGATGTAGCTTCATTTGGAAACATAGGACTTGGCATAGGGCTTTCCAAATAAGCTCTCATTTCTTCTTTATTGTTAGTATTTATCATTTTCTACTTTAAAGTAATTGCTCACATCATGGTGCTAGCAATTTCTTTAAAGTGGGGGCATACATTGGCATTATCATTTTTGGAGATCTTTGGAGATCTTTGGACTCTTCTTGGTGGTGTCAATGGGTTTGACATACTCCAAGAGTGTGACCTTTCTTGGCATAAAACTTTCATATTATTGGTGATGCTACACATTGCATTCCTTAAGTGGTGAATCTTTTATCCTAGACTTATCCTCTCTTGGAGACATTAGGTACGATGTTCCCTAAGAAGAGGCCTTACATGAACTATGCAAAACCCCTTTGAACATGCCTTACCCCATTTTACATTTTTTGTTCATAAGTGTTTAGCATAAAGCAAATTGATAACCTTATGAAGCTCGAAGTTAGAATCCTTTTTCATGGCCACCAAGCATAACACACTTTGCTTGCCAATGAAGCCATTTTTGTTTGTTCATGAATGCTTGGCATAACACGGCTTGCTAAGCCTTATGAAACTCAAAGTTCATTTTTTTTGGTGCCTTATTAAAGTTATCAGAGGTATAGCTTTGGTATGGTGTGGGAGCCTAATAATATTCTCTCATTTACCACCCTTAGGGGCTCACCTAATGGACAGTCAAAGTTCCATTAGCCCGTGTGAGCATGTGTGTTGTTTGCATATTGGAAAGCAAGTTCCACTTGTAGATGTTTTTGAACAAACAATTGAGGCGTGTTCCACATCACGTTGAACGATCAAGGCTTGATCCACCTTTTTTCTTTTTATTTTTCTCTTTCTTTGAGTCTTTGGCATTGTATGATTGAGTATCTTGTCATTGTTGCATACATATATATGTTTAACGTACACATGTGTCTCCTGGTGTGTTTGTTGGTTTTTCCATGAGATCTAAGATCTTGGAGGCTTGATCACCTTCCTTGATATTTTTTGTGTTTCCAAAGATTGTATAGTTAGACCTCTCTTGATTGTCTACTATAGTGTGATTTTGACACGAGGTCATGGGGGCAAAACGTAGTGTAGAAAAATGTATCCCTTTACATTTTCTCACTTGTTTGGGTCCTCCTTATTTAAAATTTGACTTACTATTGCCTTAATTTAGTGTTTTTGAAAAGTTAAGCAGCATTTTCAGGGCATTGTACCCTTCACAATGAGCCACAAGGGCCAAAAAGAACTAGACAAAACAAAAAACATAAAAGGAAAAAACACTGAAACAACCCAAAGATAGCACAACAACCGCAGAGAAACAACTGACAGATAGGCACCAGGAGCAGCTAACTGGCATTGTCCCAATTTTTAATCAGGAGGTCCACCGCCTCTTCACCCACTCATTCTTTGTTTTCCTGGTTGTTATTCCCCTCCATCTCCTCCTTTATAGCATTAGACAGGGTGTCCGTAACAAAGTGACCCAACTTCATGGTGAAGCGGGTTAACCCCCGAAACCTTTTGTCAAGAGTGTCCATTCTTTTCACCACATCACACAATTCCACCCCAACATCCATAGCTCCCTGAACCTCACCAGACTCATCCACTAGGGGATACGGAGAGTGAGAGCAAGAGCCATCAAAGGGAAGCTTGTCGTCCATTGGCGGAAACTGGGGCCCCTCCACAATATCTTCCTCCACATTAGCAGACTCTTCTTCCCTATTACCTTTGCTGTCAGACTGCTCCTCCTCAGAGTCCTCAATAATAAGCCTCTTCTTTTTATTCTTCGCCAGTCTCCTAGATATCCTCCTAGAATTTTCCCCTCCAGTCATCTCCATGTTCCCCACAACTGTATCCCCTCTGGAATCTTTCCTAACAACACTCTTTCCCTTGCCATCCTTAGCAGTTGGAGCCAACGTGCAAATCTCCTTACCTTTTTTAGTTGGAGTGGCCTTGAAGACCGAGTCAGCCTGAGTGGCTTTTAGCTCACAGAGCCCTTCCACCGCACTAGCATGGGCCTTGCCCAACCCACCCTTAAGCTTTTTGGTGGCAAATTTAGCCTTAGGATTCCCCACAACATCCAAGTTGGACTTCCAAGGAGGGCTCTTGGATTCAGCCGGGGAAATATGCACAATTGAAAGGGGTTCAATGTTCTTGATGCGGACAGTGGTGATGGCTTTAGGCGGATAAAGAGCAAGATGAAAGTGATACAGTCTAAGGATAAGCCCCTGATGGAGCGGGAGTGGTGAGAGATCACAGGGGTTACAACTGGCCAATCTTTTGCACTTGTCCACAGAGCTTTCAAGGTCCATTAAAAGGAAAAATGGGAAACTGAGCAACATCTTATGATGAAGGTGATTTAACAGAGGGAAATGATAAAAGAAACAAGTTTTAAATCTACCTTCCAAAGTAACATAATTCATCAACGCCATGCACACCTGGTCCCAAGGCTTAGGGAGCACATCCCTCTCAAACCCCACCTGGTTCCGCACCGAGGTCTCCTCACCTCTGAAAAAGGCTTTAAGGCTTTCATGGTCCGATTTTTGTGTGTGTTTAGGGTAATTTTTCCCATAACACAACAAACTCATAGCCTGTGCTATAACATCTTCATTGATTTCAAATGAAATCCCACCAATGGAGACTCTTCTATCCCTCCACGAACTGGCAAACTGACCCGATAGGATAGGATCATGGTTGACCAAGCAATCCATAAGCGGAGCAATGCCTCCCTCAACAAAAATGTGCCAGACCAAAGGGTTGTTCTGAAACTCCTTGCAATTGTCAGGTTCAGTCCGCACCCGCTCACCACCCATACTATCAACTTGCACAGAAAACTCACAAAATTGCAAAAAATACCAATTGTAGCAGCCGCGAACAATGATCCCAATATGATAGTTAAGGCTAAGAATACAACGAAGGATAATAAATCCCACGTACAGATTGCATGCTCTGAGAGGAAAATCACCACAAGGTGATATGACACAAAATTTAATAAATTTATGATTACGGCCATGAAGGCAAGAGTTGGCGAAAGTGTAGGGAATGCACAAAAACCCATGCGAAAAGGCCAAAAAACTAAAAATAGCAACGCTCTAAAAGAAGCCAAAGGGATCCCTAGCTAAACTAGTAGGCTCGAAGCTCCTAGAAGGAGGCCAATTCTCATCATAAATAATCGAATCATTAAAAATACAATCACACCACTAGATGCAATGAGGAGATAAAACAAGAAATCCAACAATTCCCAAGTGAATAGATCACACAGTACGGTTCCATAGATATAGTGAAGTCATGTCCTTTCGCTTATTCTGCATCAAGCCGCCAAAACTATACTTGCAACTATCTTTTAAATCCCTACCCTACCACCTCATCAAAACCTTAGAACTCAACCCCTTCCACCATGTCCAAAGTACAGACACATGGATCCTCCTTTCCATGCCCCACACATGCAACTCTTTACCAGGAAACCTCCACCTGTACTCCATACCTATGTTGACACTCATCCACCAGATCACCATAAAAATCTACTGGGCCCCCCAAACAGCTCCTATCATCCAAAGATTAAAAATCATTGCAAACCATGGTAACCTTGTTCGCATGCTATTAAAGCTTGAACATTTGGCGGGAATCTTTCCTTTTTCCTCCAGCATCTAGCCGAATCCCAACCTGAGCCAAGATTAGCCAAGGCATCCGCCACACGGTTGCCTTCTTTGAAGATATGAGTCACCTTTTTATCCCTAAATTTGGATAGAAGAAAGCAAACATCCAACAAAATGTCCTTAGTATTCCAACCAATTAATCTATCTTTATTCACAGCATTTATCACTGACTTGGAGTCACCTTCAATGTGGAGATAAACAATCCCCAGAGAAATAACAATTTTGAGGCTCATCAACAGCGCATGCGCCTCTGCCACTAAAGTCGTCTGAACCCCAATACCTCCAACAAAACTTGCCACCAGAGAACCCATATAATCTCTTATAACTCCACCAATACTTGCCCTTCCTGGATTGCCTTTAGCAGTCTCGTCAAAATTAAGTTTGAACCATCCATTATCCAAAGGCTCCCATTTGGTATTTTTCCTAGTTAAAAGTTTTGAATTATCAAAGGAGTTAGCCTTTAAATCCTGATGCCATTCCTTAGCCATTTTTATTTCGTAATCCATCGGTCCCATCTCTGGGAGTTTCCCATTAAAGAGAGAGATATTCTCCTCAATGAGCCTAACTCCAATGTCAAACACCTCCTTGGGACTCTTCTCAATATTCCTAAAAACCCTGTTATTCCTCTCCTTCCATAAACACCAACCTAAGACCGGGGGGACCTACTTCCAAATTTCACCAGGCAGAGAGTGGGAAAATGAGCCATACCAACCCAGAATAAAAGATAAAAGGTCCTTGTTCATAACCCAAGGGACATCAATTTTCGCAAAAGCCAGCCCCAAAACTTCAATAGCATACGGGCAATGTAATAAAAGATGACTGACCATTTCCTCCCCTTGCAAAGAAAACATCTATTGGGAAAACAAAAACCCTGAATCCTCAGATTGTTTTGGGTTAAAATCCTGTTATAACAAGCCGTCCACTAGAAAAAATTAATTTTAGGGATCATATGATGATTCCACACCTTCCTCCAGGGTTCCACAACAACATAATCGTTAGTCAGCAGTTTGTAAGTTGACCGCACCGAGAGAACTCATCCTCCCTATCATAGGAAGGAAACCTGGTGCTAGAGAGCATCACGTGAAGGGATCGAGATAGTCTACAAAGGTCAAGAGAATGGGGGCAACAAAGGGTAAGATCCTTCCAAATCCTCGCTTCGGGAGGTCCAGACACATAGTCACTGATATGCATACCAAAGAAACGCTGAGCCTCACCCATCACCGCCCTAAAGCCAGAGCAAGCTAGAGAGGATTCAAAAATCCAAGTATCTTCCCAAAACCTGATTTTAACCCCATTTCCCATTTCCCATTTAATCCCTTTCTTTAGCAGGCCTTTTATGCTACAAATGCTCCTCCACACAATAGATCCTTGGGGGTGAGATTCTGAAATACAATCAATCAAGGGCTTGCTCTAGAGATATTTAGCATTCATAATTTTACACCAGTTCTTAGTGTTCCTTAACTGGTCCCAACCAATCTTGGCCATCAGAGCCCTATTGGAGATGACAATCTTTCTGATTCCAAGTCCACCACAATTTTTAGCTTGGCATACCCTTTTCCATTTCACCAAAGCGAGTTTATTTTTTTCCTCAATACCGAACCAAAGGAAATTCCTCTGTATTCTTTCAAACTTATCAGCAATGTACTTAGGCATCTTAAAAATGGATAGAAAGTAAGTGGGGATACTTTGTATAGCCACAGTGAGAAGTTGGATTTTTCCAGCATGGCTAAGCAAAGAGCCCTTCCATCCTACCAATTTCCTTTGAATCCTTTCCAGTATCAAATTCTAGAACTCCGTGGGGACCTCCTTAATTGTGAGGGGGAGCCCAAGATACATAGATGGGAGAGAATCACCAACACATCCCAGAACTGCAGTCACCCTGTTTTCCAAATTGGCCATGCAATTAAAGAAGTAAATTTTGCTTTTATTGTAATTGATGCTTTGACCATAGCAAGAGGCATAGTTGTTAAGACAAATTTTACATTTCATAGCTTCCACTACAGAGGCCTTCCCAAATAGAAAGGTGTCATTAACAAATTATTGCACCATAATCGGATTTAGGGAGGAAGCCACTCTAACCCTAGTAATGGAGCCCTCTACCAATATACCCATGAAATTCCTGCTAAGCACATCAGCAACCATAATGAAAAGATATGGGGACAGAGGGTCTCCTTGTCTAATCCCTCTACCAGCAAAGAAGAAATCACAGGGGGAATCCATTAACCATCACCAGAACTTGACAGTACTAACACACTCCATAATGAGTTTGATAACCAAACTGTTAAAGCCAAACTTAGCCAAGACCTTTGAGATGAAGTCCCATAAAACTTTATCATAATCTTTGGAAATGTCAAGCTTGAGAGCCATCCCCACATTATTACATCTATCCATTGAGTGGAGTAGTTCATGTGTTGTCAAAGAGGCATCTAAAATGTGTCACCCAAGGACAAACCCCTTTTGAGTGTGACGAATAATATTTTTCAGAAGAGGTTTGATTCGATTAACAAGGATCTTGGAAATGATCTTATAAAATATGTTACAAAGACTAATAGGTCGGAATTTAGCCATAGTAAGAGGCTCATTTATCTTGGGGATAAGAGCAATGAAAGTGTGGTTCAATTGTTTGAGGATCTTACCAAATTTGAAGAAGTCCCTGGCCACAAGCACATGGTCCCCGCCCACAGTATCCCAAAATATCTGAAAGAAAACAAGAGGAAAACCATCCAGCCTTGGGGCTTTGAAAGCTCCCATACTAAAGGTAGCCATACAAACTTCTTACATGGAAACAATCCTAAGAATTCTCAAATTATCATCCTGAGAGATGGAGGCAGGGAGATGTTGGAGAATCTTATTATCCAAAGCCAGGTTAGGTGCCTTAGTAGGGGCCGAAAAATCCTCCTTAAAGTAATTAACTGCATAGGTCCCAATTTGAGCTTGATTTGAAATCACCTCCCCTGTGGCATTTATCAATTTAGAAATTTGATTCCTTTTCATGTGCTTGATGGCAGAAACATGAAAAAAGGAAGTGTTCCTATCTCCTTCCTTCAACCATTGGACCTTAGACTTTTGCTTCTAGAAAACCTCCTCATTTTTTAAGACCCATTCCCATTCCATTCTAGCTTCCTTTTCTTGACTGTAAGTCTGCTGACTATAATCTCCCTCATCCATATTTTTCTGTAAGGTCTTCAACTTTACCTCAAGCAGTTTTTCCTTTGAAAAACATCCCCAAACACATTTTTATTCCATCCTTTAACCATTAGTTTAATATGTTTAAGTTTAAAGAAGATCCTAAACATAGGGGAACCTTGGACCAGAATATTCCACCATTCAGCAATTTTTTTTTTGAAATCAGGATGAGAGTTCCACATTATTTCAAAGCGAAAAGGAAAGGGACCAACAATAGGACGAATAATAGTGGTTAGCAGAAGGGGATTATGGTCCGAGACCATCCTAGGCAAAGTTATCAGGTTGGCATCTAAGACATTAGTCCAATGAGGAGAGCAGAGGAAGCGGTCAAGCTGGACCTGAATCAAGTCATCACTAGCCCTTCTATTAGACCAAGTGAAATTCTGGCCTAGTAGCTCTATATCAATTAAACCCGAAGAATTCAAAAAATTAGCCAGATCCGACATGCTTTCAATGTAATCCAGAAGACCACCACTTTTCTCAGACAAAAATAGGGGAGAGTTAAAATCTCCGGCTACAAGCCAATGACCACCCTTATTTAGATTAATGTTAGTCACCATGTTATTCCATAAAATACTCCTCAAGTTCCTCTGATTAGGAGCATAAATATTAACTATAGTCCAAGCTTTTCCAAGAAAGGAGAACAAAACCCCAATGTTATTTTTACAATGAAATAACTCAGAACCCTGTAATCACGATGAGTTCCAAAGCACAGCCAAACCTCCCGAAGCTCCCTATGCATCACTATAGACATAGGAAGCATTCAGCCAAAAATAGTTAGCAATTTTATCAAAGTTAACCATCAACATCTTTATTTCTTGAAGAAGACAAAAATCAATCTTATGTTCCATTATATAGTCCTTCAGGGCACATTGTTTGTTGGAGCTATTTAGCCCATGCACATTCCAAGACATAATCCTCATTTCTGACCTTTTTTTGAGGACACATCCAATGTCCTCTGCTTTCCCAGGGAAATCTCATTTGTCGTTTCTCTCATTCTGGTGTATCTCTGAGAGGGTCTCCCAGGCTTAGAATCCCCTCCAACATTAGCCTTCTTCTTCCTTCCTTTCTTTTTAGGCATAGTCCATATCCCTTCATCCTCAATTTTCTCAAGCTTTAAGCACCCCAAACTTTCAGTAGACTCTTCAAACATGTCATAGCTCTCTTCTTCCCAGATCTCACCATCTTCTATCAAGGTCCCATTAGTCCCCGAAGTGACAGCCAAAACTAGAGGGTCAATAGCCAAGGAGCCAAGACCATGAAACCCATCTGAGACACCCATGAGTAAGGGATCAATAGCCGAGGAGCCAGGATCCTGAGACAAAGGGACAACTAGGGGTTTGGCCTCCAACTCAAAAGAGTCACAAGGGTTCAAACCAGGAGGAGGACCAACCGGGGAGGGTGGGCGAGGAGAAATCATAGGTGGCTAAACATAACCTAGGGAAACAAACCCAGAGTCACTAGGTGGCCTCAAAACATCCTCAGACAGATTAGTGGGATTTAAAACATCCTTAAGCTCCCAAATGATAGTGGATTTACAATCGAAAATAAGATGCCCTACTTTGGCACACTTTTGACAGTATACCACAACGTTTTCGTAACACACAGGTTGAGTCCAGCTACCCAACTTAGAACACAACTTGATACAGTTTGGAAGGATTTTATCGAAACAAATATTGACACAAAATCTCACAAAAACTAATCTTGATTTTGATTTTGTGACAACATCTATGGTAACAAATTGACCCAGCGAATCTCCAATAGCTTTGAAGATGGCATCATCCCAAAACTCTAGGGGTAAGCCCGACAGCCTAACCTAAATAAGGGTCGACTTATTTAGATCAGTAGCAGGGTCAAACCCAGGTTTCCACTTACACAAAGCCAGACTATGCTTCCCATAAACCCATGATCTAGACGACAAAGTAGCCACCATGTCCTCCACCGCAGAAATCTAAACAGGAAAAGACCACTAGCCATCACGCAAATCTCCACACTACCCTTAAGGGGCCACTTTGCCGCAACCCATTTCCTAACCATATCCACCGTTAGACGGTAAGAGAGGAATCTGCCCACTACAACATTCTCCATGGAGGAGACAATCCTGTCACTGATCGAATCAGGAATGTCAAAAACTGTGCTAGAGATCGAAACAATCTCAGGTGAAGACAGAAACAAGGAGGAGACTTTTTTCCCATTAGAAAGCACATCCTTCCAACCGACAGTCGGAGGGATCTCAACCGCCGGTACAGAAGATCCTCCCGAAGACGCCAAAGTCTTCAAAACGTCCGATGAAGAAAGCGCCAACCCCGAAGGGGGAGGTACCCGATAGACACGTTCCCAAGAGAGAGGAGCACGGGTCAAGAGGGGGCAGAGGGGGACCATTGGATACCCCCAAGACAGAGTCCACCATGCACACTGAAAAATTCAAACTCAGAGGAGCAAGAGAAAACTCAAACTCAATGGTGCATGTTCATTACATTTGTTGTTCAATGCTCTTGACCGGTATGCTATGTTGTATTGCACATTTTAACTCCTTAATTTAGTGTTGCTAAATGTACCTTATTACATTTACACACTTATTTAGGCCCTTTTAATTAATTGAGCTTAATTTTTCCTTAATTATCCCTTTAATTTAATTTTTTGAAGGAGAAACTTGACATTTATTAATGCCTAAACATAACACTTCAAAATGAGCAATGTGTGTCCTAGGTTTATGGACCTAGGACCCATTCGCCGATGGGAAAATGGGTCCTTTCTAAACCTTAGGAACTAAATTTAAATTATGTTTTTGGTGGTATTTTAATGATTTCAAATCCATGATTCAATGTCGGTTTGTGATATTTGAATTCCGGGAAATTGAGGATACATACCTATATATACAAGGTTATTTCACTATGTTTTTTATTAGGTAAGAAGGTATTTTGAAAGGGCCTTGACCCTTTTTACATCATGAAATATTTAGCAGTTAGTACATCAAGATATGGAACAACAACAAGGTAAGACAACAACAAGAAACTACAAATGAAGCCAACAAAATAACAAAAGTGGGACAGACAACGATGCTAGAAGAAAAGGTCACCAAGACAATACAAGATGCAAAATAGCAAACAAAGACAACAAACACCCCAAGGGTGACAAAACTAGATGGTCCTCAAGCCTCTACAAGAGAAATAAATGGGACCAAATGATAAAACAAGCCTCATGACCAGCAAAACAAGCCTACAAGGACCTGAACCACAAATTTTATCTTAATCAAGCTTCACAACCAACAAAATAGGCCAACATGCCAACCTCCTAGCTACCAAAATAATAGCCTGAAACAACAACCACCATAAGGGTGAGTAAAACAAACCAAACTTCAAACCCTTACCAACAGGATTTACCAAATCTTAAGACCCAAACTATCATAAGACAACTAATCCCATCAAGACATCTTGACAGAAACCAAGGCTACAAGCACAACTAACAAAACAAGCCTGCAAGCCACCCATCAAGCTATAAAAGCAACAACCTATAACAACATCTGTTAGAGTAAAGTTTTTAACTTAATTATGTTGATTAAGTTACCTTTATTCCCTTCTTAAGATTTCACGTTAGTTTGCATAAAGTGACATTTAATAATTATATTAATTATTAAATGTTTTCCTATAAGGGCTTCTATTAGGGTTTTTCCTATTAGGGTTTTATTAGGGTTTGCATGATCTCCTTTTTATAAGGATTGATCCCATTGTATTTCATATCAATTCATTCTCTCATTCTCTCTAATATATACATTTTCAATTTTCAGAGAACCCTTGCTTGTTTGTCTCCATCTCTTCTTTTGTGACAGGTTATTTGCATGCATGTGATCTTCGGGGTTTGTGAAGTTGTATTTTCTCAACTCCTACAACATCCACCCCAAGGGTGGCCAAGCCAACATGAAATTTAAGGCCTCCATACAACAACACCTTTCAAACAATAGCTCCTGTAAAAACTCCTATCCTTCTCAGAAAGGGATTCTGTGAGCACAAAAAAACTCAAAGGAACAATAACCATCTTGAAGCACCACACTACCCAATCCAACAATTCAATCCCTACCTCTATAAGAGAGAGATCCCCTCTATAAGGGAGGATGAAATGAGAAGCAAAACTATGAGAGACAATAATTTCCTGCTCAGATAAGCTCTACCTCAAAAGGAACTAGCAAAAATAAGGGGACAACCCACTACAACTACAAAAATCATCTCCACATCAATAGGAGAGGGCTCCGCCTCAGTAGGAGCTATCTCCACCTCCATAGGAGACCCTAACTATAGCACCCAGTAGGAAGTTGACACTCTAGTAGAATGAAAACCCACCTCATCCCATGGCAACACGAGCAACAGGTACCAAAAGAGAGTAATAAGAAGCATCTCCACCAGTAGAGAAACATGAGCAAAAGCACCCTCCACCAACATAACAATAGTAAAAGACAAGTCACTCTACTGAAAATCATGAGCAAACATACCCCAACCAAACTCAACAACCCAAACAACTGGAGCCAAAGAAGCATTGCAACAGGAAAAACCAAAACACCACATAAAACTCACAAACCAGTTGATAAAGAGGGGACCAAAGCAAGACCCAAACCACTTTGAAGCAAGACATGGGCTCCTCCATCCCAAGAGGAGCATTCTAAATTGCCAACAAAAACCAAATTTCAAAAGAGTGAAAGAATATTTGGAGATCACCGATAGAACCACTCCAAAGTCCAACAACATTAACCTAACAACCACCAAAATGATAGAAGATTGAATAAGAGAAAGAAAACTGAAGAGAACTGACCCCTGCACCGATAGGGAGAAGCAAAACCCTAAAAAAGTTGTGATCCCACTAAAACCATGGTCTCCAAACAAGATCTAGAGAGCAAGAGAGAGGGGAAGAACAAAACAAGGGCTCGACCTCTCATCCACTAAACAGGGCACAACAAAGCAACCAACCACAATAGGGGCAAAATCCATGCAAAAGAAGTAAAACTGAGAGCACCAAGCGTAAGGCACAATACTCTTAGATCTAGGCAGGAAAAAACCACACCAATGACTCCAAAAGGTACCAACCATAGAACAACACTTAGAGAAGGAGACAAGTTCACAGACACCAAAATCCAACCAACAAAGGTAGTCACGGGAGAGAAAGATAGACAACCCGCACCACAACCCCCAAATAGACTCCATCGAAGGCAAAAAGACAATACCGTTTGATGGTCACCAAAAAGAAATAAGACCAAAAGGAGGGGCCAAGTATCCATGAGCCAACTTTTAGAAGCAAATGACTCCACCAAAATATAAGGGATCTGCCAAAAAAGCCCCATACACGTTCCTGCCATAGCAAGTCATAGCCACCAAATCTCCAAAAAATAGATTCCATCATCATCATCCTCTGAATCAACTCTGTCATCCTCAGAATCACCAAAGAAATTCAAAGCTCCATGCTCGCTCCCTTTCCTGCTCACACACTCCATCATTGAGCATAACAAGTCGGTTATTTCACTATGTTTAACCTAGCAACTTTATATGATTTTCAAGAGCATTTCACAAGTGATTAAAGGAATTCAAGAGCAAAAATATCAATTTTTTATTGCAATTTAATCAAAATCTAATCATCTTGTCAAAGTCTTCTTGCATCATGCATTTTTTTGGAGCTAGCATTGTGATGTAGGTTTCATGATCAAATCAAGCATTCAAAGCATCATTTCAAGCAAGATTCAAGCGTCACTTGATCCACATCCATTGAAGCCATTTCATGCAAGTTGCAGAGCTCCTAAGATATCCATTATCAAGGTTTCACTTAAGGGTTTGTTGAGTGGTAACATAGATTTGTTCATTCTTCATTCCCTCTTTCATGTTTCATTTCAATTCAAGGTTTAATTACCAAAACAGGGTTTGACCAAGGCAAACCCCTATTCACCCAAAATAAAAAAAAATTCTCTCTTGTATGTGTGATTGCAGATTTAGGTGGAAGAAGGCTTGAAGACATTTTGAAGAGCAAAATTTTTAAAGTTGTCAAAGTTGCAAAAGTTATCATCTCACAAAAACTAAGATCCAGGTGAAGATATTTATGAAATTCTGACTACGAGACCTAGACAAATTGGAAGATTCAAATCTATATTAGAGGCTCTTGAAAGCTATGAAAAATCCATGAACTTGGACCCATTCATCCATGGGCGAATGAGTCCCATATTTGCTTCGAAAAAGCACTTTTGGTGACTGGTACACATGTTTCTACCCTTCTCTGATTTTCAATTTTATTTCTGGTTCTATGAATATTGAGCTTAATATTCTTGTTTCAAGTGTTAGATTGCATTTTGGTGTTGATTTTCTATTTTTAGTTTTTATCCCCAAATTGTTGTTTTACCTTGGCCCCCGTCCTTTAAGCATAAGGAAATTTGTAGATTCCCACTTTGGCTTGATTAATCTAAGGGTTGATAATCATTTCATTGTGTGGATCTCATTTTCTAATGAAATAAAGAAAAATAGGTCTATCTCACATTATATTTTAAAATCCCCCTTTGGAAAACCTATTTTTCTATGCTTCAATGTGTTATTAGAGTTTTTGTGATAAATAATTATAATTTTTAAATATAGCAACTAGTTGCTTTTAAACCAAATTTAGATGGCATGTATTTCATTAAATGATGTTTACATGACATGGATCTATAGTAAAATATGTCTAGATATCCAAGTCATAAATGGTAGGATGCTTACAAATTTTATGTAATCTTTTTGATGGAAAATATTGGTATGTATTTATAGATCAAATGTGCCTTTGTTGCTTCAAAAAAGTGTTTAGGATATTTTTCCAAACTCAAGTGCACAAGCTACTTATAAGTATATGAATGATATTCAAAATAGTAAAATATGATTAGTGATTGTGTAAATATTTAGGTGGTGGAACATACAATTATAATGTTGCAATATTTCTATTGAATTTATTTCTAAATTTCAACTTATGTAAAATTATACAAGGATTTAATAGATATATTTAATCATTTTTTTGTATATCTTAATTACTTTAGAAATATATATTGTCTGAGATTGGTTATAAGTTTTGTATTATAAATGACATGTATATCATTTAAATGTAAGTTAACATGTTAGTTGTGCAATAAAATCAAATAAATTGGGTGAGAGAAAAATAAGAATTATTGCATGGTAATAATGAGCAAATATAATTTGTATCTATAATAAACTAAATATAAAATCTAATAACTTTGCGAGGAAAATATAACACACTCCCTATAAAATTTTCTATACACAAATATACCTCAAATTCTAATTTCTAAATACAACTCCAAATGTGGTAATCATAATGTCGATTATTTATAATATAATTGGATGTGCATGTCACATGACAATTGTGAATTATTGGATGATTTTTTTTTTGTCTTTGACTCCATATCATAGTTTATGCTCATGGTGTTCATTAATTTCAACCACGTTGGATCCTCCTACTACAATACCACATGGATTTCTATTGCGTGACTATGAGTGTTGATAACTAAGCAAGACTATTGTGTGATACAAACAATCTATAATTAATTTAAATGTATCTTATTACAATAAATAATCGTGTAATTTTTTTTATTACAATGACAATGGGCTACAAGTCCCATTGATTGAATTTAGAAAAGATAATATTAGTATTTAATGAAGTGTCAAGATTGAATTTGATGTTAATTCTTGTCCTATAAATTATATCTCATGCTCACCATTAGTATTCATGAATCCTCACTATTAATCAACATTTATCAATTCATCCAATTAATTATGTGTCATATGTCCATGGATCTCATAATTACATTGATGTTACTCATCCGCTTGATTATTTTATATAATTATCTTCATTCAATGTTCTTTGAGGTTTCAATTAAGTTAAAGGAATTGTTCTCAAGGGTTTGATTAAGGAAAAATGAGGGCAACAATTTGCTTCCAATGCCACATATAACAAAATATAATGTTTGGTCTCTGGGCACCACCAAGTCTAGAAATTTAAGGTGAATAGATTCCTAAAACCTAGAAGTACAAAGGTCATATTCAAAACAAAAGATTAGAGATGCATATTCAAGATCAAAATTGTAGGTGCAAGAATCACTTGTACATGTGTAGGATTAAATTGAGAGAGTGAGGTCATGTCCTAACTATTAGAGCTATATTGTCTCATATTTAATAGCAAAGAAAAAATAATCATCTAACATGTCATATAATAAAATATCTCCATATCGTAAATGAAGCTAAGGACTTGCACCTTCTTTGTCAATTTCAAAAACCATGTTTGTGTTGTGTTTCTCAACTCCTTTACTTAATCTATAGTTGTTTGATTATTTTTCAACTTGAAACAGCACATATATGTGCATTTAAATAACTTATAGAAACCAATATTTATATGTTTATTAACCAATGCATAAATAAATCATTCCTCCCTCCAAAACACTATAAGCCCAAGAAATAAACTAATACCTCTTAATACTTTCAATTATTTAATTGTACTTATAAATAAACATATCTAAAAATATTTAAAATAAGAACAAGAAAATGAGTAGAAGACAACATGAGTTACCAAAGTTTGAATCCTTAAAACTATATTCAATGTTTTCAAAAATAGAAATGACGTACTTATTAATGCTCATTCTACATAATATCAAGGAGTTATTCTCATATACTTAAAAACTAAAACACAACCAATATATATTTACAAAACTAAAACTATAAAATAATTCTAAGTAAAAAATAACAAAAAATAACTAAATAAAACAAAACAAAATAACTATTAAAAAAATAAAATAATACTCTTTAAAGAAAATAAATCATTCTTAAATTAATTTAAATTAAATAAAATAATCATTCTTAAATTAATTTAATTTAAATTAAATAATTAAAAAAATAAAATAATTTAAAGTAACTCTTAACTCTTGGATAAATAAAATAACTCTTAAAAAATATAATAGAAAATAAATAAATAATTTTTAAGTAAAATAAAATAATTCTTAAGTAATTATAATTATAATAGTCAAATATGAAATATAGAATTAATATAAAACACAAATATTTATGATTATCAAAGATAATATCATAATTATTCTTAGAGTTGGAGTTAAAAGACATTATGAGCAGAGCAACAACGAGCACTCATTCGCTAAGGGCAACAACAATTTAAATAAGGTTGAAAATACAACCTTCAAAGGAAAGATAGCACCAAGCAACCACTGGGGAGACAAAGCAAACAAGGAGGAGACCAAGGATGAATCGGCAGGACATAACCCTCAATGGGTTTTCACGAATGGGGAGTGGGTTGAAAAATGCCATCCTTATTATCACAGCAAGGAATCATCGTAGGAAAGAAGCAGAACAAGACATATTCGCCATGACACTCCTGAACCATCTAGCAAAAAATGGATTCCAAGGGATAGGCGGACTATCAGGAAACAAGCATGGAAGGCGAACACACTAAACAAAGGACCAAAAGAAAAGAAGGAGATCAGACAAGAATGGCTTGCACCAAGATCGGCTAGGGCACGGACATTGGAGGAGAAGATAGATACATCCGGTATATGCAATAAAGGATCAATAGAAATAAACGTTTCCGAAGAAATCAAGACTGATGCTGCAATATTAAGAGATTTTGCATTTATATGTCGATTCATTGGCCAGGCTTCAAGTAGGGCAGAGATAAAATCATGGATTCAAGAAAAATGGTAGACGGAGGTCTTAATAAGATTTTAACTGAAAGGTTTTTTCATCATAGTTTTTGTAGATGAACAATCCAAGAATAGGGTTACAGAGGGGGATATGTGGTTCATGAACAATAAACCTCTTTATATGCAGCCATGGAACCAAAACTTTGATCCTACCAACCTACATCCGTATGATCAACCAATTTGGGTGAGATTATATAATTTACCTATAGAATACTGGACTAGCGAGTGCTTGGAGAAAATCGGTCGATCCATAGGAGCACTGATAGAAATCGATATGGATATAATGGAGGGCGACCTTTACAAATATGCTTAGATGAACATCGCAAAAATTGACACTATTCTATCCAACATTTGTTTATTGGTCAATGGAGAGCGTTGGGTGCAGGAAATAGAGGTAGAAAAGATAAGGAAATTTTATGTAGCATGCAACTCTAGGGAACACAGTACAGTGGATTGCAAGAAAAAAGGAAGCGGGAATTGTGAAAGGATGCCTCAGGAAAAAAATGACATTAATGTCAAACAGGTTGTAAAGGGAATAGTAGAAGGGAAGAGGGTATCAAAAAACATAGCGATCGAAGATAGGGTGGTAGTAACAGAAATGCCACCCACAACAGTGGATGCCCTTGAAGATACATTTAGAGAATCTAGCAAATTTACACCAGGGCCACAACAGAATGATCAAAAAATAGGGGAAAATAAAGAAACTTACCGGGATGATGATCTTGATTCTAATGCAGAATCGATGGATGAGCTAGATATAGTAGAGGAAAGATGCATATCCCAATCTGCAATCAAATACCTCAGTTTGGGTAAGCTTGGAATAGGAGGCTCTAATCGTGGGAGGAAATCTTTAAAACAGTTGAGGGAAGAAGAGGTAGTAGCAAAGAACTATGCAAGCATCACAAAAATTTTGAGTACCAAGGGGGGTATGTCCTCCCTTGGGAAGCAATGAGGATCACTACATGGAATGTCAGGGGCCTTAAGGCCCCTGACAAGCGATGCCTGATCAGGCATCGATTGCAAAAAAGTGCAAGCAACTTAATCATGTTACAAGAAACAAAACTAGCAGGCGAGGAGTGTCAGAAATTCATAAAATATTGCAGATATTGGGAAGGATATTTCCAAGATTCCTTGAGATCCACAGGTGGCATAGGTTTATTGTAGAAAGAATCGACAGTGTCAGTTAAAATACTATATTCCTCTTCATATTGGATGGTGGAAAATGTCTATGATTTGGATTTAAATCGACATTTCATTGTAGTTAACATCTATGGTCTAACAAAAAAAGAAGACAAGGAATCTCTCTGGGGATCAATATTAGAGTATGTAGGTTCCCTCTCCAAGGATGATCTGATCATAGGGGGGATTTCATCACCATATTGGAACTTTCAGAGAAAAGTGGTGGAATCAAAAATGTCTCACAAACTACAATGGATTTCAAAAAAATTGTATCTAATACAGGTCTGAAAGATTGCCCAATAGGGAATGGAACATTCACATGGCATAATAGGTGTAAGGATTTTACAGCAATAGCAGAAAGGTTGGATAGGTTTTTGATTCCCAGAGGTTGGTTCAACTCAGAGTTTTCAGTATCGGCTAGCATCCTTCCAAATGCATCATTAGATCATTTCCCAGTTGAATTATCAATCACCAATGGAAAGAACTCCGAAAAAACCAGTTTCAAGTTCCAAAATATGTGGTGGCGTGATTCCAATTTGCTGACACTTCTAGAAGAATGGTGGAAGCCAGGGTTGAAGGTTCTATAAGTTTCAAAATAGTAAAGAAGCTACAGGTAATCAAACATAAACTCAAAGATTGGAATAAGGAAAAATTTAAGAACATATTCATAGAAAAATAAAACATTGAGACCGAACTAGAGAATCTCAATGAATTTGTGATAATGAATGGTATGAGAAATGAAGAGTATCTCAAGGAAAAGGAGCTAAAAGAAAAATTGGAAGAACTCTTAAAAAAGAGATCTTTTGGAGAGATAAGTCCCAAGAGGTTTGGCTAAGAGATGGAGATATGAATTCCAAATTTTTTCATGCATCTGTTTTAGCCAAGAGAGTCGTTAATAAGATAGAAGAAATTCGATCTCCAAACGGGGGTTTGGCACGAGGGGGAACTGAGGTTGGCAAGGCTGCAATTGATTTTTTCACCAATCTCCTAGGTGCGCAAAGCCAATCATCACACAATAATGATTTTTTCGAAGATTTAGAAGAGCGGGTAAGTGATGTAGATAATAAGACGCTATACGAGAAAATAACAAAAGAAGAAGTCTGTATAGAACTCTTCCAATTACACCCAGATAAAGCACCAGAACCCGATGGTTTCCTTGCTAGGTTCTTTCAAAACTGTTGGAATTTCCTTGGGGACGATATTTGGAAACTGGTGGAGGATTTCAGAAAGTCTAAAAAGTTTGTCAAGGATGTAAACAACTCATTGATTTTAATCATTCCTAAGAAGTCTTAATGTGCCTCCTTCAATGATTACATACCGATTTCTTTGTGTAATACAATTTATAAAGTGATTGCGAAAGTTCTGGCCAATAGACTAAAGATAATCCTGGATAAAATTATTGCTTCTGAACAAAATGGTTTCATTCTAGACAGGGACATAACGAACAATATTCTTCTCATCTCAGAGGTGGCCCATTCGCTCAAAATAAGTAAGCAACCAAGTATGATCATTAAATTAGATGTTGGCAAAGCATATGATAAAGTACGGTGGGATTTCCTACTAAAAGTAATAAGGAAATTGGGTTTCAACAATCAGTGATGTGCTCTAATACAACAATGTATTTCTTCGGTCCACTTCTCAATTTCAGTCAACATATCACTTCCTGGTTTTTTCTAGGCATCCAATGGTCTTAGGCAAGGTGATCCTCTATCACCATTTCTATTTGTAATTATGGCAGAGTCTTTAAGTAGCACAATCAAGAATAGGTGTAGACGTCTTGAATGGTGTGGGGTAAAAGTGGCACTAGGCGTAGAGCCTATTACTCATTCCCAATTTGTTGACGATACCAGCCTTTTCGGGGAGGCGAGCCTAAGAGAAGCTAGATGTATTAAGGAACTCCTATCAGATTATGAATGCCAATCGGGCCAAAGGATGAATAAGGAGAAATCATGTGTTTAATTTTTTAACACGAGGGCTCATCTTCAAAACACAATAACAACATTAATTGACTATAAACCCAGAACTCTATCGACAAAGTTTCTTGGAATTCAAATTTCGGTAGGGGCTTGCAAAGCTAAACACTAGGGGGAGGTGGTAGAACGATGCCAAAACAGGGCAATGTCCTGGAAGAGCAAATGGCTTACTCTAGCCAGAAGAATCGCTATGTCCAAAGTCATTCTATCTGCCATCCCAATCTATGCCATGTCAAGTTTGGAAGTTCCTGGGAAAACAAAATCGGACTTAGAGAAAATTATGAAGAAGTTCCTCTGGGAAGGATCAAAATGCGAAAAAAAGATTCCTCTAATAGGCTGGGAATCGACGTGTAAACCAAAAGATTGTGGCGGGGCTAGGCTTCGTAAAATTAGATGGAAAAACAATGCTTTGGGGGCAAAAATCAGTTGGAAAATGTTTAAAAATCCTGATAAACTATGGTGCCAGATCATGCAAAATAAATATTTGGATAGTCCGTATAACATCAGGATACTCATGGTTGCCAATCTAGCTGGTGGCTCGGCGACATGGAAATATATTTTAAAATGCAGGCCTCTTATTACTAATCACATATCTTGGAAGATAGGAAATGGTAAGAAGGATTCATTTTGGAAAGACTCGTGGAATGGATATATTAGCCTGGATGTTCTCTTCAATTTAGGCCAGTATTTGGAAAAACTGCAATTGGAATTTGGGTCAAAAGTAGTAGACTATATCCAGCCAGGTGACAATCCTTTGGTAGGACAAAGTACATGGATTAACATAGAATCCTTACCAATCCCTCAAGGTTTGGCAACATTGGTCGCACAAGAGATCAACAAAAGGAAGGTTCAACTCCACAATGAAGAGGATTCCATCATATTGTGTGGGGCAACATCCGGTAAGTATTCAACCAAAATTGGGTACAAGATACAGTCAACTCAGGCAAGTGACAAGTCATGGATGGAAAAACTCTGTTGGAAGTAGGAAGTATTACCTAAGGTAGGGGCCTTTTTGTGGATAGCAACATATCACCAATGCTTGATAGGTATAAGATTGCAAATAATAGGTATCGCAGGACCCACAAGGTGCATTATGTGTAAGCAAGAAGAAGAGTCTGGTGATCACCTCTTTCTATCTTGTCCAGTGGCAGCATCATGTTGGAATTGGCTGCAAAATGCTCTTAATTTTACTAGCCCTAGACATAACAGGTTGGTAGAATTCTTATCCAGTTGGCCAAACATCAATAAAAGGGGTTGTTGGCATGGGATTTGGACGCTAGAACCATCACTAGCCATATGGCACATTTGGAAGGAAAGGAACTGCCATGTCTTCAAAGAAAAAGCTTTAAATCGAACACAACTAATTGAAAAAATTCAAGGTGCAATCATCGAAACAACAAATAATAGAATCTCTATTGACACCAAGGTAGTTTTCTCTAGGTGGGATGAAGCAATCAGGAAAACTTGGAATGAGATCACAATACCGTCAGTTAGAATTAAGGGAGCAGTTAAGGTAAACCGTAGTGAGATACATTGGTTACAACCGATAAGGTTAAAATGGAAACTAAATTTTGACGGAGCTGCCAAAGGCAACCCTAGGCAAGCAGGGGCAGGTTGCATAGTAAGGGATGCAAGTGGCAGATGTGTATGGGTGGCTTCATAATCATTAGGAGTATGCTCAAACAATATTGCAAAAATGGAGGTGCTCTAGCTCAGTGTAAATGTTTGTCTACAACACGACTTCAATTTGGTTGAAATAGAGGGAGACTGTTTGCTTTGTATACAAGCTATCACATCAGGCAAATCTCAAAATTGGTGTATTGGCGGATGGATACCAACCATTAAGGAGATGCTAAGCAAACTTACAAATTACACATTAAACCATGTGTACAGAGAGACAAATAAAGTGGCAGACTTCCTGGCAAATTGAGGCATGTTTCAAGAAGATAAGGTCATTTCAAACTCTGGATATTCTCGGTGGCCAAGACTACAGGAAATCCTGGCACTAGATCTAGCATGTGATCCGAAATGATAAGGTAGTGGCGGGTGTTTTGATGGAGGGTCATGTCGATAGTCAGCATTGGATTGTTGGGAGCAAGATTTGGGAGCTTCCTCGAACAACGCCCAAACTCGTGAGTGTACCCTAGATTCCGATGAGCAACTATATTACTTTGACCTTAGCTTAGTAGAGATATCGATAGACAAAAGATCACAACGATGGTCCACCAATTTGGGATGAGCTGTTTGTGTGTCGAGGAGAGCCTGGTGGATCAGTGCGCAAGACTATTTTCCATCCAAGATCCAGCATGCAGAGTAGCGGTGGTCCAGTTCGTGAGGAAATCAATCGGGGATCAAGGCCATTGGTGTGATGAAAATTTAATGGAACAATGATCAGTGCTTTAGTTGAAATTATTGGCAACTCGACTATGATAGTTGAAATTCTTCAAGGTTTCATCCCTGGAGTATATGCCCAAATCGTCGGTAGTGCTACTCTGGCATTAAACGATGAGAGAATGGTCAGTGTCCTAAGTTACTATTTCAACCCGACTTATTATACTCCACCTAATGGTGAAGGACTTGATGAAAATAGGATGGCAGATGCATGGGAGACTTTCAGAGCAGGGGTGAAAAACAACAGGCTGGCTGCCTTTGCTAGATTTATGCGTCAGGGTCATTGTTGGATAGGAGAACAAAGTATGGACCGAGCTATCCAACTGGGGTGATGTCTGGCAGTGATGTATCAATATATGGCTGCATAAGGATCTCTGCAAAAAGTTTTTTGTAATATCAATTAGGGCTGCTAGGTTTTCCTAAGACAATATTGGCAGGATCTACTTGTTCATACCTGTAATCGGGCACTACCCCCTCTTTTTGGTAGTACTCATCTATAAAAAAAAAAAAAATAAAAATTCTTAAGTAAGAAATTAAAAATAATATTAATATTTCAATTTTATTTTTTATATAGATATATTTAAGATATTTATACTAGTTTGTAAGTTCCTAATAAAATTATGAAAGATAGATGAGGGCCTTTGATCTTTTAGTGAAGTCAAATGATTTAGAATGAGCCAATGAAGGATCATTCTTGCCTAGTGTAAGGCTTTAATTGAGAAAGAGAGATGGAGACATTTGATCTTTTGGTGAATTTGAATAGTTTATAATGAGCCCACTAAGGATCAAGTCTTGCTAATGCAAGGCTCTAATCAAGAAAAAGTGATGACGACCTTTGGCGTTCTAGTGAAATGGAATGGTTTATAATGAACCTACTAGGGATCAAGCCTTGATGAGTGCAAGACTCTAAGCAAGAATCAAGATAGAGAGACAAGGGCCTTTATTCTTTTAGTGAAGTTCAATGGTTTTTTATGAGCCTACCAAGGATTAGGTTTTGTTGAGTGCAAGATTCTAATCAATAATAAAAAAGAGAGATGAGGGTCTTTGATCTTTTGGTGAAGTTGAATGGTCTATAATGAGCCTATCAGAGATCAAGTCTTGTTGAGTGCAAAGCTCTAATAAAAATCAAGAAAAATAAACGAGTGCCATTGGTCTTCTAGTGAAGTTGAATGGTTTATAATGAACCTACTAGGGATCAAGTCTTGTTGAGTGCAAGACTCTAATCAAGAATAAACAAAGATAGATGAGGGCCTTTGGTCTTTTGGTGAAGTTGAATGGTTTATAATGAGTCTACCAAGGATCAAATCTTTTTGAGTGCAAAACTCTAATCAAAGAATCAAGAAAGAAAAATGAGGGCCTTTGGTCTTCTAGTGAAGTTGAATGGTTTTGTAATAAACCTATTATGGGTCAAGTCTTGTTGAGTGTAAGACTTTAATCAAGGAATCAAGAAAGAGAGATGAATGGTTTATAATGAGGGCCTTTGGTGCAAGACTTGTTGAGTGCAAGACTCTAATCAAGAATAAACAAAGATAGATGAGGGCCTTTGGTCTTTTGGTGAAGTTGAATGGTTTATAATGAGTCTACCAAGGATCAAATCTTTTTGAGTGCAAAACTCTAATCAAAGAATCAAGAAAGAAAAATGAGGGCCTTTGGTCTTCTAGTGAAGTTGAATGGTTTTGTAATAAACCTATTATGGGTCAAGTCTTGTTGAGTGTAAGACTTTAATCAAGACTTTAATCAAGGAATCAAGAAAGAGAGATGAATGACTTTGTTCTTCTGGTGAAGTTGAATGGTTTATAATGAACTTGTCAAGGATCAAGTCTTGTTAGGTGTAAAGCTCTAATCAAAGAATAAAAAAAGAGAGACAAGGACCTTTGATCATCTAATGAAGTTGAATAGTTTATAACAAGCCTACCAAAATCAAATCTCATTGAGTATAAGACTCTCATCAAGAAAGAGAAATGAGGACCTTTGATCTTTGTAAAATTGAATATTTTTTATAATGAACCTACCAAAAATCAAATTTGATTGAAGACAAAATTATACATTAAATTAAATATAATTCTATAATTCTTAAATAACTACAAGATATTATAAAATTTGTACCCATTAAAAAATAAAATGAATAGGAATCAAACAGTACCATACCGAGTCCACTCAAATTTTTCCTCCAAGTGGAGAAAGTATAAAGTTAAAAAGTAATTATTGGGATTTGGGAAAGGTCGGTGGAAATATGTACACCTGTCTTTAGTTCCCAATATATTAAAATAATCACCATCTGCTGGATTCCACGAATAAAAAAAAAAAAATCTGGGACAGAAGTCGATGGTCACTTTAATAAAAGCTGAAGTGAAAAGAAAAGATTCTACCCATTTGAAGAGTCACCTTTACGCAACAAGGAATTGCTCCAAACGCTCGGCAGATCTAGGGATCGTATCTTTGCGTCTACAATTTTGCTGTCTTAATGATTTGTGTGTGAAGACGAGGTATAGATTCAGGTAGTAATTGATTAGAATTCGATGGCTTCTCCTGCAAGCCAAGGGGGCGATTTCGATTACTTGTTTAAACTTTTACTGATCGGAGATTCAGGGGTGGGCAAGAGCAGCCTTCTGTTGCGCTTCACTTCCGATTCTTTCGATGATTTGAGCCCTACAATAGGTATGGATTTCCATCCTCCTCTTTTCTTCTTTTTCCCTGTAATTTTTGAGTTTCTTTGATTCTACCCTACCTTTTTGAGTGTGAAGATCTTGGATTTGAAATCTGCGTTGTAATGATTTATGTATGAATTATGGTTTGCGAAATGTAACTAGATAATTTTCTGGATAGTGACCTTAAATAATTGGCGACCGTTTGCAGTTTAAAAATAAGAAATTCTTGTGTTAAGATTAATCTGTGAAGAAAAATATCTCGATGCGATGAATTTATGTGCTATTCCATTTTAAACAGAAGTAACCCAGGAGAATTAACCAAAGCTGAAAGTTGTCTTGCAATTTTTGGCTAATTAAATAACTTTATGTTGAGGTTCTACAATCACGGGGCACTTTAGTTTAGGGGTGAGGACTCTCTCCCTTTGCCCCCGTCTTCCGGTGAATGTATTTATCATTTATGTATACTATAGTCACCCTTTTTCTTTCAATTCTATACCTTGATTTGGAATGGTGTCCATGTACCCATATCCCTGTGTCACCAGGTGACTCTGAAGCTCTAACGCTATGCAAAGGTGTGGTTAACGTTTGTTTTTCTTTTTTTTTGGTAATTAGTACGATCAAGTTATCTGAAACAGTGGCCAATTAGCAAAAAATAGTCTTGAAAATTACCATTGTGTGAACCCTCCACCCCCAGGGACTTCCCTTCCTACTGATCCGTATCTGGTAAATTATTTTATGGCAGAGTAAGTTAGAATATTGGCTTAGAAGGCCCCTAGAGATTTTTGTAAGGTACCGTAAGGCAGTAAAGGAACTGCAAGAGCTTAGTCAGTTAAATTTAAGTTTGACTTACTTTAGAATAATTTAGGTTGCAGAGCATGATGTAGTGTGAAGTTGGTTCTTTTCAATAACAAAAATATCACAATTTATAATTTGTCACTCCTTCACCCCAGATGGTGCAGCTCTGTGTGAGTTGAGGACCTTAGGTTAATACTTTCTCATCAATGCACCATAGGTGAATGGGTTTGAATCGTTGATAATGCAACCTAGTTAAAACGGAGAAGTGATGTTACACTGATCAATGAAGATTAATGAAATAAAAGAAATCCTAAATTTATGTTTCAAGAAATGTGACATGGAGGACCTGTTTCATGCTTTTGACATTGCAACCTGTGTATCAAAAAAACTGCCATTACCAGTGTTTTTGTTTTGGGGCCATTTGCAGATCACTGTAGAATCATTCTCTTTTTGAAAAATTATTGTATTTAATGTTACAAATAATCTGAAAATGATTTATTGATAGAAAAATTAATTTCTTCTTGCAAACCAGATCAGTAAGGGAAAACTGTTTTCCCAGTCACAAGTAAATTAGCATCATTGGTCTTGTGGTTTGAGGGTTACCTTTGGCACTTGCAGGTGTGCTCCCATCAGCTTCATGTTGAGACAGATCTCCATATTTGACAGAGTGAGGTTTTATTGCCTTTATTCTCTTTGAGAGGTGGAGTCTAAGGAGTTTTTGTTTTTTGGTGTGAGGTCTACTTAGAAATAAATGTACTACCAAATCTATGTTGCAAGAAATGTGACATGGAGAGCTTGTTTCATGCTTTTGGGATTGCAACCTGTCTGTTAAAAAAAACTTGCCGTTACCAAAAAAACCTGCCGTTACCAATGTTTTGTTTTGGGACCATTTCAGGAGGCTGTAACCTGTTCTGGCGAGCAGATCACTATAAAATCAATTTCTTTGTGAAGAAAACATTGGATGTAATGTGATAAATGATTTGAAAATGAGTTATTGATAGAAAATGTCTTCTTGCAAACCAGATCAGTGAGGGAAAAGCTGTTTCTCCAGTCATGTAATGTCCCGTTTTAAATTTGCCTTAATTTCTGTAAGTATAATAAATCCTAGCTCAATAAGAGTTGCATAATTAATTATAAGTATGAATTTAACTTCAAAATTGCAACTTAATAACTTATTAAATAATCTATATTTAATGTTTAATTTGATTAATTATTCACATGTGTGGGTGAAAATAAATAAGTTTTATTTATTTATTTAAATCATTTTCCATATTTCTTTCTTCACTTGCTCTATTTCACTCTCCACTTAACTGCCTTTTTCTTCCACTTAACTCTTCCATCTCCCCCAATTCTCTCCACTTAACTCTTCCATTTCCATGATTTTCTCCACATATCTGTTACATTTTTTCATTTCCTTCTCCACTTATCTCTTCCAATCTGCCATTTTTGAAATGAGCAACTTTCTCTTGCACATCCTCTCATTTGATTCCGTCCATCGATTCCCTATCAAATTCTGACCGTTCATTATGCCAACATCTCCTATAAATTCAACCATAATTCCTTCACAATTCAACCACAATCTTCAAAATCTCGCCATCATTATCGTCGTAAGCTTATCGCATTTGTACACATAAAAATTTGAGAGCTACATTCCTAACCTATAAAGTGAGATGGAGAAGAACAATGGAGGTGAATCAATGGTGATATGAGAAGTTATAATTGTATTGTTTTAATTCAAATTTCTTATGTCATTTTGTGCTCCATTGATAGATTATATCATTTTGCTTAAATCTAATGGTTTTGTGGTTACCATTTGATGATTTATGCATCTTTTACACTTGCCAAAATAAGCTAATAAATTTAGTATCTTTGTCACTCACAATATTTTTAGGCAGTCCATGTAGTTTGAATATCTCTCTAAAGAATAGATCAGTCACTTGTGGTGCTCTATATTTAGAAAAAATGACATTGAAATGAGCATACTTGGTAAGTCTATTTACGACCACAAAGATACAATCCTTCCCTTGTACTTTCAACAGACGTGTGATGAAACCCATTGAAATACTTTCCCATTTTTGTTTTGCAATTAGTAGGGGCTGTAATAGACCAGTTGGAAATGTTTGTTCTACCTTGTTTTGATGACACACAATACATTCTTTGACACGCCTTAAGACATCCCCCTTGAGGCCCTTCCAAGAAAATTATTCTCACTTGGTTATATGTTTTATAGTATCGTTGACGACTAGTCAGAGGGGTATCATGATATGTTCTCAAAATTTTCTTTTTCATCTTCAATCTTGGGACTAGATATATTTGGTCTTTATAGAGAATGAGCTACTCCTACCTCGTACTTGTTGTCTTGCAACTTCCCTTCCAATATATAATTAGCCAATGTATCTTTGGCATATTCTACTAATATAGAAGTTTTCTAATCAGCAAAAATATCCATCATAGAGCATAAATGAGGTCTTCAAGACAAGGCATCAACCATGATATTATTCTTTCCCTTCGCATACTTGATATCAAAATCATAAGCTTGTAACTTGTTTACCCATTTTAGCTGCCTATTATTCAAATCTTTTTGATTTAGGAATAATCTTAGAATATTATGGACCATCTTTACCACAAATTTCCCACAAAAAAAGTACTGTTTGGTTTTTGCTTTACATGCATGATAGCAATCATTTCTTTGTTTACCCATTTTAGCTGCTTATTATTCAAATCTTTTTGGTTTAGGAATAATCTTAGACTATTATGGTCCGTCTTTACCACAAATTTCCCACAAAACAAGTACTGTTTGGTTTTTGGCATTTGCTTATACATGCATGATAGCGATCATTTCTTTGTCATAAATAGAGTAATTTCTCTGGGATTCCTTAAGCTTACGACTCTCAAATGCTATTGAATGTTTATTTTGCATTAATACTACTCCAATGCCATCTCTCTAGAAGCATCATATTCTAATTTAGATGGGAGTGAGAAATCAAGAAAGGCTAATATAGGGCTGGAACTCATTGCCTCTTTGAGTTTGTCAAAAGCTCTTTGTGCCTCCTCGCTCCATGAAAATGCTCCTTTCCTAGTTAAGTCTGTTAGCGGGGCAGCCAATTGTGAGAACCCTTTGATTCTTTAATTGTCCACTGGAATTTTGTCTTCGAAGAAGACCCACAAAATTCCCATAATTGATCTTTGAAGCCCAAATGTTAAACTTGTGTGATTTTGCCAAAGAGAGGATTTGGGTTTTTGTCCAAATTCGTAGACTCAAGGGTTTCTATCCTCAAGCACTAGAAAGTTGAGCTCTCCTGAAAAGCAAACAAATAATAATCTTCGCATATTGAGAAATGAGCTCATGCATCCTTTTTATAATACCTTTTTTGTTTTCCCACCAAAACACATTAGCACATAATTATAAAGTGACTTTATTAAATTATCTTTTAAGTATTCCCCAATGTCATTTTATAACTCCATTTAATTTATCCATTTAATATTAACTTATAATTGCACTTTTTGCCAGGCAACATTAAATAATTAGATTAATTAATATTTGTGAGGTGGGATGGAAAACGGGGACATTACACTAATATAGTAATATAATTGCATAAACCAAGTGAGTATGAAGATTCTCTTGAGACAAAGGGTTTGGGAAGCAAATTTGTCTTGGAGAACATATTGAGGAATTATCCATTTCCATTGTATCAAACATTGAAGCATAATTGTTTGAACCCTCTCAACCTGAGCCTATATTCACAAAGGCCCAAGCTAGGGCCCCAAAATTCAAAACATAGTGTTTTAGCATATCCCTTGCAAAGATGAGATTGAGAGGTGGGTTGGAAGGAGAGAATACCTGTAAACTGAATTTATAGATAAATAATTTTTATTTGTTTTCTTCATAGGGTCCATTGTAGAAGAAATGAAACCTGGAAAGAGCATCCTTGGTGGTGTCGAATACCATAACCTTAGATTTATTATGCTTGATCACAAGTTGGGGAAGATAATAAAACCCTGAAAGTGTATCAAGCTGCCACTGCAAGCCATTGGAAGAACGAGAGAGAAGGACAGAAGGACCATGTCATCTGCCAAGAGTAGAATAGCAATCAAAACCTGGTGAAGTAGGCAACCATATCTGCTTGGTTACAATGTCTTAGAATATCCTCAAGCTCACCAATATAATTACCAGTAGATGACAATAGTAGTTTTATTTATTAACCTAAAATAAAAAATCAAGTAGACAGGGATCCTAGCTAAGACAATTTTTTATGCATAATGAAGTAGTTTTGAGGTAAATAATTGCCTCCGAAAAAAACTATTTGTGATTTTTAAAAGGTATATTTGTCAAATATATAACCAAGGAACATTCAAATGCAAATCTAAGACGGTCATGGGATCATCCTTGGGTGTTGCTTATGGATTGCCTTCTTATTTATATTGAAATTCTTAAAGACGAATGAGAACCATAATTTATGTATTTACCATGCCATTTACAATGTAATGCATATGATAGAGGCATGCAAATGCTATATGGAGTTGTTCAGCAAGAATGTGTTGGAAGTTGTACATATAATTCACACAAAGACTTGACAGCTCATGTCATTTCATTTATCATATAGTTATGATTAGATGGGTTCTTGTATATGTATATTCACTAGGACCAAAACACATTGCACATGGATTGTTTGTTTCCTTCATTATTATAAGATTTTGCAAATCTACTGCCTAGTGGATGGGCAATGAGTGCATAAGAGAAGTGCACTAGAGTGATATTAGTTTTTTTGCAAAAATAATTGGAGGGATTCTCTTAATAGTAGGCCAGTGCTGAAGATTCCTCTGAAAGGTGAACCTGTACATATATGCATCTGAGAATTAGTGTTGATGCTTTAAATCAATTGATTTACCAATAACATTGAATAATCCCTTCATTACTTTTTTGTTTTGATAGCTGAATGCAGGAACCTCTTTCAGCTCCTGCTCCTTCCTTCTTTCTGGTACTGCTTCCATCTTCAGAAGCTGAGGAGCTTGGGTAGCTTCATCTCTTGACCATCAGCCATCCCATCTAACCCTTGATGCTAATGTGGAGTTGAGCGATAAGATATCAGACCTGTGTTCCTGCCCAACCATTTTGTTAGCCAATCTTTCATCAGACTCTGTATAATATCTAATTGCAGCATAACAATGAACTCAAATTTCTGAATATCCTCATGAACTGCTAAGAGTGTTGCTTGAATTCAGAAGCATTGTCTACACTCCTGTTATGTAAGCAACCTTCATTGCATTCAACCTTGGAATCGATTGCCTGAGGTCCTTCATAGCTTACAGCACACCATCAGCTGATGAGCCTTGATCCAATCTCATATAGATTGGTGGGAGCTCAAGGCAGTAGCTTTGTGCTCATAGTTACTCAAGCCAAAGCATACTTCCAATGCTGCAGGGCCTTTTTGTTCCATTTTTGTTGATAAAATATTACAATTAATTGACTGAGATTACATTGCTATGCTTTAGTCAGTATAGCTGTTTGTCTTAAACTATATTGTCATGGTAATCAATTAATATAATGTCGATAATTATTAAGGTAAATAACGTGTAGTTCTGTAGTTTTGAGTGGGCAGCTTTCTTCATCATGTGTTTTAAGAGAATACTGATTTATAAGTATAACATTCGTGATCTATTTGAATTTGAACATTGCACTCAAAAGATCAAATGTTGATGAAATTGTATAGCATTATTGGTTGGGTCAATCACATTTGATAGTCATAGCATCATATTATATTGTCAAACTTTTTTTGTGTAAGGTATTAGTTGCAAGAGAACCTTTGCAGTGACATAATTGAGCCTTTTCGTTCTTTTCTGATCACCAAGTTGTGTTAATTGTCAATTATCGGGATCTTTCCTTTCTTTTTACTATATATATATATATGTTTTGTTCTGTAATAATTTTTTAAAAATACATGTCTTTTTCAAGCTCATTATTTTATATATCTTATCTTACTGTTAATTTTGCTTTCAGTTTAAAGTTTGCAAGCTTTACTTTATTGTGATTGTGCTGTAAATATTATCATCACCCATAATTTATCAACAATGGCCTGAATGCAGGTGTGGATTTCAAGTTGAAGTTTATGACAGTAGGAGGGAAAAGGATTAAGCTAACAATTTGGGACACAGGTTAGTGTTTAACTACACTACAAAATTTAATCACAGGGATTAGAATATGGAGATATCTAAATATCCTGATATTTTAAGGCTGATTAGGATAAAATTGTATAACATGTCAAGGAGTTTTCATTTTAGTTCTTCGTGCTTCTGTAAGTGGGTTGGTTTCAAGCATTTTGATATTATGAGTAATGAAAGATAATGTTTGTTGGAGGTATTTTGAAGCTTGCAAAAGATGTAATTACCATAAAACCTTTTCAAGGTAATTGTTTTAATTAATAATATTATATGACTTATTTCTAAGAATATTCAAATAGACCCAATTTTAAGAACTTATCTAGGATATTGGTTAGTGATATATTAGAAGTTCAAGACATTGTTATTATTTGGTCCTCATTGACATGGATGACAGGCACTATCAAGAGTGATTGTGGGATTAATGGGGATTCAGATCTACTTAAAGCCTTAATTAATGTTTCAGTACCGACTAATCATTTAGTATTGTTGTATGGCAGATACATTTTGCCATGGCATCCTTTTTGTCTAGTTTAAACCTCTTGTAGTCTCTTCTACAACTTCTATGTATTTTGATTTTGAGTTGGTGAGGCTCAAGGCTCAAATGCATTCTTGTACTTATTAGAATGACTGGGTTCAACTTATAGTGCCATCAATCATGGTGTACATTTCCTTTTGCTAAATTATGTGATGTCCCATTTCAGAATATACAAGTTTTTTGTATTTTTTGACTCATGCAATACTTGAATATTAAGTAATAATAACAACATGCAAGTAAACTCCAATATCTAATTACTGAAACCCTTAACACTTCAATGATAATATTGTAATGGCTGTAATCTGAGTTTTAATAAAATACTGATGTGAAATGCAATGCTACAACCAGTTTCCAAATAACACTATAATACTTATAAAATACTGAAATGAACAGTAATATTCAACTGATATCAATAGCAATAAACTATCAAACTTACAAGGCTTCGATTGGTAGCTTGTTACAAGGTGTGACTGGAAGCAGGTTGTATGACCACTGACGAGGTGATGGTACTGCAATAGAATTTAACCCCAACTTGTACGGCCTGATCATAGACAGAAGTGGCTGGCTTAGCAACTTCTAAATGCCACAATTTGGATGCAGATTAGCATGATAGCTCCCAGAATTGGTACAGCTCTCTCACAAGAAGGTACAGCCAGATTACAATCACAAAAATGATTATATTTGCTGTGTAATAGCAAACGCCTTGAGATATTAAGATATTAACACTGAAATCGACACAAAATCTAAAACTTAATTTGCAATCTTCAACACAATTGGATATCTTCAAAAATAAAACTAAAACTATAATAAATTTCAATCTTTTAGCACCAATGTGATTCTTGAGTGAAATTTCCACAAAAGGACAAGAAGGTTGTCATCCTCCAACCCCAATTGGAAACCAAGAGGGTTTTTCTTCTCTGAACTCCTGCACTCAAAGGGTTTTCTTCCTTGAGTAAGAAGGTGACATAAGTGCTCAAGAGCTGAGAAAAGGGTTTGATTTCTATAAACAATGAATAATTTCCATTGAACAATTCTCCTCTTTGTAAAAGCTCCATTTTGTCCCTTTTAATTTGAATAACCTTTTTCCTCCAAAATTTCTCTCAAAATGTGTTTATTTAGAACACTGAAATAAAGTATTGCATAATGCCTTATGATGTGTAATGAACTGCCATTCATTAAATAACAATTCTATCAAATTGATGCAATTTTTTTTAAGGATAATATGAGTAAAGGCATGTTCAAAACAAATAATTTAATAACAACTAATACACATTAATAGGTATGCATTATTATAACTCCATAAGAAATATTTCCTTTTTAATATACTCATTTCGTACTTAGATTCAAGTATAATTCATTTGTCATGTACATAGGTTTTTTTGTCAATCAAGTATACACAGTTAAACACACAAAATTTACGTCCTTTCAAGTATACATTGTAATACATAGAGTTTTCTTCGTGATCAAGTCTTCAGTAATCTTTAGCTGCAAGAGAGAGCATCAATAGAGTGATGTATCTCCAACCACAAACCGCCAGTCCCCCACACACCTTCCAACTGGAAGTGGCCCTTCCCTTCACCAGGGTAGCAGATGAAGATGTTTTTAAACCATATCATGCCATCCAAGAACTAGTGTAGTGTATTGACTCCGTTGCATACAATTTGCCAATACAACCCTAGATACCTTCTAGCTAAGTATGGCAATTCTGATTGAAATGCAACCTATCAGACACAACAAACTGACAATGCAAGCAGCAATTGCATTACTTTGGCCAAAATTTTGAAATATAAAATCACATTCCTATACAGATATGTGCATCATCATTCACACACCTCTTTCTCAAACTTGTCATCAGAAGACCTCATTACATTCACAATGATACGTTGTTATAACATAAAATAATGGTAGACAAAAAACAATTCCTTTATCTGGGGAATATTCCAATCATGAACAAATTGTATATTTTCCATACTCTGGGATAGGTACATTCTCAAGGCTTTTCTTAGTTCACAAGAATTTGTCTCATTCTAGATATCAAGAGCTGGTATTATAGGAAACTCATTCCTATGTATATGTTTACAACCTCTTATTTCATCCAAACCTTAAAACTTACGGAATACACTTGAATACACACAACTTCACTAATGTGTTGAATGTTAACTGTAAACAGAACTGAAACTTCAACAAAAGTGCTTACAATTTTCTGAGGCTTTTTTGTTACTTTCAAAGAATAGTCTCCACTAGTATTTTAACATATTCAGCTATCTAACCCAAACGTTTCTTTTGTTTTGCAGGTAATGAACAATACTTATGATTTTTGTTACACATACTATGTAAGCATGTCTGTGTATATGTATATGTATACATATATAAATTTACACATGCTTCACATATTCATATCTTGTTTATACAGTGATGCTCTATGTTATTTATACATTTAGTCCACTGGCATATTACAGTAGCAACCTCATTTACAGCCATGACAGAGCAGACTTATTATAAGATAAATAAAATGAAGTATTTATACTCAGCAGTCAGCAGCATTATAACAGAGCAGACCTATTATAAGATAAGTAAAACAGAGTATATATACTTAGTGGCATTATGATAGAGCAACAATATTCACTATCTTACCATATGCCGCATAAGCCAAATGAGAACAACACAATAATATTTAACTTTAATGACATATTATGCTCTATTTGAACAAGACATTAGTATTTAACCAAAAACACTGGATGAGTTCTTTATGAACAACAAAGGTAATAGGTAACTAAATGGGTCGATTGCTATGAAAATCAACATGACTATGAAAAGAATTTTGTTAAAGGAAACAACAATTCATTCTTTGTATTTCTATGGCAAGTAAGTGCAGCCATAGCCTTGGCATCTCCAAGTAACAACTAAGTTCTTTATGATAGTTTCATTGTCTTAAAAATTGTGGTTCCAGAAGACCAACGATTTCATTTATGATTTGGTATTCCTTAAACAATCATAATACAACAATGGAACACATATTCATTGTTGGATAGTTAATTAAGCTGGGATTTAACTCTTTTAAGATCTGCTAGATAATATATTTGTATGTCTGTGTGTATATGTGTATGTATACACATACATATAAAGTCATATATTAACACACAAGCAAACATGCTATTGGATTTGTAAGGGAAAAGGCCATAGAAAGCATTAAAGCGTGCTCCAAACAATGGAGCTACATGTAACATATGGTAATAGCTACAAAAAAATGCAAGAGAGGAGTTATAGAGAGCCTATAAAATGGTTCAAATAGTAGAGTATTCCATAGGAGTTTCAATTTTTTTTATAAAGAACCTATTCTCTTTCCTTATGTAACCTTTTACCCTTTTGCAAAAGAATCTTTAACAACAATCTCTAAGAAATACTTAACCAGAAAAGTATGAAAGGAATTACACATCTGACCTGGTGAAGTAGCTTCCTTCAAAATCCCTTTACTTTACTTCTCCTTTCTTCCCAAAAATTCCCAAGTCGCCTCTACCAAAATTGTGCCCTCTTTCCTTTCAAATTTTTCTTAATAATGTTCTACATTCGATTCCCTTTTTCCCTCTAATTGCACTAGGAGGTGCATGCCATTACCACTTTTGCTTCTCCACTTGACTAGAGTAAATTATCCACTTCAGTCTCAATTATTTCCTTCCTCTTTGCTAGGTGTTGAGCCAAAGGAGTGGTGGTAGTTCCAAAAGGAGTTGCATTCATTTTCAAGTAAGCCACCTTAATGCATGCATTTAGTATTTTAGGATATTCATTTAGTGTTCTATTTTTATTTTCAATTTTTAAAAATATTCTTTTTCAATTAAAATTAAAATTCTCTTCACATTGAAATTAATATCCTTTCACACTAACCAAATAATGACCATGAATAGGGTAACCATGAAAACATGCTGACAAACATGATCATACATCTAATTTGCAATTGGAACACAAGACAACTCTTGACACCACTAATTGCTAATGCTAGCTAAGATACTTATGAAAGAATTTCAATTGATGAAGACGAACATAGTACATTGCACCGACACCTATAATGATAAACAATACCTTACTTGTGTGTGTGCAAAGAGCTATTTATCGATGTCATGAGATGATCACTAACCATCTCGTTTTTCAATTCTCTGTGTGATGATACTCTCCTCATCTGGGATGGGTAAATATACTTTTTTGCGTCTATCTCATTATCATTAGTCATGTTCACATCATAATCTGACTAATAATCAAATGATCAACATTAACGATTAAACAAAAATCATTTAAAATTTCTCATGTAATTAATAGTAGCATCTATAGATTAACATGCAATTGAACATAAGTTTATATTGGAATAATCAAAGGAATAAAAACTATATTCTATTCTAGGTATTTTTAGTTTGTTAGTTGGAGCCCTTTGATGCTTTCAAAATTGATTTTCGACCTTTGGGTGCTCTCCAAACTTCTTGGAGGAGCAGGCTATTATTACAAAGTCACCAAGTTGATTTCAATTATCTTCCTACTACCTTAGTTTCATCATGGTGTGGTCAGAATTGGATTATGATGACGTTGCAATACTTTTCGCAACTTGGGTGAGTTATTAATTTATTTAATTAATGTTGTCTAATGTTGAGAAATAATTTAAGGACAACTTAGTGTAATAGCTCTTTGGAAAAGTGATTAAATGTTGCACATAATGAATTATTTAATTTAAAGCAAAAAGTGATTTTTCAACAAAAAGTAGTGGAAAAGCAAAAAAGCTATAAAAGTGGCTCATTTGGATATGCTGAAGAATGATAGCAGTGTTCCACGGGGACGTGTCCCCCCCAAAAAACCCCACGTTTCCTAAATGGGGACGTCTCGGAGACTTGGGGACTTGGGGGGGATGTACCCCAACCAGCCCACCACCAGCGCCACCAGTGTGGCTGTCTCCAAGATGCCGCTAGGACTTTGAGGATGCTAGGGTGTCCTCAAGATGTCTAGGGAACTCCTAATTGTCTCCAAGATGTATAAATCTTATACTTATACATCTTTTTATAACTATTTTTTCAAGTACTATATGTACTTCAGCACCCTGTCGCCGTCCCCCCACCACCCCCAAACTTAGACCCCTCGTCCCCGCGTCTCTGAAACGCGTCCCCTGCCGTCACCCCCGTCCCCGTCCCCGTCCCCGAAACCCCATGGAACACTAAATGATAATCTTTGAGGATGAAATGGCTTTGGCTATCTTCAATGTTTGAGGATGAAATCCCTCGTAGATTTCTAGATTCGAAATTGCAAGATATTTCCTAGCTAAACTGTGGTGTGATTCCAACCAGAATCACCATTGGAGCTGATTTGAAGTTTCAATTTGGGTTTTCAATATGGACTATTTTTGATGTGTTTTAGCATTACATTTTGGTGTGATTCCTTTTTAGATTGCAAGAGTGTTGAGTGTGGAGTTTGGAGTGCTTTTTACGGGGCCGTACATCTAATTTGCAATTGGAACACAAGACAACTCTTGACCACTAATTGCTAATGCTAGCTAAGATACTTATGAAAGAATTTCAATTGATGAAGACGAACACAGTACATTGGACCGACACCTATAATGATAAACAATACCTTACTTGTGTGTGTGCAAAGAGCTATTTATCGATGTCATGAGATGATCACTAACCATCTCGTTTTTCAATTCTTTGTGTGATGACACTCTCCTCATCTGGGATGGGTAAATATACTTTTTTGCATCCATCTCATTATCATTAGTCATGTTCACATCATAATCTGACTAATAATCAAATGATCAACATTAACGATTAAATAAAAATCATTTAAAATTTCTCATGTAATTAATAGTAGCATCTATAGATTAACATGCAATTGAACATAAGTTTATATTGGAATAATCAAAGGAATACAAACTATATTCTATTCTAGGTATTTTTAGTTTGTTAGTTGGAGCCCTTTGACGCTTTCAAAATTGATTTTCGACCTTTGGGTGCTCTCCAAACTTCTTGGAGGAGCAGGCTATTTTTACAAAGTCACCAAGTTGATTTCAATTATCTTCCTACTACCTTAGTTTCATCATGGTGTGGTCAGAATTGGATTATGATGACGTTGCAGTACTTTTCGCAACTTGGGTGAGTTATTAATTTATTTAATTAATATTTCATTAATGTTGTCTAATGTTGAGAAATAATTTAAGGACAACTTAGTGTAATAGCTCTTTGGAAAAGTGATTAAATGTTGCACATAATGAATTATTTAATTTAAAGCAAAAAGTGTTTTTTCAACAAAAAGTAGTGGAAAAGCAAAAAAGCGATTTTTTGGAAAAAAAGAGTGTTTTTTAAAAAAGCAGCGAAAAAAAAACACTTTTCAAAAAAGCAACAAAAAAGAAAAAAGCATTTTTTTGAAAAAACAATTAAAAAAGCTATAAAAGTGGCTCATTTGGATATGCTAAAGAATGATAACAGTGTTCCACGGGGACGCGTCCCCCCCAAAAAACCCCGTGTTTCCTAGATGGGGATGTCTCGGAGACTTGCGGACTTGGGGGGGATGTACCCCCACCAGCCCACCACCAGCGCCACCAGTGTGGCTGTCTCCAAGATGCAGCTAGGACTTTGAGGATGCTAGGGTGTCCTCAAGATGTCTAGGGGACTCCTAATTGTCTCCAAGATGTATAAATCTTATACTGATACATCTTTTTATAACTATTTTTTCAAGTGCTATATGTATTTCAGCACCCTGTCGCTGTCCCCCCACCACCCCCAAACTTAGACCCCTCGTCCCCGCGTCTCTGAAATGCGTCCCCTGCCGTCCCCCCGTCCCCGTCCCCGAAACCTCGTGGAACACTGAATGATAATCTTTGAGGATGAATGGCTTTGGCTATCTTCAATCTTTGAGGATGAAATCCCTCGTAGATTTCTAGATTCGAAATTGCAAGATATTTCCTAGCTAAACTGTGGTGTGATTCCAACCAGAATCACCATTGGAGCTGATTTGAAGTTTCAATTTGGGTTTTCAATATGGACTATTTTTGATGTGTTTTAGCAGTACATTTTGGTGTGATTCCTTTTTAGATTGCAAGAGTGTTGAGTGTGGAGTTTGGAGTGCTTTTTAGGGGGCCGTACCATTGTTGCTACCTGCTGCAATTGTACTTTCAGACCTGCAGATGTCTGATATACCTTTCTAGAATGGTGATATACTGATCTCATGAGTTTTGGTGTGAGTTGGCACCGCTGTTTGGGTGCTAATGTAGTTGGTGATCATTTTGGCATGTTGGAGGTGGCTGGGTAAAGTTTACCAAGTCATCGATCTTGCTGTCCAGATTGCTGCAGCGTAGTTTCAGACTTATACTGGACTTTGATTTGCCATATTCTAAGGTATATTTGTTATTACTTATTACAATGCTGGGTGGTTAGTTTCCTGAGTTGAAGGTTCATTTGGGGTGTTTTAATCAGCTTCATATCACATTAATATTTGTAACAGTAGATGTATATTTGGTTTGGAATGAATTGTAAGAGTTAACATTGTAACACTAGGTGGTAGTGCCATCACTGATCTTGCTCTTGTTACTTGTTACTTACACCACTAAATAAGTGGCTCATTGGTTCTCTCTCACCTTTGAAAATCGGAAGAGTTGATCTTGTTTATTGTATTCACTCACCGTTGAAAAGTAGGAGAGTTGTTCTCTCTTATTGTATTCACTCACCACTGAAGTGGTAGAGTTGGCTTTAAATTTCCAGTATTGTATGAGCTCTCCCACTAAAAAATGGAAGCACTAAGCTAACCCCCACTAGATAAGTGGATCACTTTCAGCCCAAGTGCCTTTTGGAGGCACAAATCATGAAATAAATAATGAATTATGCTGTGTTGTGGCAACTCAAGCTCATAGGAACCTCCCCAATCCTTTGCCTAGACTTATAAAGCTTGTAGAAGTGAGCCATGAACTTCTCAACTCCATTTCTTTTGAGAGAAGATTGTATGTAAGGCTGTAACTTCAAGAAAGCCATTTCTCCAACTTCAAAAGTCCTTTCAGTGTGATGCTGATTTGCTTACAACTTCTACAGATTTTGTGCTGGTTGGAGATCTTCCTTAAGTGACGCCTAAATTTCTTGGCTTTGCTTGACCAAGTCTTTGGCCCTTAGCACTCTATTGTTTGTTATGACCAAATCTTCAAAAGTTAGAGTGCCATAACCATATAAAGCTTTGAATGGAGTCATACCAATGGACAATATGGTGCGAAGTATTGTAGCAATGCTCCCCCAAATAGAATCATTTGGTCCATATGCTGTTTGCTGCCCTACTACATAATTCCTCAAATATCTTTCAATCTAGTTATTCACAATCTCTATTTTGTTCAAATAATCGATGTTATTATTTATAGAGAAGCGAAAGCTTCAATAAATAGATTACAAAAGACGTCGTTTCTAAAAGAAACAAACATTAATAGAAAACGAAAATAGAAACTAACTAAAACAACTAGATGACCACTAACAACACAAATAGAAAGATATTATACTAATACCCTCTCTTAATGGTCACCGTTCTAACTACCTAGAGAAATAACAAAGAAGGTTGCTTTTGCCCAAAATTTATTGGGTACATACCTGTGTTGTAACATGGAGTGGGCCATCTCAATAATTGTACAATTGCACTGCTCTACAATACCGTTTTGTTGAGGAGTGTAGGGTGTGGTTAACTGGCGTTTGATTCCATGTGTATCATAGAAGTTGGAGAAAGTAGAAGAACAAAATTCCCCCCATTATCTGACCTAAGAGTGATTATACAACAAGCAAACTCTTTTTCTACTAAGGCCTTAAACTTCTGAAATATAGTAAACACATCTGATTTTTGTCTAAGAAAATACACCCACATTTTACGATTGAAATCATCAACAAAAAGCAAGAAATACTTGCAACCAATAACAAAGGGTGTAGTCATTGGTCCACATACATCAACATGAACCTACTGCAGTACCTTAGAGGCTCGACATGAGTCACCATCTGTGAATGATGTCCTGTGTTGCTTCCTAGCCTGACAAGCTCCACAAATGCCATGATGCTATGTCTGGATGTCAGGTAAAAACCAGCTACAAGTCCCTCCCGAGCTAGCTAAGAGAGATAGTGCACATTTAAGTGCCCATACTGCTGATGCCAAAGACTAGTAATAGCAGAGTTTATGGCTGCCATGGTTGACTCCGAAGAATCACCTGTATCCACAAGTCTATATAGACCATGATCCTCAATACCAATAGCCATAGTGGTGCGAGTCTCCTGATCAACAATGGAACATTTGTGAGTAGTGAATACCACATCCAACCGATGAGAGTGCCGCATAATCTGACTGACTGAGAGAAGGTTCAGTTCCATGCCAGGAACATAGTATAAATTGAGGAATATGAGATTCCTCCCATCAGACTGAATCTGAATTGTGCCCTTACCGACAACGGTATACTCTTCCCCTCACGCCGATGTGTGAAGTGTCGCGAAGCACCTGAATCTATGTACCAGGTAGAGGATTTTACATGATTTGCAAGCCTTTTAGCTATAAAAGCGTAAAAGGCAAATTCCTTCTGCTCAGTGTGCTCGACAACATTCACTTTCTACTGAGACCCTCCTTGCTTCTTTTGTTCAGAAGCCAAACGCTGACGACAGTCCTTCTTCGTGTGACCAAATTTGTGGCAATTATTACATTGAATGTTATTTTTCTTAGAGCTGTCTTGAGGTTGTCTTGAGCCTTTCTGCTGTGAAGGCTGACCTTTCCCTTTGTTCTTAAATTGAGTCTTCACTACAATCTATCTCCTTAATCAGTCTCCTACACACGCTTTTAAGGGGAAGCCTTCTGAGGAAGCTTGGACTGGTAGAAAACCTAGGATCAGTCATTTGAAAATCTTTAGCTCTTTAGCATATGTATGGATTCCAAATGCTAAGCGCTCAACGTTGGATTCCAAGAGTCAAAAGCTTATGTTCACAGGGTATAGTGACAACCATAAGGCTTATTGGTTGATTGATGTAGACATTGATCGTCTTGTCTTCAGTCAGGATGTTGTCTTTGATGAAGAATGAGGGCCCTTTCACATTTCCTTGTTTGTGCAGCATTTTGAGGATCAGCCTTTGAAGGTTTTTGATTTGGGTGTCCATCTTTCATTTGACCTAGCTGATGGGAAGGATGATGAAGATTTTATCTTTGATGATGCTCAACTTGATTTTCCTCCGAATGATATTGATCTTCCACCTAATGAACTTGTTTTAGATCCACAACCAATTCCAGTTCCTCTTGTTGCATCTGATGTTGGCACTTCTCCTCACCGGCCTAAATGGTGGGCTAAGACTATTGGTGATCTTCATGATGATGAGCTCATTGAGGGTAGATCGTCTACAAACAATAGCAAACAACAACATTCAGTTAATTTTGCTCTCATGGCCAACATTCACAGTGTTTATGAGCCTTGGACATATTTAGAGGCTAAAGGAATTCTTGAGTGGGAAAAGGCTATGGAGGCTAAATATCAGAGTCTTTAGAAGAATCACACTTGGGTCCTTTCTGATCTTCCTCCAGGAAGAAGCCCATTAGTTGCAAATGGGTGTATAAAGTGAAATACAAAGCTGACAGAACCCTTGACAAGTACAAAGCTTGTCTAGTTGCTAGGGGGTCCTCACAGAAGGAAGGCATTGCCTATGAGGAGACCTTTGCTCCTACAACCAAGATGAGTACCATTGAGCTTGTCCTTGCCTTAACAATCTAGTTTGGTTGGAAAGTCCACTAGATGGACGTTAAGAGTGCTTTTCTCAACAGTGAGTTGAAGGAAGAAGTCTACATGACGCAGCCTCCAGGGTTCAAGGTTGCCGGTCAAGAACACAAGGTGTGCAAATTGGTAAAAACACTCTATGGCTTGAAACAGGCTCCTCAGGCTTGGTATATCAAGATTGACAATTACCTCATAAATCATGGCTTTCAGAGGAGTCTATCCTACTCTAATCTGTATGTCAAACATACTGGTAGTGATATTCTTATTCTTGTTGTCTATGTGGATGACCTGATCATTACTGGTAGCTTGACACATTTGATCGTTGAGATCAAACAGGATTTGTGTAGCACATTTGACATGACAGATCTGGGACTTTTGCGTTACTGTTTAGGTGTTGAGGTTTGGTAGACTGAGAGCAGTATCTTCATCTCCTTGTCCAAATATACTCGAAGTCTACTGGATAAGTTTGGAACGCAGGATTGCAAACTTGCCTCCACACCCATGGAAAAAGGGCTCAAGATGTTAGTGTTAGAAATCTTGAACAAGATTAATAACTAGGAACACCTGCAAAAACAATGATAAATCTTCCACAAGAGGATATGCAAGAGCTTGCTTGATATTAAGACCTCTCAAAATAATGAGGTAAAGGGATGATTCAAATGATATAATAACCCTCCTTATATAGGAAAGGGTGAGATACAAGATGCAGTAAGATGTTGCCATGTGTCTTGATCTAACAGCATGTGACAACAAGGAAACCCTAAAAAGATTAAATGCATCCTAAGGTTAAAATGACTTAAGTTAACTTATGCTAGTGGAGTAAATAATATATTACACTAACAGTTAGCTAAGTTAGACTCACTTGTAGTAGATGAATCCTTGTTTAGGCAACTAGTGGGCAGCCTCATCTATCTCACTGCTGCTAGACTTGACCTCAGTTTTGCAGTAAGATACATTTCACGCTTCATGACAGCCCCCAAGGCTGATCGGTGGGTAGTTGCGAAGCGTGTGCTGCGTTATGTGAAGGGCACTTTTGATTATGGACTCTTGTACTCTCAAAGTCATCATCCTAGACTCGGTGGTTTAACAGACTCAGATTGGGTAGGTTCAGTTGATGACAGGAAATCAACCTCTGGGTATGTGTTTAGTTTGGGCTTTGGTGCAGTCACATGGACTAGTAAGAAGCAACAGGCAATGGCTCTTTCCTTGACATAAGTAGAGTATCAGGGAGCAGTTAAGGTAGCTTGTGAGGCAGTTTGGCTCCGCTAGATGCTTGCGGATATGCAAATATCTCAAGCAGCTCCGACTCCTTCGTTCTGTGATAATCAGGGAGTTCTTAAACTTGCCAAGAATTCGTTCTTCCATGAACGAACCAAGCATATGTGGAAACTCATTATCATTTCATTTGGCAGCTTGTTGAAGACAAATCAGTTCAACTACTATATGTTCCAACAGAGGAGTAGATAGCAGATATTCTCACCAAGTCGCTCAATCCAAATAATTTTGTAAAATTCCGGGGGCATCTTGGTGTAGTTGACAGATTGAGCATTAAGGGAAGGTATTAAAATATTATTTATTAGTTATTTAATGCTCAATAGTGTATTTTATTGTAATTAGTTTGACAAGATTGTCTCTGATCTTATTTGTAGTTTCTTTTTAGAAACTTGCTTTCTTTGTAAATATTTGTAACTTATTTATTGAGCGTTTTGCTCATTGTTAATACATCAAATAATTTACCAATTACTTGCGTAATATATTTGCCTATCTATTTGAGGGTGATAAGTAGTACTTGGTGTCAACTTGGTTCTTGCCAAACAAGAAGTTTTTTCCAAAATATACTAAGGAACTTGTTGTCTTTGTCACTCACTATGTTTGTAGGAAACCGTGAAGCCTAAATACTTATTTGAAAAACAATTCATTGACTTGTGGTGCCTTATACTTAGAAGATATTGCAAATTAATGAGCATATTTAGTGAGTTTGTCTACATCAATGTATATGCAATCCTTACTATGAACTCTTGGAAGGCGGGTGATGAAGTTCTTAGAGATGCTCTCCCATTTTTGATTAGGAATAGGTAAGGGCTGCAATAAACTTGTTGGAAACATAAACTTTGTTTTGTTTTTCTGGTAGGTAACACTCTTTGATGTGTTCGAGGACATCTAACTTTAGTCCTCTCAAAGAAAATCTCTCCTTGATTTGCTTATAAGACTTAAAATATCTTGGGTGATTTGCCAAGAGTGTACTATGAATTGCTCTCAAGACTTCATTGTTCACCTTTGATTGTGGGACAATTTAGATTCTATCCTTGTAAAGGATGAGATCATTTGCTATCTTATACTTGTCATCTTGTAATTTACCATCAAGGACATCAATAGTAAATGTGTCCTTTGCATACTTTGATATTATAGTTGCCTTCCAATCAACATAGATATTAGGCATAGAGCATAAATTTGGTTTTCTAGATAAGGCATTAACTAACAACATTGTTCTTACTTTTAACACAATCTATATCAAAATCATAATTGTGAAGTTTACTCACTTGTTTTTGTTGTTTGTCATTCAAATCTCTCTTGTTGAGGAAGAATGTTAAGCTGTTGTGGTTAGTCTTAATCACCAATTTGCCACAAACTAAATACTGGTTAAATTTGGTCAAAGCATGCATAAGATAGGAAATCTTTTTTCTCTCTGAGCTGTTGACTCTCAAATGTTATGGGATGCCCATTTTGCATCAATATTGCCCCAATCCTTTCTCTTGAAGCATCACACTATTAAAGGGAAATGAAAAATTCGGGATAGCTATCATAAGGCACAAACTCCTTACCTCTTTGAGCTTGTCAAAAGATCATTGTGATGAATTTGACCATGAAAAAGCTCCCTTCTTTGTTAAATCTTTCAATGGTATTGCCAATTGTGAGAAACCCTTCACATATCCTATAGCAATTACAAAGGCTAATGAAACCTCTCAACTATGTCAAAGTCTTCGAAGGAGGCCAATCTAGGATTGCCTATATTGTCTGCGGGTCCGCTTGGACACCTTGGGCATTGATTGCATGTAGGTCTATTTGGACACCTTGGGCGTTGATGATATGCTCCAAGTATAGAATCTTTGTCATCTTGAATCCACACTTGAATGCCTTGGTGAAGGAAGACTACTATTCAAGAATGCCAAGTACCTCATCTAGATGCCTCAAGTGATCTTTCCAAATCTTGTGGTAGATAAGAATTTCATCAAAGAATACTATCACAAGTTTTCTGAATTGTTGGATGAATACTTGATTCATACAAGATTAGAAAGTAGCAAGTACATTTGTCAAGCCAAAGGGCATGACTAGAAACTCATCGTGTTGTCTTGTGTACATCCTCCTCTCTTACTTTTGTTTGATGATACCTTGATTTGAGATCAGTCTTGGAGAAGTATACTAGCCCATGATTCTCATCTATCAACTCATCAACTCGTCGATCTTGGAGATGGAGTATTGATTTTTGATTGTCTTTTTGTTGAGGGCTTTGTAATCAATGTGTTGGCACCCCATTTTGTTGTGCCTCATTTTGCCCTATTACACTCTAAAGGCCTACATTTTGCCTTTGTTTGCCCATTGATGATAATTGATTTGAAAGATTCTAAATGGGTTGGTCATGCTTGGAGTGTGCCTTTGGTTGTTGTGTTGCTTCCCCCTTTCATGTTTTAGTTAGTTGCCCAAGTTGAATCCGAAATTGATTTAAGTGTGAAAGTTGTTGAAGTTTTGGGCATAGCCTTCCTTGCATACCTTTCTTATCTCTCCTAAAACCTTGCCTGTAGGCCTTGTAAAAGTGGTTAAGTGGTCCCTTTGTTGGTCTTTGAGCTTATCGGGTGTTCCCTTACACTTATATCCTTCATTCAATCTCCTCGATATTGGAAGCTTGAATATTATTGAGCCTAAATGATGAAGTTATTCGCCTTTTGGGTTGTTGGGGTTTCCCCTATCATTCCTACCATTTTTGGCATGTGGTATGAATTCTTCTTGATCCTCGAAGCTTGACTCGCAATCTTTCGAACTTTTCCTTCCATTCATTCCCTTGTCGGATTTGTCATATTGGTCATACCTTCCTCAAATGTTTAACATCTCAACATTTCCCTCATTCTATTCCAATTTCTTCTAAGCCTTTTGGACTTTCAACCCTCCTCTTAACCTAGTATTGGATCAAGCTTCCTTCCAACTCTTGGCATCTAGAAAAGCTTTCCTTCATTGTGGTTCCCTTGTTTGTCTTCCCATTTCCCTCATCCCTTCTAAGCACTCCTTCCCGGTTTTCCTCGACTCCTCGATAGTTTGACATCTTGCCTTTTCCCATTGTGTTCCTTTTGTTGGACTATCGAGATATCTCATGCTCCCATCCCATTGATGTGGTAGATGTATGAAGGAGGTTTCGAGGCTCGAGGTTCGATGGTTGATTGCTAGCAGGGCATTAAAGTTTTAATGTCCACGTCTTATAATTGATGGTCAGGGCCATTGGTGACAAGCCAATACCCCATCGATAAGGCTATAGAAAGCTCCTTTAAGGCACAAATTCTTCCACCTACCACTCTACAACGCCATTAATGCCTGCAGTTACCAAATTTTGACTCGAGGAAGCTTCATAAAGGTTATAAATGCATTTTTGGCATGGATCCAAAGAAGAAAAATGATGCCCATACCTCAATTATTGCTTGTAAACCCCCTTATTTGTTAGAATGGTACTTCTAGGACATAATTTCAGTGAATTTTGTGGGAGTTTTCATTCATTCTTGCACTAAAACCCACAAATCATCAAGGCTCAGGTACGACAAGGGTCAAAAGGATGTTCTTTCACGCCTCTTGGTGGTCAGATCAGATTTATAGAGGATACTTGTTGGTTGAGCGTTGGGGAGGTCACAGTTAGGGTTTCCTTTTGTGCCATGATCTTTTGACAACCTATACACCTACCTTCCTACCGTGGGTATGTTCTCTTTCATTTGTCATTTTTACAAGCATGGGAAAATTAGAGGAAGAAAAATGTGGGAGAAGTTACAGAAACAAGAAAACAAAGATAGTTACAAGAAGCCATAGGGTTTCAATTTCTAGTTTTGGGTCAAGGTATTTTGATATTGTAATGATTTGGGTACGTCCCAAATTTGTAATAGACACTTGTAAACTTCTAAGATTGAATGATTAAAGAAAGAATAAACCTTAGTTGAGTGTCTCCTTATGTATGGTATGTATTTTTGGATGTGTGTTGTTTAGTTAGTCAATTAGAAGATTGTAAAATCCTTGCAAAGCCTTTGTAAGGCATCTTTGCAACATAATAAAGGAAATGTATGTTTATGCTCATGGATTAGTAAGTAGACTGCCTTAATATTTTGCAACTATTTATTGTTTTTTTGAATGTATTTGTAGAGCCCAACTTGTCTGTGCATTTTGAAAGGCATAGTCTTTTGTGATATCTTGATTAGGATATCAACTTTGTTTTTAATTATTACAGTTTTTGTATGAAATCAAGAACTCTATTGCCCAACTAGATAAAAGGCACTAATCTACTATTGGCTCCATTTCTCCTTTTCTCATCACCCTACACCTAAACGAAACACTTAAATTCACTTTCTTTTCAATTTTCATAAGGTAGTTTTACAACTTTAGGCATTAGAGATATACAAACTATAAGGGGGGATATAGATTCTTTCCATTAAATCTTATGTTTGATAAGTTTTTTGTTATTAGAGGTGCATAAGCCTTGCATGTCCAAACTAGCACATAGTTATATTGTGACACTGGTATTGGGATACATTGTGCAGTGCATACAATTTGCTATAAGGAAGTGTTCCATCACAATTTCATTAATCAATCCAACACTTTAAGGAAACCCCCCCTTGGTCTTGCAAAGCCAGAAGTGAAGGAGGTCTTACTCACCTCAATAATTGGTCCTTAATTGCCCAACTTCAACATAGGTTTGTGGTAATATTCCCAAGTTTGACACCCTTGGCATTTGGGAGACTATCCAACCTTTCAGAGATTTGGGGTCTACAACTCAGATTGCCAACACAATGTGCATCCTTCTTAATTAGGACCATTGAAGAAGCAAAGGGGCTAGAGCTTGGTTTGCTGTGACCCATATCCAAGAGCTCTTTGATTGATTTCTCTATTTCCTCCTTGTGTCTTTTGAGATGGCGATAAGTAGTAATGACAAGCTTGGAACCTGTCTCAGGTTCCACTATGTGCTGAAATCCTCTGTTTGGTTGCAATCTTGGAGGTATGTCACTAAACATTGTGCTATGCTTATCCCAAATAGATTGTATGTTAACATGAGAGGATTTCTAATCAATGGATGGAGTTGTGGTTGTCACCGAACAATGTGCTACCCATGCTACTTGTCCTTTAGAAATGATTTTTTCATCCTCTTTGTTAAGAGAAATTTTGGGACTCTATTTACTATGCCTCAGATCACTACTTACTTTCCCTTAGATTTGAACTTCAACTCCATGGTTTGATAGTTTTGAGTGAATTCTTTAAGCAAATGTAACCACTCCACACCTAAGGCCATGTCGATCTCAACTAGGCCCACGTCATATAAGTTATCACACACCCTGTGATTACCCAATGTGATGTGAAGCTATTGTATTCTCCTGGTGCAAGGAATGGTGAAGCCATAAGCTAAAATGACATTTAATCCTCTAAAGTCCTTTGTTCTCATTTCTCTTTTGGATACCAATTCTTCATCTATAAAGTTGTGGGTTTTCCCATTGTCAATCAACACTGTAATTCTTTGCCCATGTAGAACTCTAGCAACTTTGAAAGGGTGATACTTGGGAGCACTAGAAGGTGTGGCAAAGGTACCTCTTGAATCTTTTTCCTTTTCCTTTCTTTCAAGTTTTGGGTTTTTTTTTTGAACTCTTTGGTTCAGGTTCCTCTGATTTTGATTCTTTATCTTATATTGATTCTTTGTAATGTACTTGACCTTGACCAAGACATCTACGACTAGTTTTCCATGGCCCCTTGCAAGAGAAGCACAATATCTTCTTCCTAAGTTCATTTTTGGATTCTCCTTTACTTGTTCTTTGTGACATATTTTTGATGAAATCTCCTTTTTTGGAATGATTTCTTTTGCTGTCCTCAAGGTGGTGTCTTTGAGAAGAATTTATTTTTGGGGATTGAGGTTTTCAATATTAGAGCTATCTTAATGGCTGCCTACAAAGATGGTGGATTGAAAGCTTTCACCCAACCTTCAAGAGGTTTGGTTAATCTCTCCATGAAAAGAATAGTAAGTTTCCTTTTGGAGACACCAGGAACCTCTAAAATTTTGCCACATAACTATCCATAGTGTTATACTGCCTCAATGGAGCCAACTCCTTGAAATGGGTCTTAGGGTCTTTCCTGTCAAACTTGTCAATTAACTTCTGATTGAAATCATCATACGTGTTAATGAAATTGTGCCCTTGGGCAATCAATCCATTGTACCACTACTCATGAGCTACACCCTCTAGATGCAGGGTAGCAAATTTTATAACTAATTCTTCATGCATAGGGTTTAGTGAAAGATATGTATCTAATTGGACCCAAGCACGAGCTTTACATTTGTTTGAACCATCAAAAGAATGAATGGTTAGCTTACTCAATCCATGTTGTAGATCTTTATGAGGCTGATTTGCATTTTGCCTTCTCTTATTCTTTTGCCCACTCTCCATTTTTAGGTTACAGAAATTGGCAAGAGACGTTTTTGCATGAAATTTAGGTCCAAGAGCTCTATATTCATCAAAATAGGCCGCAAAGATCTTGATTCTAATTTTGTTCTTCTTCCTTTGTTTTTACTTCTTTTTCTAAGAGCTTAGGTTGGAAAGGCTTGGATGCATAACCAACCACGGTATATCTATTTGCAGTAACACTTCCTTCACTTGTAGTGGTTTGAATTGGCCTTGAAATATTTAGATTCTACATTGTTTGTAATAGCTATGCCATGAGATTTGTCATTTGCTATTGGTCTTGGCTCATACTAACAGTGACATTATGTTGGATCTTTGTCTTATTTTCATCTATCAAAACTTTCTTACTTCTTCCCCCATTTCTACTTCTATTTATTCATCTTGATCTAGCAACTTTTTTTGTTCTCTCTGATAAATTCTAATTTTTCTTTCACTGGGTTGCATTAAAAATGTTATTTTTAACTTTGTAGACTGGTAATATAAAAGCTCTATTACCATTGTAATGTCCTGTTTCATAATATTCATAAACCCTATCATTTTGTTTTTGTATTTTCTAACTCATGCAATACTTGAATATTAAGGAATAATAAGAGAATGCAAGTATACATGAATATCTAATTATTGAAACCCTTTCAATGATAATATTGTAATGGTTGTAATCTGAGTATTAATAAAATACTGATGTGAAAAGCAATGCTACAGCCAATATTCCAAATAATACCATGTCGCTTATAAAATACTGAAATGAACAGTAATATATAATTAATATGAGCTACAATATTCTATTAAAGTCATATGCATTCAGCAGCGATAAAAGTTAAAGGCTGAAATTGGTAGAAAGTCACAAGGTGTGGCTAGAAGCAAGTTGTACAATTGCTAACTAGATGATGGTATGCCAACAGAATTTAGCCCCAACTTGTACGGCCAAGTCATAGAAAAAAGTGGCAGTCTTAGCAATTTCTAATTGCTGCAATTTGGATGGAAATTAGCTCAACAAATTCCATAATTGGTATGACTCTCACAATAAGGTAGAGCCAGGTTACAATCACAACAACGATTAGATTTGCTGAAATCCACACAAATCTGAACTTGTTCTGCAAAAATCCACACAAATCTGAACTTGTTCTGCAATCTTCAACACAACTGGAAATCTTCCAAACTGAAATTGGAATAAACATCAATATTTTAGCACCGATATGATTCCTGAATGAAATTACCACAGAAGGACAAGAGGGGTTTTGTCCTCCAATCCCAATTGGAGGCCAAGAGGGTTTTCATCTTATGAATTCCTGCATTTCAAAGTTTTTTGTCTTGGGGTTTGAAGATGAACACAAGTGCTCAATCTCTAAGAAAAGGATTGATTTCAATAAACAATGGATAATTTCTTTTGAGCAATTCTCCTTCCTTTATAAGCTACATTTTACCCCTTTTAATTTGAATTTCCTTTTGCCTCCAAAAATTCCATCCAAAAATGTTAACAAAATATTACATAAGGCCTTATAATGTACCATATAAATGACCTCTTTATTAAAATAATAATAATTTTTAAGTTGTATTTTTACAATTTTTTTATAATAAAGTTATTAGGACCAACGTAAAATTTTATTATTAAACTACTTCTCTAACTTCATTCCTTAGCCTATAGGAAATAAAGAAATAGGCTACAGGTCTCTACCCAGAAAATGATTCAGACCATTCTCAATGCTTGTAAAACTATGTGACAAATTAAAGCTATCAGTATATGTCAAAAGTATCTAGACCTCCATTTCGACCTCATAAGAAGATTAAAAAAATCTGATAATAACCTTCTAAGTTGTATGGAGAACAAAGAACAGAACAAGAAATCCAAGAAAATAAGATATAAACATGGGAAAACAAACCGATTGAAGAATCACTTGTAAACCACAATGTATAAACCAATACCCTATTGCATGGGAAAAATCCAATAACCTTGATGACATTAGATGAAATATAGATCATTGCAATGTACACTGCAAGGGATTCACATATATAGTGGGGACCATCTTGTGACTCCACGGTAAAAATCAAAAGCATTTATAGTAATCTTGGGTGAAAATGTGATTGGATATATTTTTACGAAATCAAAATTATATGTTGTAAAGCACGTTTCTGTGAATTTTTAACTACTTTTTACATTGTTATGTTTGGTTAAATAATGAGAGAAGGATAGCCTGCTAAACTATCCCCTAACATGTTGAGTCAAGCCTGCTGGCTGACTTGGAATTTCATCCAAATGGAGCTTCTCTGGCCAGTGTGACACAAGAACAAAATCTAGAAAAAACATGTAAAGATACCGCTCAACTTGGCACATTTTTACTTGTTTTCTTCATCTTTGGGCATAGAAATTTTGTAGTGTTTGACAAATTATAAGCAATTGATATTCAATGTTTGAGGATTGATCTTCTTTATAAGGTCATACTAGGGATTTATGCTGTGAAAGGCATCCATATTTGGCATTAATATAATTTCGTTCAATTTTCTGATTGAGAGCTCAAACACTTGGATTCCTCAGTATTAAGTCACCTATATAAGTAATTTATGCACCAAATCCAAAAGGAGGAAAGGGACATATTGGAAAATTTCAGTTACACACTTATAGTAAGGTGGTTGAAGATCGATCATGCTGTGAGGAATTCTTGAGGTAGAATCAGATGAAAATGAGGTGAAGAAGTGGGAGAAAGTCTGAAGATGAAGTTTTTGGCAGTGGATAAAGTCATCCTTCACTTTTGACTGCTGATGAATTCGTCATAACAGGAGCAGTTTGCAGCTGATGGTTTCTGCCACAGATGATTTCATCCTACACTAGACTAAAAATGAAACTGAAGACTCATATAGGATGTTAAAGTAGTTCTCTTTCTGGTCTTTTGCATGAAATGCATACCATTTCCTTTTGCTCATCTCATGAATCCATCTCTTATTATAAATACACCCATTTGGTGTGTGCTATTTAATTCTTTCTTGATCGAGGGATTAGGTTAGAAGTCAATTGCAATGTTTGCTGTTGATCGTGTGACTGTATCTAATCACTTGAGAGTTTATTAAATTTGGTTAAAGCAAAAGGATGCTAGTTAGAGGCCCTTGAAAAGGGAACAAACTTGTCCAATCTGTTTTTGATAGTGGATTCTTTTGCTGGAATTTCTCCCTCTCTGGGTTTCTCCAGGGTAAAAAATCTCCAATGTTATCTTTTGCTTGTGTTGTGTTCTTGCTTCATAATATCTTCTTGAAGTATTGACAACTAAGACACAAGTGGCAATGGATAATGTGAATATTCCTTATCGCTATTGATGTATGTCTTGCATGTTCCTTAGTTAATGCATAAATCTGGAGATCAACAAAGTTATGAGTAAAGGATCAGTATTGGTGATTCTTCCAGTGGAATATCCATGGAGTTTATGGATCAATACACCTTCTTTATCATCCCCCCTTTATGAATCATGAGTCCTCCATCCTAAATCTAAGAATTTATGTTTTATCCAATGTGATAAGTGTTTTTTTGGAACTGTATATTTTCTTGACCTTTTTAAAATATCCTAAAACCTTTTTTTGGCTGTGAAAATCTTCCAAGGCTCCAATAAGGGTGGAACAATCTCCAGAAACTTGTCCTAACAATTCTAATATCTTTTTGGGAAGTTCCTTTCTCTTAAAATGCTTCTAAACAGGAAAGGTGAAGAGCAGAGGGTGGTAGAGTTCTGGTAACATAGTGACATTGCCAGTTAAATTTTTTACTGGTGTTGAATGTTGACTAATAATTTCTTACAGCAATCTGGATTGAGCAAATTCAGATTCATTGCTTATTTAATCATGTTATTTAGTTCAATTCTGTTGCATCTTTAACATACAGGACAATGCTGTGATCTTTTGCAATAAATTCTACATAATTAGGTTGTAGAGTTCAAGCATTAATCTTTTTATATTATTTTATTCTCCACGAGGAACTATATACTGCCTTTAAATCTGTTTGCTTGTTCATCTTTCAGCTGGGCAAGAGCGTTTCAGAACGTTAACAAGTTCATACTATAGGGGAGCACAAGGGATTATTCTTGGTAAGTGACAATCACTAACTTTGTTTCACCTATTCTGAAATCATGAGAATACATTTCAATTGGTAAATTCTGGAAGAGCAAGATTGAAATTTTGATAACTTTTGGTAGTATCCACAATGTTTCAAGGGGAAAATCAAACTCCAAGGCCTAACTGACTTGTGCATTTGTAACTGGGTTGATGGATTGTTAGAATGAAATGATTCTTTTCAAAATGAAATTTGAAGATATGTGTTAAAAAACTAAGGGAGCTAAATGAATAAATGAAATTAAAGATATTTGTTCTCTGTTCTTGTGTCCTTTCCATCACCTCTAGTCTTGTCCTTTTGTTTCTTCTTCTTTTTGTTGTTGGCTTCACCATCTCTTGGCTCTAAATGCATTTTCAAAAATGGAACTAAATGAATAAATGGTGAAAAAATCTCTTCCCTGTTTTACACCTCTTGTCACTCATTTTTTAGTGTATGCAATCAAATGCAGTTTATGATGTCACACGGCGACAAACATTTACAAATCTGTCAGACATATGGGCAAAGGAGGCAGATCGGCATTCAACAAATCAAGACTGCATCAAGATGCTTGTTGGAAACAAAGTTGACAGGGTAATCTCTATTGGAAAATTAAAATTTTTCAATTTCAACAGTAGTGTGTATTTTAAGAGACTTCACCATTTGTCATGTTCTTTTAGATTTAATAACCATTAGTGGTAAATTTACTGTACCAATTGAATATTTCTATACTCTTGCTATACGTGAACATTTCAGCCAAGGGATTTCCACTGCGCTTCAATTTTTATTTTTTAATTTTATTACTGGGATCTCATCACTAAAAAATGTAGTGAAACTCTTAAGGTCAAAATATGTTTGTCCTATCTAGCTTTGTAATGTTTATTTATTTCCTCTACAAAGGATAGCATTCTCCACAAACTTAGCTGGATCTCCTTACTCAAGTTTTGATTAGGAGCACTAATTACATTTACAACCCTCTTAAATGACTATATTGAGCTGATCAAATATGCTTTTCCTAGTTCACTATGTACCCCACTTTCGGCATTCTCTTGCAACTTTAATAAATACAATTGCCAACTGGCATAGTGTCATCCAATGAACCTTGAGATTCCTCCCAAGTGAGATTCCTCCCAAGTGTGGTGGTCCCAGTCCATGATAGACCAAAATTACAACCTGCCACAATTACTAAATAAATACATTGTTCCTAGGATTTGCTTGATGTATAACATCAAGTCCTAATGACACACACATGCACATACATGCATATACATGTATATAGATTTCTCTTTATAGATATATACATGCATATATATTTATATGTATGTATGTGTTCAAAAAATAAGTTCCTCTAGCTGCTTCTCAACTTCTCTACAAATTCTTAGGTTTTTGTGCATATGTAGACATGTGTGAGGCTGTTGATCTGATATTGTAATGAACCACAGTTTGTGAAATTGATATTTGAGATATAACTGTATCTGTTCAATTTCATTCCGTTGTGTTCCAGGAAGATGAGAGAGTTGTAAGCAAGAAAGAGGGGATTGATCTTGCAAGGCAACTTGGAGCCTTGTTCCTTGAATGCAGTGCAAAGACACGCATCAACGTAGAAAATTGCTTTGAGGAACTTGTTTTGAAGGTATTTTGTAGATAATGCTTCATTATGATAACTTGTTATTTCAGTTAAAGCTATGCTTAGTATTCTGTTAGAAAATTCTGTGAGGACTATTTGTTTGGACTGCAAAATTAGAGCACAAAAAAGATATCTACAGGCATTCAATGCAATTTAAGTGGTAACACATGAGATTAAAATTCATTCTTAGCTTTTAAAAGATCGAGGAACAATAATATGTTAATGTTTAGCTTGTTTATATTTTGTTGAGAGTCTTTTCTCATTGAACAAGAAAACCTGCCTGGATTACATATAATTAAATGAACAGCGACAAGGTTGGCTGTAATATAATGAAATAAATGACAAATATTTCTTGTTTTTTGTATTCCATCGCCTTTAGCTTCTAGCTGCTGTAGTTTTTAATTGACTATCTTCAGCAGAAGGGAAGTCTTTGCAATATTGATGGAATTTGGAAATATAGAATAAAAAACTAATTAGGTAGATTAATTCTTAAATCCAGGAACAGGTTAGTATTCTCATGTTCCCTGTCGAAGAGAAACTATTCTGTCAAGTTGTCAACAATTCTGAAAAAGAAATGTTTGTCTGCTTGACAACAGCTTTTCACAAGATTTATTTTCTTAGCTTTATAATTGCTTTTTCTTCTAGTAGGCATTAGAAAGTCAATAAAAGAATCAGGTTCCATGAAATACGGTTACCACATACAGGGGTGCAAGAGATGGTGCAGGTATGGATTGATGTATTGTGGAAGATGGCAAAAATCTTGAATTTACAGATCCAACAATCTACATATTTTCAAATGTATACATAGAAAATGTGGAAGCTACAACTACAATTCTTTGTATAAACTGATCTTCCTGAATTTTTAAGCATAATAAGTACAATATATTTCTTACTTTGTATGCATTTGTTAGAAAAGGGTGCTCAATGTCACTACATATCAAATAGTTGTACCTAGCACCCGTAGAATCCATGTGAGCCTCTGCCATGAATGATTGTTAGGATTAACAACAGCATTGATGTTGATAAGAATAAGATATATCTTTGAAATAGCTCATTTGTTTTGACTAATAAAAAGGAGCTACATGATCAAGAATCCCCATAATTGGGCTATGGAGCCACTTTCTTGGCTTGAGAACATTTCAAAACTAAGGTGATCCCTTTACCAGTTCAATACTACCATTTATTATCAAGAGGTATAATAAATGGTATCAGAACAATAGACATAGTAAATGGTATTAGAGCTTTAAAGATCTGTAAATTCCTGCCATTAGTCAGGCTACGATATTTATTATGTTTATGGTTCTGTAACCATTTATTATAAATGGTATCAGAGCCATAAACAAAATCAATGGTATTAGGGCTTCAAAGATCTGTAAATTCCTATCAGTAGTAAGGCTGCTATAAACCTCTATTATTGTTGGATAATGTTGAAGCATTTTATATGTTGTTCGAACGATTCGTATGAGTTAGGATTGAGATTTTGTTATCCTTTTATCTAGTCATTGTTATTGTTGTTATACAGTTATTGTCTATTGACACTTGAGTGATCTTTGTATTCTCCTTGCTCTCCTTTAAGAGTCTCTTATAAGGTATTTCCTTTGTGTTAACAAGTTGATAGTCAAAACTATGGCAGACAACCCAATATTTGATGATGACTATTTTTTGCAATATTTTTCATGTAATTGCAGTAAATGCTTATCTTATGAATACAGTTATGAGGCAGATGTTATATATGATGAAGAATATTGTTGCAATTAATGTGGAAGATGCTGTACACACGACATCAGAGAAGGAAAACTTACATCGTTTGAATCGACTTCTATAGTAGAGTCTTAATAGCAGACTCCTAGTACATAAATGTCTATTTCAGAAAATTCTTTTGAAGCACAAGCAATAGATTCTGAAAGACAAGATAGAATTAATTTTGAAGAATTCTTACAAGAATTTTCTGTTAGCCCTACAATGTATAGTCTACCTGCTTTAGATCCCTTGTTTTATTATTATATGTTGAGTTTGTTAATTTTCTTCCCTTTTGTAAAAAATGTTTTGAAGTCCTAAGATTTTTCTTTAAACCGGTTATTTTTGTTAAGCTAGATGGCTTAAGTCAAAAGTTTTCTATTTTGATAGACACTGGTTATATTATTAGTAATTTAGTATAGCTATGTCCTCCCTCCTCTGTATTGGTGTTGTCAGAAAGTTACAGTTAAAGGCCTTGGAATAATAAAAAGTATGAGATAGAAGACTAGCAATATTCTTGTCAATCTAGGTGATTTCAGTTTTTTTGCTCATTTTGCAATGTTGAAACAAATTGAAACTGATATTGTCTTAGGTTGGAACTTTTTCAACATTTTAAGTCTTTTTCTTTTTATAATTCTGGTATTGTCCTAGGTAGTCATTCAGAAATCAAATTTCTTCATCTTCCTCATACTAGTTCAACATATGTTATCGGAAGTTTTGATTTATATGACAATTTCATGCTGGAAGATCCTTCTACTCCAACATTAAGAATGGTTAAAGAACTTCCTGAAGAATGCTAGAGGAAGATTTTGGAAGGTTATTTCTTTAAAAATTTCACTTCACAGTTTTCTTGGAATGGTGGCTAGTCAAATACCCAAATAGAGCCTGAATTGAAGAAAATTAGAATAATGTCTATAGAGCTTGCTAAGGGACAGTAGGTTGTTTTAGAATGTCTTGTCCAATAGTATAAACATGCCCATATCACCATGCTTTGCAGAGATATTACTAGAAGTTTTCCTTTTGGTTTTTATAGTTAGATAGTCTTGTGAATATTTTCTGTCTTTCTTGTAAAGTTTAGTTATATATGCTAATCCCTTTCAAGGCTAATACTGCTTGTAATACTCTACTGCATATCCTCAATCTGTGTGTTCACTTCCCTACTAGTCAGCTTGAATGGCACATTGAACACGCTTAGATGCACATCCTTGAAAATTTGGTAATCAAGAAGATCAAACATTGCTACAAATATCATTATCTCCAACTGCACTTTCAGTCCCCAAACTTAGCCATTTCTGCCTTCCTCATTTTAGCCTTAAGAACCTTGACCTGCTACTGAATTGCACCTAGGAACGGTTCACAACATTGGACTGGTTTGGTAGCCTTTTTCTGCAAAAGCCGATAGGAGGCCCAAAACCCGCAAGCTTGTAACTTAGCCAATTTTAACTGAATTTTCTTCAACCTTTGGATTGGGGATATCCATTTGGGTGCTCTACAAGATGAAGGATTAGGTTAGTTTAGAGTTATTTAGTGATGGGTTGGACCAACTTTACTCCATCAAGGTTAGAAAGGAGCCAACCTTTTCTGCAGGTTTGATCTCATCTGCAAGGTCTCACACCTTGACATCAATCACATGTTTCACTGGAATGCTGAACAGTTTCAACAAGGGTGCAATTCCAAGTGACAACAGGTCTTAATGCTTAGCAGGTGGATGTTAATTATCAAAGATGCATTGACAGTTTTAAATTCTGTATCTCTCTAAACTTCTAGAACATTCTTCTCAGTGGAACGACTTTCCTCAACAAGTACAAGGTTATTTTCAAATTTCATTTATTCTTTTGCAAGTCAATTTATAGTGTGCCCAAATGGAATGGACTAGAGTTGGCATGGATTTTGATGATGTGTTTATTGATGAACCGTATAAGGTTGGACATATAGACATGCCTAGCAAAGACTATTTTGCTCCAAAGGTTATCATCTACCTATTGTCTAGAACTATGTGACAAGTTTAGCTGAATTTCAAACAATAAAATAGAAATTCGGCAAACCTAAAGAAAACCCACAAAAAAGTGGCTTTAGTTTGCCCCAAAATTTGTATGGAAAAAATTACAGTTTTAAATAGAAATATATTTTAAAAATGTGTTTTTCCTAGTTTTTATAAAAATCAAAACCCACGACATGTAAAAAGTTAAATACATATTGTGGGATTTGTGGAAATTTTATTAACAGAATCAATAACTTTTGTAGCATTTAGATCCCTGTTTCGAAAGTGAAATGGCTAAGCCTGTAATGGATGCATAAATTATTGGACAGGAGGGTTTGCTTGAAGATCTTCAAGATTGAATTCTCTCAAACAAATATCAAGATCTCTAGGTTTGTTGACCATTGAGTGCCTGTTTTGATTGCTGTTGTGTAGTTGTGCAACCTAAAACATCTCCCTAAAAGCAGATATGACTTTCAAAATAAAATATATATACAAAAGAAGAGAAATATTCCCATTTCCCACGTAAAGTGGGAGCAAACACCTCTCCATCTTTCTAGCTTTACTTTTTAGGTTTCGTTAGTTTTCTTTAATGTGTCAATATTTTGTAGTGATTGGATTATTATTATTCTACAAAATTTTTTGTTGGGTGATTTGGAGTTTGATATTGATTGTTTTATTTATTTTTTATTATATTAGCATTTAATACATTAAAATTTTATATTTAAAATTATTAGTATATTTAATATATAAATTTTAAAAAATATTTACAATATTAATATTAAATTTTTTTATTATAGTATTATTTTTTTTCGTAAATTTATATTAATTGAATTTGATCACCATTTTTGTTTAATCTTTGGAATTTATTCTGAATTTTATCTTTGCCAAACTTGAACATGAACACAAACCTTGTGACACAGGTCTAGACTGTATTGCTTTCCTTGATTCTCATCCTATTCCATAAAAAATCCTTCACAGTTGTCTTTCAATCGCAACTCCCTCTTGAAGTTATGTGTGGAAGATATATAAGAATCTGCTATTCATTTCCTTACCAATCCAATTCTTTCAACCTGTAATTTTTGTAGATATGCCACCCAGGAGATGTTCTAGGGACCACTAAATCTCTATAAACCAGTGGTCCAATAGGACACAAGGAAACCAAACATGTCACAAGGTTCTCGAGGTATGAGTTTAAAAAAGTATGAAGATGAGGAGGAATTCGAAACTTGCAATGAAGAGAGAAAGGAGCAACACTAACAGTTATCAAAATCCAACTCCAGTGGATGATGAGGAGCTGCAAACCCCTCTCCCGTCAAGTCCTTTTTTCAATTTCTATGCTCTATTTCTGAGCCTGTCCAACTCATGGGTATCAGTTTAAACTAATTGTCTATTCATTCCATTGGTATTAGAACCCCTCCTTACCAAACACTCATTTTCTTCCCCAAAACCGTGCATCGTCATAAAACTCTCTCTAGGGCCCGTTCACCTTCCCCACATTGCCAACCTCATCTCACCTTCCTTAAAAGCCAGTCTTTATGAATCCTTGTTTTACCAGGTTGGGTCTTAACCTAGCTCCACCCATTGCTCTATTAGACCATCTCTCTTCTGTCTTCAATTCCCTATTTCAGCTTGTAGACTTCTTCCCATCATCTTTCCTTTCCATCAACTCTCTCTTTTGATAGTCACTCTATTGGACCTGGAATCCATAACATCAAAGATAAGCAAAAAACCAATCAAATCTCCTTGCTTTTCTTCATGAAATCTCTGAAGCCATTCAGAAATAAAGAAAACATCTAAAGGATGTGTGCTGCCCCTGATTAAAAATTTGATTTATTTGGGTTTTCTGGGTGTCCTCTAAGTAAGAATAACAGGTCTGATTGCTGTTAACTTTCATTCACTGATCTCAGTTATAAATTCTCCAATTAAACAGTGCATTAGCGAATGAAGAAAATAAATGAATAATTATAGCATACTCATTCATTGTACAAATAAACAACTTCCAGATGTAAATTGGACTGGCACCTGGCAGATACATGACTGGTTTGTGTGTGGCAGTCTTAGGTGATGGTTGGGGTGGCAACACCAATTAGATTGCTTTGTCAGATCTGTGCGCTAGGGTGAAGGGAACCTACAGTGCCCAGTCTGATTAATAAACCCTCAAATGTGCTGAGTAATAATTACCTGAGGTCAAGAAATGTCCCACTGCCTGTGCAACTCCCCCCTTCATGTAGATCGACTGGAATTTGGCCCTGTTGAAGCGATCCGATTTTTAGCTGGACATGAACTTATTTGCTCCCAATGTCCTTGGATAATGGTATTTACTTGCCCTTGGACCTGTAGATTGCGCCTTCCTAAGCAAAAACCAGTGTATTGTGGCGGTGACAGCCTGCAAAAGTAGCGACTGAGCTGATTAACTGTCCAGGATGAGGTGCCTACTAAGAGGTGATGTTTTCCAGTGATGGCGCTCTACTGGTTGCAGGATCACAGCCTCCAGTGTGCACCATGAGTTAACACAATCAGCTTTCATTTTTAGGGAAATGGCTACCTAGGGTTTATTATAACCTCCAATTTTCCAAACCTGCAAATGTAATAAAATCTTCAGTGCATCTCCACCTTGCAGTTTGGAATGAAATTGGACAAACAAGAGGGTGGGGTTTCATCCTAACCTCTCAGAAGCCTTCAAGGGTTTTCGTCCTTGCTGGCTTGGAAATCTTAGAACTTAAAATATCAACAGAAAATCCTAGATCAGGCACCAAAAAATGAATTCCCAAACCTGCTTTATACCTTCCCTGTACAGGTCTCATGGGCCCAATTCCTGGGCACTGAAAAAAAATTGGGCCTGGGCACTGAATAAAATAAAATTATATATATGTATATATGTACTTTTTTATTTATTTTATTAATTTAGTGTTAAGAAACACTTTTGATGATCCATACTAACAATATCAAGGCTGGCCAAGGAGACGGGACATGGCAGGATGCTTGTGGGCACTAATCCTTCTTGGGGGAAGACTCCAACTCTCCAACCTGTTATATTAAAACACAACTGTAAGGAAACTTCTTCTTTTGAATTCATAACATTCTCAGAGTTACAATGGGGGGAAGGATCAGTTACACCCAACTCCCTTGCTTCGATTCATTCATATTTTATACTTTGTTCATGCAAAACCATCTGGTGGTTATCCCATACATTACTTCTATCTCTCAAGTAATCACTTTTTAATTAACTCAAGGACCTCACTAAGGACAACTTGAGAACCTTTATTATTCTTATACTTAGTCTAATTATTTCATTTCCCAAAATACAATAGATGACTAAATATAGTACCCAACAGTTCTGGATATGAAAAAATAATAATAATTTTTTTATAATCAAGATGGGCGAACAGTCCATATGATTGGTAGATAATTGGTAAATCATCTTTTGGATGCCTTCCTTGCATATATGCCCACAAACTTCTTACCCACAGCATGGAGGCAAGGACTTTTGACTTACCTGTACATAACCAGGTAATGAAATAAAATGCAAGATCTACACTCATCTCTTGCAGCACTATAGATAATATTAAGTTGGTATCTCCTACAGGTACAATTGATTTGCCTAATGTAGCCTTTTATAGAAGGAAGTTACTTACATCACCCCGAGTGATCATATTGTGCCTGGATAATTATTGATTCAGCATGCATAGCCTCATAAAGTAGGCATTTTACATTTAGATTTACAATAACAATAAAACATGATTTTCTTCTTCAAGATGTGTGAACACTCTATATGATCAACAAATAATCTTCTGCATGTGTACCCCACACTTCTGCTCACAAATTAAATCCTGCAGGTAAGGTCTACAATTTACCTGCACATATCTAGGTAAGAAAATATAATACAAGTACAACATGTATGCCCAGAATCTGGCATATCTTGGAAGTACAACCAGTACACCCAATACAGCCTTTATAAAAGTAATCATTCATAGTCCGCTATATGACCCTGAAACATCATACCGTACATAAATACAGACAACTGGAAGGATTGATTCATCATGTCTAATCCTCAAAATAGACATTTTGATATCAGATGCCAATTAAGTATGGATTATGTATTAACGAATATCTACAAATACTGTACTGAAATCATTCCCATTTTTTGATACATCAGCTTGTAAGAAAGTTTTGGGAGACAAATTTAGGATGTATATTCTAATCAGTGTTATATGCAAATTTTCTACAGATTTTGGATACACCGAGCCTACTGCAAGAATCTGGAATGGCATCAAAAAGAAACATTTTTAAACAAGAGCAGGCAAATGATACAAATGCTAGTAGTGGCTGCTGTTGATTTTTAAAAGTTATCAATCATTAGGTCATGATTGATCTAGTATTGGATTTGGGCATTTCCTAATTGCTTAACATGTATGAAGATTTACTCAAAGGTGATTCTGAGAATGTATAAGAATACATATTATTTTATTTATCAGCATAAAAAATCATGTATAAAATATCAATGCGTGTATCTTGTAGAAGGTTCTGGTTCAGTTATTTTGGTCATGGTATTGGTGTTTTGTTGTGTGAATCATGCTTTGATTTCTTACAACATTTACGTTCTTTGTTTCTTATTTGTGCTGTTAAGGACTTTTCATTGTCCAAATTCTAATAAGTTCCCTACATCCACAGTGATCCCAAATAGCACTCTTAACATGCATGATTCGAGTATCACATAGGTAACAGTCTTTGATTTCCCAGACTAACTTTAACAATATATTTGTTTCACAGCCATATTTAATAGGGAAAAATGATTAAAGTGATAGTTGCTATTGCTGCATTGCTTTAGAATATTTGTTACTTGGTCATTGAACTTTTCAGGCAAATTTCAGTAAAGCAAAAGCTTGAATAGGCACAAAAGCGAGATGATAACATTCAGTTTAGTGAAGGTTGAATGGAAAATGTTAGCTTCCCATCAAGGGTCCAATGAATTTGTCTCTTTGTGCATCTCAATGCCTCTCTTCTATCCTTATGCAGCTCGTTGAATGCATATTTCTTGCATTTGTAAAGTTAAATTTCATCTCAACTCATCTTCTCTTTCCCTTTCCTCACTTTCCATGCGGTAATCTATACATTTTGTTTCTTTTCTAGACTATTCATCTTGTCTCGAGCATTTTTTCGGTTCAACATCTTTTCAAAACACAAACATAGAGGAAAGCAGATTCTTGAAAATAGCAATATATCAATTTTCATTTTATCACTTATATTTCATATATTTAAGTACGCAAAATTTTCTATGGGCAATTTGTTACCAATTTGCATATAACTGGTTTCCTTTTTTAGCATGAAAGTGAATCAATAATCCATATGATAACATCCACCCTCACAACTTGTAATCTATTTATACAAATAATGTGATGGAAAATTTACATGATGCAAAAGAAGGTGAAGGAAGTATACTTAATAAAATCAGCGAGTTGGTCTGTTAAAACCCTAGATACCCATGCACCTATATGAATTAAAATTAAATGAGTTGAACTAGTGTAGTCAAAATACATGGACATTTATCTATTTGTTGAAGAAAATGATTATATAGTAAGCAGGGCTCATCGTAACTTCTGGATGCAAATACCAAATAAGATGTTAGCAAGATTTTGGGGCTGACATCTTTATAAGCGTCCCTTGCCACTTATTAACAGGCTTCGATTATAGCTGCTGCTAAATAGAGAAGAATATTCGCATCTCACGAGCCATGGGGACATCCATAAGATGCACCGAATTCTGGCTAATCGAGTTGATTGTCATGTATATTTTTATGCTTGTGTACTAGGCCATTCCATTGTCATATCATCAGTAATAAACTTGGTTTATGATATTTAGTGAAAAATATCTGTTGATTGGCATATTTATTCATTCCAATTACAAGTGCATTCATGCTAATGCTGGAAACTGGTTAAGAGACATTATTTTAAAGTTATTGAAATTAATAGACTAAACATTTTAAGTTATGGGAAATTTTTTAGTATTATGGGGTAAAGATTTAAATTTTAGGAGTTGTGGGGTTGGGGCCCTAGCTTGGTTGGCTAAATCTTTCTTGTTGCAGGAGGTTGATCACGAGGTCTAGTCTCCCCCACCCCCGTGGTACCGAAGGGCGTGTTGCGCCAGTGTCGCCGGTCACGTTAAAAAGTTTACCATGCTACTCGATTCTTGCAATCTAATAACAAATTTTAGGAGTTGTGGGGTCACTCTTTTTAGTCTCTCTTTAGCTTGTGGTTGTTATCATAGATTACATACTCTCCGATTACCCTCCGAGTAGTCGAGTAATTTCCAAAAAAATTGCATGCCGAGTGATCTCTGCTTTTACTCTCGGGCAGTATGCAGATGGATTTTCTCCCATCAAATTATTGAGTAATCGCCAATAGCTCGCAAAAAACCCACAAACTTGACATCTCGTGTATGTTTATAGATATGTATGTGTGCATAGTGGTCAAGTATGTTTATAGATATGTATGTGTGCATAGTGCAGTCCTAAGTATACACATACATAAATATCCACATACATTTGCCGAGTATTTTCCAAGTATTTGTCGAGTTTTTTCCCAATCAAAATTTTTGGGCTTGTCGAGTACTCTCTAATTCTGAGTATGTAAACTATGGTTGTTATTATGGATGTAATATATGAGTTTCCAACTTCCAGTGAAGTGAATTTTGTTCAACTTAAGTATTCTTTTAACTTCCAACTCAAGGTCACAAGTTAATAGCAGAGTTGCACATGAAGGTAGAGATTTAATTTAATGGCAATGCATGGGCTTAAACTACTAGTATACCATCATGGGGGCACCTAGAGGTAAGTGTTGAGTGACACCATGCTTAGACGTGCATCTATGTCCTTTGCAAGATTTGCTTCAATGATTATCCCAATAGATAAGATAAAGCTAGTTTAGGTGTTAATTCTTCATCAAATAAATTACCTTTCTCCAACGATGTCTAAAGCAAAGGTAAGAGTTTTAATTGTGAAAGTGTAGTAAGTTTCATTACATAACAGTTTTATTCTTCATCAAATAAATTACTTTTCTCCAACGATGTCTAAAGCAAAGGTAAGAGTTTTAATTGTGAAAGTGTAGTAAGTTTCATTATAGTACAATTTTATTCTCATGCGAGAGAGAACTAAAAATTGGTTAAGGTTTTTGCTCAATAGGTTTGAATATACTTTAAAACCTATTAGTAGCTATTATAAGGTGGTGGTTTGAGTGAGGTTGTGACAACATCCATGTGGAAAAGAATTTAGGGGATTGTCTCTTAAATTATAGGATTATAACAAAGGTTTGTGGTGAGTTGATAAACTATTAGCTTGCATAAATATGTTTTCAAGCATTAAATAAACCATCATGATACATAGAGATTGTTCAATTGTATTGTTTTCTTTCAAAGATATTGTATTGCATTTTCTGATGTGAGATAGAGTTTGCTTATAGTAGAGGTTTTTCTACAAGAAATTAATGACATAACTGTAGTGGATTGGATAAATTGCTTGTAGAGGTGATCATAGGGTAAGTGTTGAAAGGTTGGCAAAGTTGTTGAGGGATGTATAAACTTACTTAGCTCTATGAAGAGTGAATGTACAACATTTTTTAGCTATGTTGTACAAAATTTCAAATAAAACATAGCTCTATGAAGAGTGAATGTGCAACATTTTTTAGTTATGTTGTACAAAATTTTCAAATAAAACATAGCTCTATTCTCTTCTTCACCATCTTTAGAGGCTGGTTTGAAATTGACTACTAGAAAAAGAAAAAACATAGCTCTATTCTCTTCTTCATCATCTTTAGAGGCTGGTTTGAAATTGACTACTAGAAAAAGATGGATTATGGACAATGGTTGAATGAGACATGTTATTGGTCTATTGATTGTTGACACTTGTGAATCAAGGACATGGATGGTTAGTTGAGGTACATATTTGAGCAAGGTGTCCATTTTTGTTGTGAAAATGGTGTTCAAGGTGAGAGGAAGCATGATGGATGCATTTGTAGGGACATGGTATGGTGTGAAATGCTATTACAAGAAGTGTAGCATATGAATGAGGCATATTTTGTTTTCTTATGTAAGTTGGAAGAGCCTTCACCAACAAGAGATGTGTGGAAGAGGAGCTACACGAGCACTTCAACGAATTAAAAAGATTTTATTATAAATAATGTTATAATTTAATTTTGTTTAGGGTTTAGTCTCTTTAAACATTATAAAAGAGGGCTTTGTAATTTTTATATAGTTTAGGTTGTAAATCGCTCAAATGCTTTTTAACATGCTTGAAGGAATCAATTTAGTTGCCTCTTGATGTAGTGGAAGGAATTAACTAAAAAAATTACTTTTTTGACAAAAAAAATCTTTGAAAACAATTTTTTTTCTTAACTCATAGTTTGTGGAAAACAATCATCTTTTCATGATAAAGAGTGTACTACAGGTGGGACTCTTCTTGATTGAAGGTGGGGAGGCCACTTCCATGGAGAAGATAATTGTCATTGGGAACTTTGAAGGGAAACGATGCCATACATGTCAATCTACAAATTGTGTTGATAAAGATATATTTATTGGAAGTTTTGAACACACCAAATAAATAGGTTGTTTTTGAAAAGAAAAAGTGGACTATTGAAGACTGAAAAATGATAGTGAAAAACTAGTCTTGGGTTGTTTGATGCATATTTGCATCACATAGATCTCCTCAAGACTTTGAGTCAAGTTTGGGATGATCTTAATAAATTGTTTGGATCACAAGCATCAAGTGCAAACATGGCCTTGAAGTTGAGAGTATATGAATTAAAAATGGAGAAAGATGTTAGGATTAAAGTGTTATCTACCTTGTAAATCCTATATTATATTTCATAGTTCATCATCATTGGAAAGTGTCTCTAGGCACTTAGGGTGTATTAGGAAAATAATTTGTAATATTTTATTCTTGCCATTGTTTGTAATACATTCATAAGGGATGAAGGATTCCACTAACAGTGGTAAAGGTGACTTGTGCACATAAATATTTAATTGATTTTTTCCAATTGTGGATGCCTAGAATGAGATGGTAAAAGACAAGTGAAGAGGACAAAAGGTGATTGTTGGGCTTCTCCAACTTGGTATTTGGAAAAAAGCAACATGCGTCTCTTGATATTCCTTTATTTGTGGCATTTCATGTGATGTTTTATTTTCAAGTTTGGGCATCTAGGTTGGAGGGAAAGTTTTTGGAGCCAAAACCTATGTCGTTACACATTTCTAGTAGGAAAAGCAAAGGATGGGATGTTTGGAATGTTTGTAACGAAGAGTCATCTTTGGGCACCAAGTTTGGTGCATAAGACTTCTTTACAACTCTATATATTCAACTCCTTGGATGTGGAAAACAATGGAAACACTTATATTGCAAGTACAAGAACCTAAGTAGGAATAGGTTGGAGCACGAAGAGGTTGTTCACAAGTACACAGGTGCTGCCATATTGGAGGCAAAAATGAGAATGAAAGTGTGACACATTGTAACTTTGTTTTAAAGATAATGCTTGCTTAGCCTCTCTTCTTGGTGGAGTATTTTCCCGCAAGGGTTTCTCCACATAAATCCTATGTCATGTGATGCTTTTATGTTGTTGATTTGTGCCTCTTTGGTGCTATCTTATGGCGATGTTATTTTTTAACTATTGCTGTTATAAGTTCTCATAAGGTGGCGTTAAGCATGTTATGTTGGCTGATTTTTAGCATCATAAAGAAGAATCTAATTACAGTAATTCCACATTAAGGTTCTTAATTTCAAATTCTCATACAAATTTTAGATTTTCATATTGTAGTAGTCCAAGTCTGGTATCCCACAAATTGATGTTAATTCATGAGAACAAAGCTTTAATGTTAATTAATTGGATAGAGATTGGAAATTTCCCAACAAAAGACGACAATATCATCCATTGCATAAGTAAGTTTTGTTCCTTGCTATAATAAATGCTATGATAGACGATAGTGATGCTAAAGTTACTTTATTAAATAATATGTTTACACAAAATGCCAACATTGTGTTTACAATGAACAAAATCAACCCTTGTTTGGAAGATGTTTGTACTTTAGTTGATGAAGAGAATTAAGTCAACAACTTGATTAAGGAGGAAATAACATTGGTTATAAAGAATAAGATGAAGTTCTACTAGATCTAGACAAAAATATGTCCACTAGGACAAATTAGACCTAAACATCAATTGATCGATTTGTGTGCTTTTATTGCAAAGAACATGAACACATTGTGATAAATTATATTGATGGGCAAAGGAATTGTTAGATGACAAGTTGAAGATAAACACATCGTTGGCTATTTATGAGAATGGTGATAAATATTTAGGTTTTGTAGCACATGACAAAGATCCTCTTCATAAGGATAGTGAGATGGAATGTGTACTAAATTGAATCAAGGATTTATCACATGGGTAGATGTGTGTGCCCCTACTCATGAAAATTTGTTTAGTGTGGACAAGATTCCCACTAAAGTTACTTTAATGTGTTTGAGTGCAAGACCATACCACACCTATGAATGGTTGGGTTTCTCGCTATTTACTAAATGCACAAGGTGTTATGAATAGTTATGTATCCCTATTCTCAACTTTACAGGATGAATAAGTGCAACCCTTTTCATGTGAAGAAGCATAGTAAGGTCATTCTTGCTATTATTTGTTGTGGATAGTTGTGTTCATTTTTGTAATTTTGAAGGATAGTTGATCATTTCTAACCTTGCTCAAGATCTCAGTGAGATTTTTCCCACTAAGGTGAACAATTGATATGTCCTTGTTCACAATGATGTAGGTAAAATTATTTGTATGCCTCAATCAATGTGATTTCTTTTCTCCCCAAGTCTCAAGACTGATGTAATAAGAGTGGAGGGAGTGAGAGGGAAAGGAGGCATGTAAGGAAGTTTCATTGTATCATAATATAATTGTTGTGCATGGTGAGGTTAACAGAATTGGTTAAGATGTTAAGCTAACAGGTTTAAATATTTATTTAAATCTATCAGTAACCATTATAATAAGGTTGTTGAGTGAGGTTGTAATACCCATTTAGAAAATATTTTAGTCAGGTTATTCATGAATTATAATATCATGACAAAGCTTGTGAGCCAACAAACTATGTACTTGTATAAATATGTGTTCAAGCATTGAATAAAGCATCTTGATACATATATATTATTAGGTTCAATACAAAGGAATGTTGTGGCAAGTGTTTGTAAGGGGTAATCTCAATGATAACAATTTGATGCTAGATACATTAGAATTTAAATCAAGAAAGAAAAAAATAGTGTACGAATAACTATGGCCACTTCTTAGAAGACAACTACTTGCATTTCATGCAACACACTCCTTTATTTATTTATTTCAGAAGGGGCCACTAATTTATATTTATCATATCTTGTTTGATTGTTATAATGTATGTTGGTGTTGAAACTAAATGAAATTTGGAGAGGAACCGATATTGTGAGTTATTCACCCAATGTAAGTTAACACAAGTTATTACCAATACCCAAATCGTAATGTAACTTATAATAAGAACCTCATGTAAGCTACAAGAGGGACACTTAATGGACATGATCAAATTAACATGTAAAGTTGGCAAAGGAAAGAACCCCTCACAAGAGATACAAAAAAAATCCTAGTACAAGGTATCCTTAAGACAATGTAGCATTAGAATCCCTTAGGCTAGGCTACTCTTATATAGGTTATGACCAAATCTACAACCTTAATCAACTATAGTATTGTGAATCCCTAATACAGATGAAATTTGTTGAAATCATTGACATGGTTTACTAGTAAGGCAAAAACCTAGACATCAACTTGTATAACAAGCTTTAGAATAGAAATGTTGCATATCTAGAATTAAAAATCATAGGTAATGCCATAATATTTAATATAAACAAATTGTCTCAAGTAGATATTTCTTTTTGATACTTTCACTTATAGGTCCAACTAAAGCTTTTAGTGGAGGTGACTAATTCTAAATATTTGATATGCTTTGCTAAGACATAAAGGAGTGTCTAAAATGACTATTGACAATTTAGGGTTAAAAATATATACTTTCCAAAAGGTAGCTTTTGAAATTGTTTCCATTCACCAAGCCTTCACAATTTCTAAAGGTTGGAAGATATTGCTATACAATTCTTCATCACTAAATGTGTTGATTAAACTGAAACATGGTAATTACTTTTAAGATGGTTTAAAAGAAACCATTGTGGTAGCATTCAAATTTAGATGGTCTAAAAGAAACAATTATCGTAGCATTAAAACTAATATGTATAAAATAAACTATACAACTAGGATTTACTATATCTAACCTTGCACTATACCATGTATTTGATATTTTATCATTTTTTAGTTGGGAGGGATGTTGATATCTTCAAACCATTGCTCATTATATACATAAAAACTTCAATTTCCCTTAGAAAATATCACACAATATTGAGTTTTCACAAGTCCTGCCCAAACCAAGTCCATTTATCCATAAAAAATCCATAACATCCTTGAGAATATATAAACCCAAATTAACAGTGTAGTGAATGTACCTTTGTATTTTCTAAGTTGAGTCCCCTTATATCCTAGACCATGCTAACTACAAAGGAAAGGTCTAACCTTGTATTAGTCATATAGAACAGGGTTCTAAGAAGTTGCATAAACAATGTAGCATTAACTAAGGGTATAATATACCTAGTTAGCTAAGTTTTACTTGATATGAGGTAGTTGTTGAGTTGTGCTTATCCAATTTGAATTTTAATAGTTGGTTGAGCATTGGAAATTCCGTTCTTTGTATACACTAGGAAAGTAATTCAAGTGGTATCATAAAAAGATAAAAAAATCTTATAGGAAATTTTATTATTCTCCAAGACAATAGCACAAAAAAATAGAAGAAAAAATTCTCAATGAGTTCAATGAAATGATTGTTGCATCCGTAATCACTAGATACATAATTATCTTCACAACATATCATAAAATTGTGTATCTTAATATGTCATCTAATCTTTTGCTTAATTTTTTAGTGGTTTCTTAGATTTCATCTTTCTTATTATGTCACCCTAATCAAGGGTCAATACGTTTTTCTAACCTAACAATGACTATATATAGGGAATATCTATTTATTCTGATAATCATTTGTTGTTCTCTAGGATAGTTGCATCTAGAAGTTGTCTCCCCTTAAACTAGGTCAACTATCATATTCTGGCATATCAACATTTTAATGATCATATCTTATTTCATATGTTTTCTATTGTCTTCTAGACACTATATTACTATTATTGTGCGATGTGAATTGCTACTTTTAGTAGATCTCCACATTTAACTCATAAAATAAAATACTATTACATGTGGTATCATAAGAACAATTTGAGAAAAATCTATGTTGTGAAGGCAATGATTTGAGGAAAAGGCTTTGACACACTTTTTACCTATGTATTTTTCTAGGAAGCTTTGGATTTATTGTAATCTATTTGTGACATTTCATTTTTTATTCTTCAACATTTTTTTAAGAGGGGTGAATGCTTTTGACTTAGAGCTATGAACCAGTGAGGTCGCAAATGGGGGACCTCATCCCCAATATAAATTCTCAACAATTACACCCCAATTGTGTTTGAACCTCGATGGCAAGAATAACAACAACAACTAAACCATCACACCATGCCACTATTGGATTTTATTCTTGAACATAACATCCATTTTATTTCTATTATTTTTGCACCCCCCACTATAATGAATTGTGCTCTTTAAAAGTAAGAAAGTTTGGTACAAAATTTCTTCTAGACATTGATGAATAAAGTCTTATGATTTCACAAGGGAACTTTAAGTAAAAAAATCTTAGTTGCAAAGTTCAAAATATACTTTATTAGATTTGTCTAGCCAACATAATGAGAACCACACAAGGTCATCGATAACTTCTTGAACTTCCCCTAGTTTTCAAGACTTGTGTTAACCATTACAAGATAACCATCAAAGTAGATCATCTTATCAAATTGAACACAAAAATACACATTCCTAGCAACCTTGGGTGAACCCACAAAAGTGGTTTACAATTGGAGTGAGGAAGGAAAAGTTGAAAAAAATGACCCCATGCCAAAAAATTTCGTTTTTGGGGGTTCAAACGAACCAAAAAAGGCTTCGAGTGAACCCATTCAATGAATTTCCCACCATTGTCGCCTAAAAAAACCAAAGGAAACCCTTTTTGAAAGGGGGCTCGAATGAACCCTGGTTCAAGCGAACCCCTGGGGGTTCACTCGAACCCCCCATTTCCCTCCTCCCCCTCAGGTGGTAAAAAAATCCAAAATTTTGCGCTTCGAAGCTTGGGTCGAGGATGAAAATGGAGGAGAATTCACAAACCCAACTGGATGATGGTAGTCCTCAGAACGAGCTATCCAACGAATATAATTTTAATATGTTTTGGTTTTATTATGTATTTGTTTTTTTAGTTTTATTAAACATAGGTTTTTCATCGAACATCAAGCTCTATGTTTTGCACATGTGGAAAAATAGAAGATTATCAATTTTAAAAATAAATAAATGAGTGCACTAGATATTGAAGTCCTTGATCCAACAAAAAAATAAATAGAATTTCGATACATACAAAAAAAGTTACATTGTATACAATCCACCTATGTCTAAATTGTAATTGGTTTGACTTCAAAACTTGATTAAGGAAAAAATATTCAATAGAAAACTATGAGACCAATTAGAATCACTAGATATCGGAGTAACAAATCTAAATTCAAAAAAAAAAGAATTTTATCCTTCATGGAAAAAAAGCGATGTTGTATACGGTGAGCGTCACTATTTAAAAATGTTGTTTGTTGAAAAAAAACTAGTTTTTGAGGGAGATGGAAAAATAAGTGCAATCTGATTCCAAATTTTTTGAAAAAAAATAATTTAGAATCTACAGACAAAATTTCACAAATCACTAGTTTGCATCATCTTCAAATTCCTCATAGTTTAGCCGCTATAGGTGCCTGAAAGTGAAGATTTAGCTAGAAAAAAATATGTTAGTGTCCAGTTTGGCCAAAAATTGTAAACCACTATTGTGGGATCACCTCCCTCCAAGTTCATCTTGATTCCTTTGTTCGAGCAAAAAATATTAGAGGCTTGACTATCCAACGAAGAAAAAAGAAAAAAACCTAGAGATAAAGACACAAAGGTATTATAAATGATAATTCAAATAATGAGAATTTGGTGGAGATAAACAACTTTGTCGGCCCCAGTTTGCCATTGCATCAAAAGATCAATCTATCAATTCCCAATACAAATAGTAGAGACATGGATCACACCGAAGGTGGTTAGTCTCTTGACAAGATACTGAGGGGAGCACTGACCATTTTCCAATAGTCTCCCCCTCAGCATTACCCAAGGGGATTTGGACCCGTGACCCAATGCTTTGATACCAATTGTTGGCCCTAGTTTACCATTGCATCAAAAGATTGATCTATCGATGCTTGATACAAACAATAGAGACATGGATCACACATGAGATGGTTAGTCCCTTGTCACGAATCTCGAGGGGAGCACTGACCATCTACCAACAAAATTTGGAGCTATACAAAAAGAATACCCTAATTAAAATGGTGAAGATATAGTTCTTCTTGAGTTGGATAAAAGAGATTTTAGCACTTTTTTCATATCCTATGTCCAATCAAAGTCTACTTATCTATTGTAATCTCTTATAGGGCCACACCTTCATGCAACACCATAACTCTTTTCTTCACTTGTTTGTGGGAATCAAGTGCACCCAAGAGTGTTGGACTATATCTTTGTATACCCAAGTTCCAAAAATTGCACACACCAACAAACCAATTCACAACTAAACTAAAAATGCAATGCAAATTATATACACAATCCAATGACACTAATATATACACGTAAAATAGTGCAACATCAGTGGGGTAAGAAAATAGATTTATTGATTGTAGATGGCCCTTGGCCCGATCTACATTCAATCTCAAATCTTACCTTGGGTCACTTTCCAAGTGCCCAATTACAAGTTCCCACCCCTGGGTCAAAACACAGTATTCAAGCTACGGTCTTGCTCTTTAACCTCACCCTTGGTTATAAATCTTCACACAAATTCTAAACCATCAAGAATCCTAGTCTCTTCAGAACTGTCACACTTCTCCCCTTGGTGCTCCCCAATTCCTCATCGAGCTCCAGGGAGACTTACCCACTCCAAGACTAGGACCCCCTCTTGGGAACTCCAACTCAAACTCCTCTACAATGTTGTAGTCTTTGCTCCAATCCTCACTACAACGCCACTTCCATCTCCATGATCACCTTGCTCTCTAATTGTTGGTTTTGGGTCTCCTTGGATTTCTCCATTGTGAGAAGCATCTTTCCATGTAGAATGCTATTCTCAATAATTGTAGGGTACTTTCCTTCCCCTATAAGATTTATTTGAAGAATTATAACAATACCGAAGGTTGACACACTTTTTGGTCCAATGACTACACAACTTGGTTTGGTCATAACTCCAACAGCTGGTTTGGGCAACCACCACAACTTCTAGTATACCCCTTTTTCTCATTTGGGCAACCACAAAAATTATCAAAATTCCACTATTCACCTTGGGAAATGACCACAATGTTTGGCCTAGAATAATACCACATCCTTCAAACATCATGATATCACCACTTTGTTCTACTCCTAGAATTGCTATGCACACTAACAAGCTCCTAGTTCCAATTTTTGGAACCATGCCCCAAACCCTGTCAAGGATCTTGATTCAAACCTTATCCTAACCTTGGTGCACCCCTGGAACACATTGGTGGGCCCTTGGAACACTTTTGGAGTAGCCTACTAGCACCCTTTTTGGCACTCCCCGAGTCCTTGTTCCAGTGCCAAGTCATGGCACCCTAATACTAACACTCCATTTTGGACCCTTTTGGTGTCCCACTTTTGGTACTGTACAAGTGTTGGTAGTTGTTGTCATTGATGTCAACACTGATTGTTAGTTGTCATTGATGTCAACATTCGAGGAGATTTGTGTGAGATTTTTGGCAGTTGGTTGTCATGCTTGGGATTTTGTTGGCATTAGTTGGTATTGATGTCCTTGTTGCAGTTGGCATTGGTTGTCATTGTTGACAAATTTTAGTATTGGCTAATATTGATGTATGGAAGGGTTGCCAAAGTTCATGGTTGGATGTCATGCCTTATTTTATGTTTGTTGAAGTTCATGGTTGGATGCCATGCCTTATCTTATGTTTTCTTAAGTTTATGGTTGGATGTCATTGAGTATGATTTCCGTTAGCATAGTTAGTTTCATAATGGTATATTAAGATGAGGATTAGAAGTAGTAAAAAGTATTGCTAACAATGGAAAGATGTTACTGAAGGTTTACATATGTCTTATACTCTCTCCTGATGTTCCTGATGAAGCATGTTTTATTGAAACAAAGATTTGGCCTCCACAATGTAATTAAGTGTTTTTGGTTCAAGAAGCTGCATTAAAGTCTATCTAGGAGAATGCTTCACATTCCTCCATTGTTGAAGTTTTGGTCTTGAAATTTAGGATTCAATGTTAGTGCATTGTGGATATTGCACTCCTATCTTTTTAGGTCACCTATGTTATCGAGGAGAGTTCCGTGAATTGCAAAAGATTGGCAGTGTTGTTGGTTGTCCCGACTAGTCTAGGAAATGCTTCACATTTCTCTACATTGATGTCTCTACTCATTTGGCTTGGTGAATGTTCTCTCAATGTCTGTGTTGTATCTTAGTTCTAATTTAATGTGATGAAGTAGTCCACAAGCTGATATGTTAATGTTATATCTTCTAGTTATGAGTTATGTGCTTCTTGGATGGAGAATTTTGCTCCTTATTAGTTTGCAGTGATTGCTAGTGGCATGATAGTATGAAAGAAGGGTATAAAAGTGCTATTGGATGTTCATGGAACATCCCCATGTGATCCAATCGATGCCAATTCTCCAGTTTAGTGCTGCATTGCGTCTTGAGTTGGATTTCTAGGTTATTTGTAGATATCTGTTTGACAGGGCTTGTTCCTTTACATTGTGTGTTTTGGGGTTTGCGCTAGCAATTGAAAATGTGTGGTCAGGGCCAAAAGGATTGTTGAAAGTGCAAGTGTCAAAGTGGATGAATACTTACATAAAATTTCAATGATGATAGATGGATATGAATCAAATGAGACCTCTTATAGAGAAGAAGAGAAAGATGAAGGTAAGGAAAAAGTTCATATTGAAGAGGAAGAAGATATGAAAAAGATCCCTAAAAATTATGTGTAGAAGAATTTTTTAGAAGACCAGACCATTGGTGATAAAATCATAGGCATGTTTAACAAGAAGAAAGGCTATTATGATAGAAGAACAAGTAAAATTGTTTTTACTTTCCAAATTTGAACCTAAAAAGGTGATTGAGGCATGAAAAGATGAGTATTGGATCAAGGATATGGAAGAAGAATTGATACAAATTGAGAATCAGACTTGGGAACTTGTCCCAAGACTTGTAAATAAAAGTGTGATTCGAACTAAATGGGTATTCTGGAACAAACTAAATGAGAGTGGAGAAGTGGTAAGAAATAAGGCAAGACCTTTGTGTATAGACTACTCACGAGTAGAAGGAATATATTTCGAGGAAAAAATTGCTTTGGTGGAAAGGATCAAAGCTATTAGGATGTTTTTAGCTTTTTACAACACACAAAGATTTCAAAGTATATCATATGGATGTGAAGTTTGCATTTTTCATATGGTGAGTTGGAAGAAGATGTTTATATTGAACAACTAGAAGGATTTCAATTATCAAATAATCCTAATATGATCTACAGATTAAATACGACATTATATGGACTCAAGCAAGCTCCCAAAGCTTGGTATTCAAGACTGGATAAGTACTTATTGCACCAAGGATTCAATAAAGGTACTGTAGATAATAATTTTTAGTTTAAGGTTGAAAATGATAAAAATCTTGATTGTGGTTGTGTATGTTGGTCACATAATATTTGAAGGTAATGAAGCAATGTGTAGGAGATTTGTAGAAGAGGTACACAAATATTTTGAGATGTTTATGTTTGGGGAGATGAACTTCTAACTTGAACTTCAAATTAATCATACAAAGAAAGGGATATTCATTTCACAATCTAAGTATGTCAAGGAAATGTTGAAGAATTTTGGGATGGAATACTCTAAATTGGTATGTACTCCTATGGTCACTAGTTGCAAGTTGATAAATAATGATGAATCTCCTAAGGCTAATAAGAGAAAGTACAAATCAATGATTGGAGGAATGTTGTATCTAACTGCTACTAGACTAGTTATCATGCATGCAGTTTGTCTTGTGGATAGATTTTAAAAAGATCCCAATGAGTCACGTGTGGTAGTAGAAAAGATAATTTTCAGATACTTGAAAGGCACTCCAAAACATGGATTGTGGTATCCAAAGGATACTAATTTCTCTCTTAGTGCTTATACAGATGTAGACTAGGGAGGCTATATGGATGATAGAAAAAATACAAGTGGTGGTACATTCTTTCTTGGAAGCAAGTTTGTGTCTAGGCTAAGAAAGAAGTAGGATTCAATGCCATTATCTATTTTAGAGGAATAATACATTGTTGTAGCATCATGTTGCACATAGGTGTTATGGATGAAGCAAACCTTGAAGGATATCAGAGTGGTATATGATGTACCTATTTCTATCTTATGTGATAATGTTAGAGTTATCATGCATTAACTAATAATCAATTACTCTTTAATTGATTATTATTCTAATTTATTCTCATGCACTTAAGCTAAACTTAGGAGTGCCTTTATGCTTTTATAAGTTGAGTTAATATTAGATCGTTATGTCTTATCTCATGTGATATTGACACTTGTTATGATCTGATCCATTTCTCATTTAGGGTTTTGCTCCTATAAAGCACTCAACCCTCATTGTAATTATATCGAGCTTTCATATCTTCTTGAGAGTCTCTTGCTTATGTAGTGTTTTCTAGTTGAAGAATATTGCATATATTGTTTGCAGATATCTTGTGTGGAAGGTGTATTGTTCATTGTTTGATCTTGTGGCTTGTGGTTTTGTGCTCGTTTCACAATTCTAATATGGTATCAAAGTCTGGATTCAATGAACCCCTTCTCGATTTAAGAGGTTTTTTCAAAAAGGGTTACAAGCTTCAAATCTAAATCCCCTTTGTTTTTTTTTGCAATTTTTGGAGGTGGGCAAATTTTCAGAGCCATTTTCATTTTTGCTTTAGAATTTCACCTTCCACTCATTTGTAGGAAAAATGATTTCTAGGTTTTCTAGCCAAGGTCGAAATCTCATTTGGGTATTTTTTAGATTTTGTATATCTTTAGCAGATCTAAAGAAAATCTATCGAAAAAGTGTCACACGTAATTTTTCTATAGGTTGAAGGTCAAAAGATTTTTTTTTTTCATCTTTTGCTTGCTAGATCGAAAAAATATTTTTGGGTTTTATTCTTAACATCAAAATATTTCTAGGTTTCCATTACGTCTAAAAATAGTGAGTAGTTTTTTCAAAAATAAAATCAGAAGTAAAATTTTTTTGGTAGAAAAAATCATTTCTTGCAAGCTAAATTCAACTTTTTTAAAATTCATAACTTTTTTGCCTTGGTTATTGTATTTTGATGATTCAAGTGGCATTGGAAAATTGACCTTATTCTCTACATAGGTCTAAGATCATTTTTAATCATGGAGGAAAATGTAAAAATTCATCATTGTATGAACTATTTCATTTTTTGCATTTTGTTTGCAAAATATATCACATGCATTGTACCTAGACATTTGGAGGAGATTTTTTTTTCTCTTAGCACTCTAAATCTGGCGGACCTCCACATTTGGAGGTAGTTTTGCTAAATTTGGCAGAGGAGTTCTCTTTTTCCCTACTCAACTCCTCTCCGTTGGGCTTTCAGATTTGCACCCTATCTTCTCGAGGCCATATCTCAGTCATATGACAATATTTTTCAATGCATTTTTCTTTGAAATGGGGTAGAATTTCGTGCTCTTTGCATTGGTGCAAGTGGTTTCTAGTTTGGAATTTTGATTTTTTTTTCAGAATTCTATTTTCTCAGTGCTATTGCTATTTAGTTCTCGTTTTGGAGACTTCGATGAGCCATACCTTCTACATCCAAACTCATTTTTGGGTACCAATTTTTTAAAGTGCATGTTTTTTTGTGTACTTCATCATGGTGCTATTAGTTTCCTTTTCTCTATTAGATAATTGTATTTTCAGCATGGATTCCTTTGTTGGACATTATGGGCTCCCATTGTATGTACTTCTTATTATATAAACACATTGAAATAAAGTGCCTCTATATTTCACATGATTCTTGGGATCTTGCACATCACTTTGTGTCTTATTGTACTCACACTATGTTATAAAGTGCTATGGGGGTTTCAATATTTTTCCTTTGTTTTCCATCATACCTTTGTCAAGTGAGTGTCCCTTGGACCACGAAAACAACCTCATGAGAGTGTGCCTTTTATTTGCACACCCTTTATATGAGTTGGTACTTTCATGTTTGCATGTTCCTAATTCTTCTTCATGCACTTCTTTTTGGCATTTAGTTTTAGTGTACCTATCACACCTCTCCCTTTTCAACATTATGGGGTGGGGTTTCTATTATTGTTGCTATTGCTTTCTGTGTGTTCATGTTGGATTGAGATATGTATACAATATTTTTTCCTATGTAATTTTAGATGCCGTGTTGTATTTCAGTGAGATGGATCACTTACCATATGGACACTTTTGCATTCCTATTTTCGAAGGTGACCTTCCATTTTCACTTTGTCAATTCTTCAGAATTTTGGTACTTGTGCCATATATATCTTCAAGATCCCAGTGTTTTCCTTTGTTTTCCATACGATTCGAGTCGTATCCTTAGGATCACTCACGTAGATTCTTCTCTCCTTGATCCCGATCATCAGCTATTTGTTGGGTGAAAATAATGTAATCAACTTTTCAATAGATTACACCATCTAGATTTCAGCCACAACCATGTGAGATTAATCTCTCCTCTTAGAAAGGGGAGGCGCCCTTCTTATTGCTAATTAGAAGCTGAAATAAAATTTAAAGGAATACTTACAAAATGTACACTATACTCATGAAATGGGAGGGGTGTGTTACATTCATGCTTCTCTCTTTTTTCAGAGAAGATGTTTACAATGCTTCACTATGAAAAGCTTTAGATCTAAATATCTTAAACTTAAACAACAACAGTAATGCCAATATTTCTATCTTGACAAAGCAAAGCTTAGAAATACTAGGTGTAATTTATAATAACAAAGGTAAAGAGAAAAGGGAAGGCTCACGAAGGCACAAAGTCATTCCATAGCCTTTTCAATGTTGAATCCGATAATGATATCGTTTGTTGTATTAGAAGCACAAAGTCTTCTTAGACATAGGGATTCCTCGAACAACAAGAACGATTACAAGCACAAAGTCTTGTAGATCCTTCAACAAAATCTTCAAACGTAAACAAATCCAAATGATAAATGTAACACAAAGTTTACATCAAACACTTGAAGCCCTTTCAATCTCATACAATAATTACTACTGATATAATCAACACACAAAACGATTGATTCCAACACAAAGTCTAGCATGCAATCTTCTTCTTTATTGATTAGATTTGAATTCACAATATTGAACACAAGGTCTCAATGCTTGTTTCAAAATAGCAGCACTTCGTTGCAAAATCTCAAAAGGTAACTATTACAAAAGAAATCCCTCATACTTATAGAAAAGGAGGGAAGAGCAAAATTAGGGAATCAGATGAGAAAAAATAGGAAACCCTAATCTAACTGAGTGTAATTTATTTCTACGTAATCGCACCTCATATTTTAGTGTAATTACGTTTTACAAAAAGACACCTAAAGTGTCAAAAACTATTTATAATGTGCCAAATAGGGGACACCAAAAATGACAAACACTGGAGACAAAAAGAAGACTATTGTTCTTTGCTTTGGGCACGAAAGTCTACATATTTCTTTGCTGTCTCTCTCATGAACTTATCATCTGGTCCGACTGTAAAATCCACTAGCGTATGTGTTTTGGTAATCAACTTCTTTGCAGACGAAGAAACCTTTTTACATCTTTCAAGATGAGGCTTGAAACAATCAAGTGAAAGCCGTAGATCACATACACTATGTAAGGTATTTTTAGTAAAACCTTTGTCATCCACCAACTTCATGAAGGCTTCTTTATACACTTGAATTATTTCACTGAGGGGAAGGAAGGTGTGTTCGTCATCAAGAAGATCACCTGCCAACTCTTCCATTCCATTTACCAAAAGAACCCTATAGCCTTCAACATATTCTTGTGCCTGATGAATGTCATCAATCAAAAACTTTAATACATGGATTCTGTGCTTGAGTGATTCTTTCACTTCCACACATTTCTCCTTACCAGGTATTACTCCATTTTTTACTAATTGGCTGATCTTGGATTCTTTCATTTTCAGCCATGAAGATAAAGTCCTTTCCATCTGGGATAGATCTCTCACAAGTGATCCTTCCTCTTTGTTAAGCTCAGTCTGTAGCTGGGCTATTTGTATTTTCTTCTCACTTGTGGTGGTGATGACCCACGTTCCATGATCTGTGATCTCTTCAATAAACTCATTTAAGATTTTACCCTTGGCTGCAAGCTTTTCTGCCTTTTGAACAACTGGTTCTTTGAAATTTACCAAGGTCATAGATTGGGCATCACCCATTGAAGATCCTGCTATTTTTCTCAAGATGTTTGCATAGCGTTCAAATTTCTCTTTGTATAGATTTTTGGCTTGCTCCATCTTGTCAAGCCTTCCTACCAGAGCATCTAAGACTACTTGGGCATTTGCTTTTGCACTTTCATTTGTCACCTTCCCAAATTCTATTCTCTGAATGGTATAATCTTCCATGTTTACATCTCCCTCTGGTTGTGGAGGAAAACCTACCTCAACAAACTTCTGACCAGCTTTATCAACTTGGAGTCATGACAATACCTTAGCCTTTCTCTTTTCCTTGTTCTTGGGAGCAGGTATTCCTTCCAGGTCCAGCTCATCGGGGGAGATCATCTGCTTTTTTTGTTTAGGAACCTGCGACACCAACCAAGGGGGAAGGGAATAAGTATACACATCACTTGTTACTACTAATTCCTGAGCTGCAGGGGCTCTTTGAGAAATAGTTGAAACAGTAACTATGGGTGCCGTTGTAGTCATTATGGACCCAGTTATTTGTATGCCAAGCTGATTCTGTGAAGATTCATTCATAAATCTATCAAAATCAGCCTCCGAAGAAATGTCAAAAGATGGAGATGACAGGCTAGGGAGAGAAACTGGCGAACTAGATAGGTCATTGATATTTTTTGATCGGCCAACTGCAAAAGAAACCAACACTGTTGACACTACTGGTAGGGAAGAAACATCTTCTTCACCTGTAACCGTGGTAGGAAGAGGAGAAGAAGGAATGGGTGGAACGAGAGATTTAGGAATTGAAAGAGTATGAGGAAGTGAAGAAACTGGAACCTATTCAGTTTCACCTTGAGGAGGTGACAAAACCTGCTCACCCTCTTGGTACTCCTCAACCTCTTATGCTGATTGCTTTTCTCCATTTGATTCAGTTTCTCCAAAGTTCTCATCGTCTGATTCTTTGGATTCAAACTCTGTATCTCCTCCTTCTTCGTTTGAAGACAAATCCTTGGAAACAAGCTCCCTCTCTTCAACACGAGATGTAGTAGCCCTTGTTTCTTGTGTTTCAGTAGTTTGTGGAGTACTTTTCCCCACAGTGAACTTAATCCTTGGCCCTCTTCTTGATGAAGAAGGAATCACGTTTTGTTTTTCTTTGGCGCGAGATTCTGGCGGTGGACTAGGTTTCTCTTTAGGAAGCTCACCTTCAGAATCTGTCTTGAAGGCTTTTATTTGAAAACCATGTTTGTGGAGCCATTCTTCCGTGTTGTGTAGGATAGGGGCCAACCTTTCTCTCATGTAAGTACATTCTTTTTTGGACCATTGTACTAGAGGCAAAGGTTTCTCGACAATGTTGTCCTCATCATAGGAAAAATTAAGGACGTCACCTGGATCCATGAAGTCTTCAGGTAAATTAGCTATTTGGAGAGCTCTGATTTGATCAACTGTCAACCTGCAGAATTCCATTTTACATACATCCTCTTCATCTCTACACTTTTCCCATATGTCTTCAAAATGGTAGACATGACTGTGACCTTTCTTGAGTTTCTTCTTAACATCCCTGAAGTCAAAATCACGCATGTACCTGTAGGTCTTGATAATATTGATGTGCATCTCAACTGAAACATTCTTGGCCTTCTGCACCATTCTGATCATGTATCTGCCAATGGTTAATGGAAACTTAAACCCTGGCTTATGATTCTTTTGTCATTCCTTGCGCATCGAAATTGATTGCCTGCACAACTCCATAAGAATCCAGTTATCTGATGGGTATCTAGGAAGCACATAAGGGCATCCTGTGAAACAACCTACCCTTATGTAAGTGAAGGTTGGAAATTGTAGAAACACACATCCCACCTTGCTGACCGCCTTGTAAGGTTCATCTAAAATTCTCTTCTTCTCTAGAGTTGGATCAAAAGTAAATAGCAAAGGAGCAAAGAAGGCATCTGTGACTCTTCTAAAATGATGGAAGCTTTCCCTTAGGTTCAATTGGTAATAGTAATCATAAATTGGGGTAGAATGCCTATTACCTCTGGTAGATAAACCTAAAAACTATCTCATCACTGCTGCTGAGTACACCATGAAGGAAGTCATATAAAACTTTAAGGTGGTGGGTACCTTGATCAACTGATCATGAATTTTGTCACTGATCTGCATTCCCCAATCAATGTGTACTTTCCTCCTTTGGATAATCCGGATGTATTCATATATTCAATCTTGGAAATAAGAAGAACCAGGCAAGCTCTTGACTTTGCTTAACAAGGTAATCATATCTCTTACATCTTCTTTGAAGTCACTCCTGGGGAGCACCTTAGGCCACCTAGAAACAACATGCCGAGGGGTCTTCAACCACTGTGAGTTAATCAATGTTTTGGCTTTGACTGGATCATTGTCAAATATTTCTTGAGCTCTCTGTATTGTGATAGGAGTGTATTGTTCCATTTGTGGCACTTTGAAGACTATGTCGAAAAATTCACCGTCAAGCCTCATTATTACTTGACCTACTGAATCCCTTACCGTTCTGTCCTCTTCAATGTAGTGTGCAGCTACCTGAAGTATAAACTTCGTGTGATGGGCTGAAGTTGGAAAAGTTGAAACCATATGAAGATTGCTATGTACAATGGCTTTCAAATTCTCATCCCACGACCTCTGTTGAATTCTCTTCACGAAATCTGCCAAATCTTTATGGCCGATTTTAGTGTCTTTGATTTCATCTACCTTGGACAACACCACGGTTGGAGGGAGAATGCCTTGGTACTTATACTTCATCTTCTCCTTATCTTTAGGATATGGTGACGACGTTTCAGTTGACATTTAGGAGAGCAAAGACCAATGTAATTCTTATCTCCGAGGATCTTTGATGGAACTTAAGAAGAAACTGCAAGAATGGCAGATGCAATGATTGTCAGGAAAAATATGTCACATGGGAAAGCGTGAGATGATCAAGGGGATATGGAGTCACTATGTTTTGGCCGAGTGGTACATAAAACGAGGAGCAGAAATGAGCGTGGAGGTGAAAATGAACAGCAAACACTATTTCAAGTGTTATGTAAAAAGTGCAGTTTTTGGTGCTCGGGCGGTGAAAATCACCGCTCGAGAACTGAAGTGATATGTCATTTTGGTGTTGAGGCGGTGAAAAATACCGCTCGAGCACCGAAGTTATATGTCATTTTGGTGTCGAGGTGGTGAAAAACACCACTCGAGCATCGAAGTTAACACTTATAGAATTTCGGGGAACATCAAATGTTGGTATCGAGGCGGTGAAAATCACCACTCAAACACCAACATGTCAAACCTATTTGGTGTCATGGTGGTGATTTTCACCGCCTCGACACCTAGGTAATTCTTGTGAATGGGTGTCATGGTGGTGAAAATCACCACCATCACACCAGTGTGTGACTTAGCATTTCGTGCGAAGGCGTTGAAAAACCTTGCCTGCACACTGATGGCGAAAAATGAAGACCGACGCGCATGAAGGCAGGGAGAAACGTTTTCATGACAGTTGCAAAGGGTATGAGGAGAAATGACAACAAAGGGAAAAGAAAAAGACACGAGCGACAAGAACAATGGGAGAAGAAAAGCCAAAGACTGATGAGAAAAATGAGAGTATTCAAATCTAAAGAAAAGAAAACTATCAACAAAATGTGAACATACCTGTGTGGCGATGGCGGAGGTGATAGGGAAAAACCACACGTCAAAGAGAAAACACCAAGGCTCGATCTCAAAGAAAGCAACTTGAAATAGCACGGGAGGGTGCGAAGTATGGAAATGACAGGCATTAAGAAGAAAGAAAGTAGATCACTCGAGCTTTAAAAACGTATAAAAACCTAGAAACTAACTCACATCGCATGCATTGAATGCAGCGAGAAAGACTTAACTCAACACAAAAAAAGGTGCTCGAGTGGTGAAATTCATCGCTCGAGCACCGACTTTGCAAATCAAACTTTTTTGTGCAATGGCGGTGAAAAACACCGCCCGAGCACCAAACTTTGCAAACGAAGTTAGGTGCAATGACAGTGATTTTCACCGCCATTGCACCAAAAATAGTTTAAAAGAAAATGGTGCTACGGCAGTGAAGAACACTGCCCAAGCACCAAAAACTGGGAAAAAATAAACTAACTCCTGGGATACAAAGGAGTCGGAGTCTAAAATCGAACTCGAGCCTATCGTCACCTACCTGGACTAGGCAGACTTAGAGACTTCGTAAAATGATTTTGTGCCTCGTTTTGTGTGCATAAAACACACGGTCCTAAGAAACAGACTAGTTTCGTAGGGGGGTTATCTGTGAATCGAGCACTACTAGATTCTGTGATAACAACTGGCTCCTATTGGGGATCTTTCTTCAGTCTTTCTTTCCATTGAATGAAGAGAGAAGAACAACCATATTTCTCCTTACCAGGTATTACTCAATTTTTTACTAATTGGCTGATCTTGGATTCTTTCATTTTCAGCCATGACAATAAAGTCCTTTCCATCTGGGATAGATCTCTCACAAGTGATCCTTCCTCTTTGTTAAACTCAGTCTACAGCTGGGCTATTTGTATTTTCTTCTCACTTGCAGTGGTGATGACCTGCGTCCCATGATCTATGATCTCTTCAATAAACTCATTTAAGATTTTACCCTTGGCTGCAAGCTTTTCTACCTTTTGAACATCTGGTTCTTCGACATTTACCAAGGTCATAGATTGGGCATCACCCATTGAAGATCCCGCTATGTTTCTCAAGATGTTTGCATAGTGTTCAACTTTCTCTTTGTATAGATTTTTGGCTTGCTCCATCTTGTCAAGCCTTCCTGCCAGAGCATCTAACACTACTTGGGCATCTGCTTTTGCACTTTCATTTGTCACCTTCCCAAGTTTTATTCTCTAAATGGTATAATCTTCCATGTTTACAGCTCCCTCTGGTTGTGGAGGAAAACCTACCTCAACAAACTTCTGACCAGCTTTATCAACCTGGAGTCTTGACAATACCTTAGCCTTTTTCTTTTCCTTGTTCTTGGGAGCAGGTATTTCTTCCAGGTCTAGCTCATCGGGGGAGATCATCTACTTTTTTTGTTTAGGAACCTGTGACACCAACCAAGGGGGAAGGGAATAAGTATACACATCACTTGTTACTGCTAATTCCTGAGCTGCAAAGGCTCTTTGAGGAATAGTTGAAACAGTAACTATGGGTGCCGTTGTAGTCATTATGGGCCTAGTTGTTTGTACGCCAAGTTGATTCTGCAAAGATTCATTCATAAATGTATCAAAATCAGCCTCCGAAGAAATGTCAAAAGATGGAGATGACAGGCTAGGGAGAGAAACTGGCGAACTAGATAGGTCATTGATATTTTTTAATCCGCCAACTGCAGAAGAAACCAACATTGTTGACACTACTGATAGGGAAGAAACATCTTCTTCACCTGTAACCGTGGTAGGAAGAGGAGAAGGAGGAATGGGTGGAACGAGAGGTTTAGGAATTGAAGGAGTATGAGGAAGTGAAGAAACTGGAACCTATTCAGTTTCACCTTGAGGAGGTGATAAAAGCTACTCACCCTCTTGGTACTCCTCAACCTGTTGTGCTGATTGCTCTTCTTCTCCATTTGATTCAGTTTCTCCAGAGTTCTCATTGTCTGATTCTTCGGATTCAAACTCTGTATCTCCTTCTTCTTCATCTGGAGACAAATCCTCGGAAACAAGCTCCCTCTCTTCATCATGAGATGTAGTAGCCCTTGTTTCTTGTGTTTCAGTAGTTTGTGGAGTACTTTTCCCCATAGTGAACTTAATCCTTGGCCCTTTTCTTGATGAAGAAGGAATCGCTGCTTGTTTTTCTTTGGTGCGAGATTCTACCGGTGGACTAGGTTTCTCTTTAGGAAGCTCACCTTTAGAATCTGTCTTGAAGGATTTTATTTGAAAACCATGTTTGTGGAGCCATTCTACCATGTTGTGTAGGATAGGGGCCAACCTTTCTCTCATGTAAGGACATTCTTTTTTGGACCATTGTACTGGAGGCAAAGGTTTCCTGACAATGTTGTCCTCATCATAGGCAAAATTAAGGACATCACCTGGATCCGCGAAGTCTTCAAGTAAATCAGCTATTTGGAGAGCCCTGATTTGATCAACTGTCAACCTGGAGAAATCCATTTTACATACATCCTCTTCATCTCTACACTCTGCCCATATGTCTTGAAAATGGTAGACATGGCTGTGACCTTTCTTGAGTTTCTTCTTAACATCCCTGAAGTCAAAATCACGCCTGTACCTGTAGGTCTTGATAATATTGATGTGCATCTCAATTGAAACATTCTTGGCCTTCTGCACCATTCTGATCATGTATCTGCCAATGGATAATGGAAACTTAAATGCTGACTTATGATTCTTTTGTTGTTCCTTGTGCACCAAAATTGATTGCCTGCACAACTCCATAAGAATCCAGTTATCTGATGGGTATCTGGGAAGCATACGAGGGCATCCTATGAAACAACCTACCCTTATGTAAGTGAAGGTTGGAAATTGTAGAAACACACATCCCACCTTGCTGATCGCCTTGTAAGCTTCATCTGAAATCCTCTTCTTCTCCAGAGTTGGATCAAAAGTAAATAGCAAAGGAGCAAAGAAGGCATCTGTGACTCTTCTAAAATGATAGAAGCTTTCCCTCAGGTTCAATTGGTAATAGTAATCATAAATTGGGGTAGAATGCCTATTACCTCTGGTAGATAAACCTAGAAAATTTCTCATCACTGCTGCTGAGTACGCCAAGAAGGAAGTCATATAAAACTTTAAGGTGGTGGGTACCTTGATCAGGTGATCATGAATTTCGTCACTGATCTGCATTCCCCAATCAATGTGTACTTTCCTCCTTCGAATAATCTAGATGTATTCATACATCCAATCTTGGAAATAAGAAGAACCAGGCAAGCCCTTGACTTTGCTTAACAAGGTAATCATATCTCTTACATCTTCTTTGAAGTCACTCCTGGAGAGCACCTTAGGCCACCTAGAAACAACATGCCGAGGGGTCTTCAACCACTATGAGTTAATCAATGTTTTGGCGTTGATTGGATCATTGTCAAATATTTCTTGAGCTCTCTGTATTGTGATAGGAGTGTATTGTTCCATTTGTGGCACTTTGAAGACTATGTTGAAAAATTAATTGTCAAGCCTCATTATTACTTGACCTGCTGAATCCCTTACCATTCTGTCCTCTTCAATGTAGTGTGCAACTACCTGAAGTATAAACTCCATGTGATGGGTTGAAGTTGGAAAAGTTGAAACCATATGAAGATTGCTATGTACAATGGCTTTCAAATTCTCATCCCACGGCCTCTGTTGAATCCTCTTCACGAAATTTGCTAGATCTTGATGGCCGATTTCAGTGTCTTTGATTTCATCTACCTTGGACAACACCACGGTTGGAGGGAAAATGCCCTGGTACTTATACTTCATCTTCTCCTTATCTTTAGGAGATGGTGACGATGTTTCAGCTGACATTTAGGAGAGCAAAGACCAATGTAATTCTTATCTCCGAGGATCTTTGACGGAACTTTAGAATAAACTGCAAGAATGGCGGATGCAATGATTGTCAAGAAAAATATGTCACATGGGAAAGCATGAGATGATCAAGGCGATATGGAGTCACTATGTTTTGGCCAAGTGACACGTAAAACGAGGAGTGGAAATGAGCGTGGAGGCAAAAATGAAGAGGAAACACTATTTCAAGTGTTATGTAAAAAGTGCAGTTTTTGGTGCTCGGGCGGTGAAAATCACCGCTCGAGCACCGAAGTGATATGTCATTTTGGTGTCAAGGCGATGAAAAATACCGCTCGAGCACCGAAGTTATATGTTATTTTGGTTCTTAGGCATTGAAAAACATCGCTCGAGCATCAAAGTTGACACTTATAGAATTTCGGGGAACATCAAATGTTGGTGTCGAGGCGGTGAAAATCTTCGCTCAAACACTAACATTTCAAACCTGTTTGGTGTCATGGCGGTGATTTTCACCGCCTCGACACCTAGGTAATTCTTGTGAATGGGTGTCATGGCGGTGAAAATCACCGCCATCACACCAGTGTGTGACTTAGCATTTCGTACGAAGGCGTTGAAAAACCTCGCCTGCACACCGATGGCGAAAAATGAAGACCAACATGCATGAAGGCGGGGAGAAACGTTTTCATGACAATTGCAAAGGGTATGCGGAGAAACGACAACAAAGGGAAAAGAAAAAGACATGAGCGACAAGAACAATGGGATAAGAAAAGCCAATGACTGACGAGAAAAATGAGAGTATTCAAATCTAAAGAAAAGAAAACTATCAACAAAACACGAACATACCTGTGTGGCGATGGCAGAGGTGATAGGGAAAAACTACACGTCGGAGAGAAAACACCAAGGCTCGATCTCAAAGAAAGGAACTCGAAATAGCATGGGAGGGCGCGAAGTATGGAGATGACAGGCGTTAAGAACAAAGAAAGTAGATCACTCGAGCTTTAAAAAGGTATAAAAACCTAAAAACTAACTCACTTCGCATGCATTGAATGTGGCGAGAAAGACTTAACTCAACACAAAAAAAGGTGCTCGGGCGCCGACTTTGCAAAATAAACTTTTTTGTGCAATGGCGGTGAAAAACACCACCCGGGCACCAAAATTTGCAAATGAAGTTAGGTGCAATGGTGGTGATTTTCACCGTCGTTGCACCAAAAATAGTTTAAAAGAAAATGGTGCTACAGCGGTGAAAAACACTGCCCGAGCACCAAAAACTGGGAAAAAATAAACTAACTCCTGGGATACAAAGGAGTTAGAATTTAAAGTCGAACTCGAGCCTATCATCACCTACCCGGACTAGGTAGATTTAGAGACTTCGTAAAATGATTTTGTGCCTCGTTTTATGTGCTTGAAACACACGGTCCTAGGAAACAGACTAGTTTCGTAGGGGGGTTATCCGTGAATCGAGCGTTGCTAGGTTTTGTGATAATAGCTGGCTCTTGCTGGGGATCTTTCTTCAGTCGTTCTTTCAAATGAATGAAGAGAGAAGAACAACCAGAATTCAAGTGCTTTTATCCATCCATTGGGCTTGGAGTCAAGCGACAATGACAAAAAGCAAAAGAGAAAAAAAGACTCAAAGACTTATAATAAGAATAAAAATACTTACCTCTGGAACACTCACTATTTCAACACACAAAGTGTTTGAGATGTTGTCCGCTTTGTGGAAGAGCAAACGGCGTTCCAACTTTGTATGCTAAAAAGAAACTATTTTGACCGCACAGTTGGTGAACTAGGAAGGGTCCAGTCCACACCGAATAAAAATTCCCATGCATACCTTTTGGCTCCTTCCGTTTGTCCCATAGGAGAATGATGCCACCAATTTGAAAGTCCCTGGATTTAGCTTTCTTATCAATCAGTTTCTTCACTTGTTGCTGGTGTTTGGAAATGTGATCAACAACTTGGACACACTTCTCCTCCAATTTGGAGAGATACATTAAGCATTTGTCCACAAAATTTTCAAAGGTTTCGTCTTCGATAGACTTTGCCAGCTTGAGGTCCAGAAATTCCAGAGTTATGGGTAATTCGACATTTAACCCGTATAAGAGCTAAAAAGGAGACATGCCAATGGCTCGCTTAGGAGTGATCCTATCTGCCCACAAGGCATCATATAAAGCCTTATGCCAAAGGCGTTGATTTTCCTCTACTAGCTTCCGGATGATAGTCACTAGATTTTTGTTGCTCGATTCCGCTTGACCATTACCCTGTGGATAATAGTCAGAAGAATGTGACAAGGTTATGCCATGCTCAAAACAAAACTCAGTGATTTCGTTTGAAGAAAAGGCAGAAGCATTGTCGGCAACGATTTTGTTTGGCATGCCAAACCTGGAAATGATATTCTCTTTCAAGAATTCACACACTACTTCAAAAGTCGCGCACTTAGTGGGGATTGCCTCTACCCACTTGGTAAAATAGTCGGTAGCAGTCAGAACATAGACGTGTCCAACACTGGAAGATGGATTAACTGCACCTATGAAGTCTATTCCCCATTGTTGGAAAGGTTCTTCGATTACTACTGGCTCCAGTGGTAACGCTGTCAGTTTGGGTCAGCCAACAAACTGTTGACATAACTCGCACTTACGTACCCAGGAGTACACATCTTGGAAGAGCGTAGGCCAATAGTATTTTGCTCTCAAAATTTTGTGAGCAGTGATCGATGCTGAGAAATGTCCTCCACATGCCAAGTCATGGTATGATTTTAACAATTTTTCTTGTTGTTCCTTGTCGACACAACGTAGAAAGGTACCATCGATGGCGCGCTTATATAGGCCATTGTCCCATAAGATAAAATTTGCTGATTTTAACTTGGCAGTCCTTTTTTCTTTTGATGTCAAGTTGCTGGGGCATTCACCGTATGTGAGAAAATGAGCGATATTAGAAAATCACTCATCAGTGGTGCTAACAAACAACACAAGGGGTAATTCACTGGAATTTTCTTCAACAACGGGAACTTTTTCATCCTCTGAAACTTCTTCGTCGGGGTTGTTCTCAGCAATGATTTGACACAGGCCACGTCCCCGTATTAGTTTGGTGGGTTTGATCTCCAGATCATACTCTTGAATCTTGGCAGCCCAGTTGCCTCTTTTCGTTTCGAATTCCTGCTGTGTTAGAATTGACTTAACAGTTGTATCTGGAACCAAAACCTTGACGTGACTATTCAAGATGTAAAACCGAAAATGCTTGACAACTTTGACTACAACAAAGGCGTGCTTTTCCATCTGAGAATACTTCAACTCATAGTTCTTGAGGGGACAACTCATGAATGCAATGGGTGATTCAAAGCCTTCATGGTTTTCCTGTACCAAAATAGTTGAAAGTGTATGCTTGGAAGCATAACTATACATTATAAAATATTTGGTGAAATTAGGACAAACCAGTACAGGAGAATGAGCGATCGCCTCCTTGATGTCATCGAATGCAGTTTTCCCTTCCGCAGTCCAGTGAAAAGTGGTATTACCTTTCATCATATCTACAATATGATGAGTTTTTTCCGCAAAATCTGAGAGGAACCTTCGTAGGAAATTTTCCTTACCGAAGAACGAGTGAACCGCCTTTTTGCTTGATGGCAGGGAGAGGGTTTTGATGCCATTAACTCTTTCTGAGTCAATCTTGATTCCTTCGGTGGAGACTATATGACCGAGTAGTTTTCCCTCCGTAACCCCAAAGACTGACTTTTTGGGGTTGAGGGAGATGCCATGTTGACGACATCTATCCAAGACTTATCTCAGGTGATTACAGTGCTCGTGACGCCTTTTGGAATATACTGTGAGGTCATCAAGATACACCACAATGAACTTACCCATCACGCCATGAAAAGCCAGGTCCATAGCACGTTGGAAGGTAGTACCGGCGTTTATCAAACCAAAAGGCATCCAGCGATACGCAAAGTTACCCCATGGTGTCGTGAAGGCGGTCTTGTGTTGATCTTCTACGGTGACCTCAATTTGATTGTAACCAGAGAAACCGTCCAACATGGAGAGCATCTCGGATCTGGTCACATTCTGCAAGACTTGATCCATGACAGGGAGAGGGTAATTGTCTTTAAGTGACAACTGGTTGAGATTTCTAAAATCAACGCAGGTGCGGATCTCACCATTCTTCTTGCGCACAGGGACAATATTTGCTATCCATGTTGAATGATGAATTGGGAAGATTATCCATGCATTCAACATCTTTTGGACTTCTGCAAGAATTGTTCCAGAAATATTTGGGTTGTACTGTCTTTTCTTTTGCTTAAAAGGCAAAGCTCCAACCTTCAGTGGGATATCATGTTGCACTTCCTTTGGTCAGAAAGATTTGAGATCTTCATATGAATATGCTAAAACATCCATATATTCTTGTAACAGTCTAGTGAACTGGATCCTTTCTTCTAGAGTGCAACATTTGCTGATGTTTACCATCTTGGGATCTGCTTTAGTTCCCAAATTGTATTGCTCAACCTCATTAGATGAATCAGAGTCAGCGAGCTGCTGTTTGACATAGCAGTCATGTTTGTCAAAGAGCCTTTCTAGAGATACCAACCCCCTAGGGATCTTGTTTCGTTTTAGTTGTAGGAATTCTTCGCCGAAAACTGGATCTATGCCGGACACAGATTCTCGTAGAGGAGAATCACTTCCTTCAAAGTACAATCCATTGAAATTCTCGACCTTTTCCAAGAAGGCAACCATTTGATGATCGTAATTGAAGATCTGCCAGTTTTCCGAATTGTTGGGGACACTTGGGCGAAAAACCAACTCGATAGTGTAAGTAGAACCTTGAAAATATTTGTGCGGTATGAGAAGCGTGGTTGACACTGCCAAAGAGTCTGCCCGACCATTGTATTCCCTTGGTACCGCAGAGATATCAAAAGCATCAATTCTTCAATGCAATCCCAAACGAGATTGCGATAATGTCTAAGCCTGCCATTTTTTGTTTGGTAAAGGTTTCGTACTTAACATAGTATTAGCTCGGTATCACCTTGTGCATGGAGGTTTTTGATACCTTTCTTGCACGCTACTTGCATTCCCAACAACAAGGCTTCATATTCTGCAGTGTTGTTGGTATTATCGAATTGTAGCTTGAAAGAAAAAGGGAAGATCTTTCCATTAGGAGAAATGAAAACTATTCCAGCTCCAAAACCGATTGAAGAAAAGATACCATCTAACTCCAACAACCAAATGCCATTCGGATCGCCGAGGCCAATGGTATCAAAACTTGAAAACTCGTCTCTTGACATAGTTTCAAGATCTGATGCCGATGAATCATCTGGTGGTGAGTCGTTTGTCAAAGAGAGATATTCAACACTCTCCAACTCATGTGCCATTGAAGATTCACCAACCTCTTGAGTTTGGAGATAATAAGTCCCCATACCTGAAGATTCAAACAAGATCTGGGCTTTGGGATCATCTGATTGGGTCACAGAGAATTTGGCTTCCTTCTCAGGAATTAGCTTTCGCATTATTCCCTTTACTGGTATTCTAGCTTCGGACATATCCATGCTCAGTTCTCCCCCAACATCCTTTAAGAAATTCCTTCTGAGGAGAATTCCGTATGATGCTGGTACATTAGCCACTAGGACTATCATTTTAATCTTTTTCTCAGGATATGTGGCAAACACATATTGCGCGTCTTTGATCTGACCGATCAAGGGTACTTGCTTATTTTCCATAGAAAATCAACGGCTAAAAGTTTTTCATTTCTAGACCCAAGGTACTGGCTACTTTGGTGGGCATCATGTTGTCGGATGCACCAGAGTCTATGACACAATTGCTTAATTTGAAACCGTTTACTAGCAAGGAGATAAAGAATGGATCGATGCGTCTAGATGCAGTTGGGGGATTGGATACTAGATTATTGCAGGGTACCTTTGGTATAGGAACAACTGGGACCTCAAGGGGTGAATACCAAGTTGGAGTAATTCCCTAATCCTTAACAAATTGGACAAGGCTGTCAAATTGGTCAGGATTAGCCTTGAGGTATTCTGCCTCAGACATCTGAACTTTGGTTCTCTTTGCATGGTCAATTATATCAAAGGCTTGGAAAGAATTCTGTAAACCAGATGTAGTTACTTCACTAATCGGTTTAACGAAAGGCACGTTGGTCTTCAGAATCGGGTGATTAGCTTTAGGTACCGTGGGAGTGGGAGTTGAGGAACGTGGCGTATTGGCTTGTGGATTTACCGCTTTCTTAGGTTGCCAAGGGAGAGGAGATCCTCTTTTGGAAATCGTGACAGGCAGATTTTCTTTTTCAGGTGGGGGCTACGGCTTGAACTTTGTCAAGCTGGTTTTGTTGATGTCGCGTAAAGACAACATAAGTATCCGTCACCAAGTCATCTGATTCCTCTTTGTCATGTCCCCTTCTAGTTGACATCTCTCTAAGCATATGGATTAGCCTATTATGCGACCCTCGTAGGCTGATGGGATGGATAGAGGGTCTTGATGGAGCTTGGCTTGGCTTCAGTTGTTAGTTTTTGATCAGCTGGCTTTCGTTCGGGCTCATTCGGACACCGTTTACCTAAGTTGCTATTTTTAGCAGTATTTGGCACTCAAAGAGGCACCCCTGCTATTTTTAGCAGTACAGTTTGATCACATGTAGAATCACTCCCTGGTTTGCTAGCTTCAGACGGTTCGTGCATCGGACGTTTCTTAAGGGAGTTATTAATATTTGATTGATTAATTAAATATTAATTAAATTGAGCATATAATATAAAGTTATAATATTTTAATAATATAACTTAAGTGAAGGGGTCGCCCATCATAGAAGGGGCCATTTTTAATTATATTTTATAATTAAAAATGTGACTTGAGACTATTGAAATATTAAAATAAAAAGTTTGAATTTATTTTAATGAAAACCTAATTGAAGGAATTCGTACTTTTCAAGAGTATAAGGCTTTGCTTTGAAAATCGAGCCATGGGGTTATTGAATATTGAAAATTGATCAAGTCTTCAACTAGAGCATGGAAGCCAAGGGTTTCAGTCTTAGAGCATTGGGGAATGAGCCATCTCCAGTGAAAGCAATTTAGAGGGTGTGAAATATCATCTGATTTATTGCCAGGCAGAGAGATTTCTTCATCCAGGAGAGATCACAGAGCTTCGCAGGGGTTTATATATTCAGGGTTTGGATTTAGAAGTTGTCAGGCAGTGCAATATTCAGGGGCGCATATTCTATGTTCTTCATCTGGCATCTTACTAAAGGCTATACAGATTTATTGCTGTTGTTAGAAAGGCCGTACCATTCTCCTGTCAGGCCGTACCATTCACAAAGGGCTGTAGTTTTTACTCAAAGAAAATCGCCTTCTCTTTTGGTCTTCCATCTTCACCAAATTGGGTGTAGTGGTATCTGGGATCATTTGAGCTTGTGAGATGGAGGGAGAAGCATCTTTCCTGTGGAAGCCGTACCATTCATGTACTTCCAGCTTGCTGCTAATACCAGGTTCTTTCATTAAATAATGTTGTTTCTTTGTTGCATTTTACCGGATCTTTATTGTATTGAGTCCAGATGATCAATAAATGCATTGCCAGTATTAGATCTTGTATTTCCATCAACATTGATATTGTAGCATTTTATTTTGAATTTATCATTAAATCCTAGAAAAATCGCAATTTCCTTTATTCATGCAAAAACATCAAAAAAATCAAAATACAAACAAAACTATCAAAAAACAGTCAGATTTAGAAAACGGGGAAACAAGGGTTTCTACAGTGGTATCAGAGCCATTTCCTGCCATCCTTGTTGGGTTTGAAAAAACATTTTGTTCATGCACCAGAGTGATAGAGAGAAGAGATATTATCAGAGGGAAAACAGAAAAACTTGGCAGCCACCACTTATTCCGGCAGGTGAGACGGCTACAGGTTTGATAGGTGTTTAGTCTGGCTCTTCGTCTAGAGCATCTGTATAGGATACAGGCATGGGTGACAGAACAAAGATTCCTCGAGATCCTCAAGAGGAAGATGCAGAGGTTAGACAGACTCTTAGAGATTTGCGAATAGGTCAGCAGCAGGTAACTGATGTATTACAGCAATTGACCATGGCTATACAGAGGATAGGTACGCCAAGGAGACCATCACCACATCGTGATGAGGACATGAGTGATGCAGGTTCATAGGGGGTACCCAGGACTGTTTCACGAACAGCAAATAGACCTACCAGACCCACTTTCCTAAGAGGAGAACAGGTTGAGGAGAATGTTGAAGAGGTTGGGAACATATTATATGCTGATGTAGTTATGGCAGCCAACGAGGAGTGGGATATATTGATACCACAAGTGCGCGAGTGCATGCATTTTGATCGATTTGTGAATTCGAGAGTTGAATATTATAGGTCTTGACAGGGGAATAGGCCTCGAAACCAAAATAATGATCTGAAGCATGCAATGAACAGGCTCAATCTAGCGAAGTTCGATGGTAGTGGTAAGGTCATAGCTCAGGCCTAGATTAGTAAGCTAGATACATTCCTCACATTGCATCTGATGGTTGAGAGAGATGCTATCCGATATGTGACACTGCATCTCGAGGGGGTGGCTTACGACTGGTGGCACCACAGGATGGTGACACTACAGCATGACCGGATCACATCATATCAGGAGTTTGTTGACAGGTTGGTGGAGCGGTTTGACAAGAAGGATCCAGAGTCCTACTTTAGAGACTTGGCTCAGTTACGATAGAGTGGCAGTTTGGAGTCTTATATTGGTGACTTTCAGAAGTTATTAGTTATGGTTCTGAATATTTCAGAGAGGCGACTTGTAGAGCTCTTCATGGAGGGATTGACGGAACCATTGAGAGGTTGGATCAAAGCCTTTGATCCTCCTTCATTACAGGAAGCAATGAAGAAAGCTCGTAGTATAGAGTTGGCAGCACCATCCAGTAGATTCAACTCCAAAAACAATTCTTCTTTCAGGGACAATAAGGGCTTTAACAAAAACAGACATAAGTCTGATTTTAACAAAGAAAAATCAGATTTTAAGAATGATTCAAAGGGTAAATTAGTAGCACCACCTTTGGATCGAGAGGCTCTTAACGATCTACACAGGAAGAAGCTTTGCTTCTATTGCAAAGGTCCCTATGACGCCAATCACGATTGTCCTTTGAGGCCTAAGGGCAAGGCGAATCGAGTGATGTGGGCTTACTATGAGGATTCAGAATCTAAAAATTTTGAATAGCAGGAGAGTTCTGAGGAGTCAGAGTCAGAGGCTACAGAGCCTAAGGTAGAGGCAGAGTCAGAGCTTTAGATATAGGAGGCACGCCTATCTAGCATTCAGCAGGAGGGCTCTTTCAGGATTTGTGGAGTGTTGGAAAGACAGAGGGTCATTACCCTTCTTGATATAGGAGCCACACAATTTCATCGATGCTAGATTTGTTGAGAAATGCGGACTCATCACTGAGGAGTTCGAAGGCATTAGGGTTAAGGTGGCCAACGGTTACACTCTTAGGTGTGAACGCATGATCAAGGATCTCCCCTTACGCTTGAACAATTATGAGTTCAAGGTTGATTACTACGTAGTGAACATGGGAGATATCGATTTGGTCTTGGGTATGAAGTGGCTTCATTCACTTGAGGAAGTCACTCTTCGTCTTAAGGACATGGAGATCCGTTTTGATGTTGATAGGAAGACACACATTCTAAAGGAAATTCGGGACAGCAACATCAAAACAATTTCTTTTCGTCGGATGGAGAGACTCATGCGACACGACATGGTAGAGCATTGGCACCTATACAGGAGGGACAACAGAAGACTGAATATCATCCTGACATACAGCAGTTGAGAATTAAGCATGATAAGATATTCAGTGATATTCCACCAGGGAGACCTCCAGACAGGGGCACTGAGCATATTATTGAGCTTGAGGAGGGCGCTAAGCCCGTTATAATTATGCCCTATAGACATCCCAAGCGGATGAAAGATGAGATCAAGAAAACGATCAAGGAGTTACTTGCTATGGGTCACATTTGACCTAGCAAATCACCATTCGCTTCTTTAGTTATTTTGGTAAAGAAGAAGGATGGCACCTTATGCATGTGCATTGACTATAGAGTCCTGAATAAGAGGACTATCAAAAACAGGTATCCAATACCTCGTATAGACGAGCTTATTGATGAGCTCCATGGTGCATGCTACTTCACGAAAATAGATTTAAGATCAGGATATCATCAGATTAGGGTTCGTGAGTAGGACATCAAGAAGACTGCCTTCCGTTGTCATTGTGGGCACTTTGAGTTTGTGGTGATGCCATTTGGGCTCACTAATGTGCCAACTACATTTCAGTCCACTATGAACCAGGTTTTTCATTCACTGTTGAGGAGATTTGTATTGGTCTTTTTTGATGATATCCTTATTTACAGCAGGACTTGGCAGGAGCATTTGGCTCACCTGGAGACCGTATTGAGTATTTTGGAGAGGGAGTCCTTGTACACCAAAGAGTCCAAATGTGATTTGGGGATGATCGAATTGTTATATTTAGGTCATATTATCGGTGCAGAGGGAGTGCGGATGGATCCTTAAAAGATCCACGCTATTATTGACTGGCCTACACCAGCGAACCTGACACAGTTGCGAGGATTTCTAGGTTTTTGTGGGTTCTATCGCAGATTTGTGAATGGTTATTCACGTCATGCAGCCCCTATGACAGATTTGCTGAAAAAGGGTGCATTTTGTTGGACTCTTGAGGCACAGGAGTGTTTTGTGAGATTTAAGGAGTTGATGACTACGTGCCCAGTGTTGGCACTACCAGAATTTTCAAAGCCTTTTGAGCTTCAGTGCGATGCATCAGGTGAGGGCATTGGAGCGGTGCTTATGCAGGACAAACACCCTATTGTGTATGAGAGTCATAAACTCAGAGGGCTAGAGAGACTCTACAACATTTATGATAAGGAGATGCTCGCTATAATGCATGCCTTAGCAAAATCTAGGCAATATCTTGTTGGCAGCAAATTTTGCATAAAAAATGACCACAACAGTTGGAGACACTTCTTGGGGCAGCAAGACCTCAATGATCGTCAACAGAAGTGGGTAAGTAAATTGCAGGCCTACGACTTTGATATCTCGTATATCAAAGGTACACAAAATGTAGTAGCTGATGCTCTTTCACGCAGGCCTTATCTGAGCTCTATGGTTCACATTACAGAGGATTGGAGGCATATGATTGTGGTAGAGTATGCCAAGGACACTTGGGCCTTGAGCATTGTTGAGGGATCGACAATTGATACCAGATATACACTTGTGAATGACTTGATCATTTACAAGAACAGGGTTTATTTGATCCCAGGATCAGAGGTGAAGAACATTATCATGCGAGCCTTTCATGACATACCTACAGCAGGACATCCCGGGTATTTCAAAACCTATAGACAGATTCGAGAGAGATTCACATGGAAAGGACTTAAGGTAGATGTTCTTCAGTACGTGCGTGAGTGCCCTGTTTGTCAGCATAACAAGCAGAAGAACACTTACCCGACAAGATTACTGCAGCCACTTCCGATTATTGACAGGAAGTGGGAATGCCTGTCGATGGACTTCATTACGGGCTTACCTAAAGCCTAGGGGTGAGATTGCATATATGTAGTTGTGGATCGGCTAACGAAGTATGCCCACTTCTTTTCGATTACCACCACCTACACAGCTACACAGGTAGCAGAGGTCTTCTTCCGTGAGGTATTCAGACTACATGGGTTGCCTAAGAGCATTGTGAGCGACAGGGATAGTCGGTTCTTGAGTCACTTCTGGCAGGAGGTGTTCAGACTCTGTGGGATCGAGCTTACACCGAGCACCAGTTACCACCCACAGACAGATGGGCAAATGGAGATAGTGAATAAGTGGGTGGAAGGTTACCTCAGGAATTATATTGCAGGGAAGAAGAAGGCATGGGTCAAGTGGATTCATTTGTGTGAGTATTGCTACAACACGACATTCCACATGACCATTCAGATGTCCCCTTTTTTTGGCGTTGTATGGTTATGAGGTGCCAAGTTTTTTGGATTTGCTACTGAGTGACAGTAGAGTGCTGAGTGCTAGAGACTTGTTGTAGGAGAGTCAGGATACTACGAAGGCTCTCAAGAAGAATATCGCCAAGGGACAAAATCAGCAAAAGTAGTACATAGATCAGAAGAGCACGGAAAGGTCTTTTGAGGTGGGTGACATGGTTTATCTTATGCTGTAGCCCTACCGTCAGTCTACTCTAAGGAAGAGTGGTTCAGAGAAGCTTAAGCCACGATATTATGGTCCTTTCAGGATCCTAAGGCAAGTTGGAGAGGTGGCTTATGAGCTCGAGCTTCCGGCAAAGAGCAGGGTACACAATGTTTTTCATGTATCACGTCTCAAGAAGGCGTTGGGTCACCGTGTGGTATCTTCTGCAGTTTTACCTCCCTTGGATGATGAGGGAAAGTTGATTTTAGTACCTGAGTCTATCCTGGAGTACCGAGAGAGATAGTTACGTAGGAGGACTATCAAGGAATATTTAGTGAAATGGAGAGATTTGCTTGTGGAGGATGCTACATGGGAGAGCGAGGATATTCTGTAGCATCCAGAGTTGAGATTGCTTGAGGACAAGCAATTTCAGGAGGGGCGGACTGTCATGTCCCCTTCTAGTTGACATCTCTCTGAGCATATGGATTAGCCTATTATGCGACCCTTGTAGGCTGATGGGATGGATAGAGGGTCTTGATGGAGCTTGGCTTGGCTTCAGTTGTTAGTTTTTGATCAGTTGGCTTTCGTTCGGGCTCATTCGGACACTGTTTACCTAAGTTGCTATTTTTAGTAGCATTTGGCACTCAGAGAGGCACCCCTGCTATTTTTAGCAGTACAGTTTGATCACGTGCAAAATCACTCCCTAGTTTGCCAGCTTCAGACGGTTCGTGCATCAGACGTTTCTTGAGGGAGTTATTAATATTTGATTGATTAATTAAATATTAATTAAATTGAGCATATAATATAAAGTTATAATATTTTAATATTATAACTTAAGTGAAGGGGTCGCCCATCATAGAAGGGGCCATTTTTAATTATATTTTATAATTAAAAATGTGACTTGAGACTATTGAAATATTAAAATAAAAAGTTCGAATTTATTTTAATGAAAACCTAATTGAATGAATTCACACTTTTCAAGAGTATAAGGCTTTGCTTTGAAAATCGAGCCATGGGGTTATTGAATATTGAAAATTGATCAAGTCTTCAACTAGAGCACGGAAGCCAAGGGTTTCAATCTTAGAGCATTGGGGAACGAGCCATCTCCAGTGAAAGCAATTCAGAGGGTGTGAAATATCATTCGATTTATTTCCAGGCAGAGAGATTTCTTCCTCCAGGAGAGATCACAGAGCTTCGCAGGGGTTTATATATTCAGGGTTTGGATTCAGAAGTTGTCAGGTAGTGCAATATTCAGGGGCGCATATTCTATGTTCTTCATCTGGCATCTTACTAAAGGCTGTACAGATTTATTGCTACTGTTAGAAAGGCTGTACCATTCTGCTGTCAGGCCATACCATTCACAAAGGGCCGTACTTTTTACTTAGAGAAAATCGCCTTCTCTTTTGGTCTTCCATCTTCACCAAATTGGGCGCAGTGGTATTTGGAATCATTTGAGCTTGTGAGACGGAGGGAAAAGCATCTTTCCTATGGAAGCCATACCATTCATGTACTTCCAACTTGCTGCTAATACCAGGTTCTTTCATTAAATAATGTTGTTTCTTTGTTGCATGTTACCGGATCTTTATTGTACTGAGTCCAGATGATCAATAAATGCATTGCCAGTATTAGATCTTGTATTTCCATCAACATTGATATTGTAGCATTTTATTTTGAATTTATCATTAAATCCTAGAAAAATCGCAATTTCCTTTATTCATGCAAAAACATCAAAAAAATCAAAATACAAACAAAACTATCAAAAAATAGTCAGATTTAGAAAATGGGGAAACAAGGGTTTCTACAGTCTTCATCCATTATCTGCAAGTAACTAATCTTGGAGTCGCCAGCCGATTCCATTTCTTCCTCTTGGAAGAGATCGGCATTTTGTTCTTCAGGATAGTTCGTTTGAACATAATCATCTTTCTTGGTTTCATAATATCCCATAGCAGCATTGGTAGGTGGAGCTTCAAGGGCGAGCCTACCTGGTGGTGTCGGAAGACGATTTTGAGTTTTATTTTCAGCATAATTGGGGAAAGTCCTAGGGACGTTCTTGTAATTTGTATTATTGTTGGCCACTTGCTTCTTCAGAGCGAGGAGCTCATTCGCTAGTCGTTTCACCATAGGGTCAGTGAAATTGGAATTGGTGCTAGGAGTGATGGCATTGGATGCTAAAGACCCTGATTCTTGCATCCTTTTGTTGGTGTTGGAGCTGCCGTTGATTCTGATTTCTCCAGCTAGGATCATATCATCTTCAAGACTCATGGCTAATTGATGTGCTGCTTCAACATTAGCTAGAGTTTCTTTACATAAGAAGAAACTCACCTTGGGTAACTGGGTATTTATGAAGAAGCACTTCAAGTTGTGATCCGTAGGTTTTGCATCTTGTGGGATCCGCATCACCAACTTGTTGAACTTGGCCACAAATTCTCTCATCGGTTCGTGAGCTTCCTTTCGCATGGTTTTCAGTTGTGCCAACAAAGCATGTGCATCTTCAACGGGCTTGAATCTCTCCTCGAACTTTGTTCAGGAGAGTAGCCCAACTAGTGATTGAAGCGTTGGGAAGTGTATAAAACCACTCGACAACAACCCCTTGGAGGGATTCGATGAAGAGCCTCACATAAACATCTTCATGTTCAACGGCCAAAATGCCACAAACGATATAGAAGGCAACAATGTGTTCATCGGGGTGTTGCTTGCCATCATCGGTGAATTTCGGGAGATGTTTCCTCATAACTTGTGGAAGATCATGTAGTGGTGCAGCCAAACGTAGAGGACCAAAGGCATTTCCCCACAGTCCAGCAGGTGGTGTGGCCATTATTGGTTGCAGAATAAATGCTTGAGTTGGACGCCTACTGTAGATAGACCAAACAGGTGCGAAAGTAGATCATACTTTTCAAGGATGAAAACTCATAGCACACTGCAACAGTGACCTTGTTCACGAAGGAGCAAAAGGAAAGTTACGTTGCAGTAACTCTTCAAATAGAGGATCTGTAACTCCTTGAGCTCTTAAACTTTATGTGTAGCTTCGGTCCACCAGAATGTAGATCTGAAAAAGACGAAGACTTATAGAGAAAAATTTACAAAAAATAATAAGAAACTGGAAAGCGTATTCACTTCAATCAAAAGCTTGAGGCTTGGATTGTGCGGTACTTTCCCTAGTAGAGTCGCCAAAAAACTATTGGGTGAAAATAATGTAATCAACTTTTCAATAGATTACACCATCTAGATTTCAGCCACAACTATGTGAGATTAATCTCTCCTCTCAGAAAGGGGAGACACCCTTCTTACTGCTAATTAGAAGCTGAAATAAACTTTAAAGGAATACTTAAAAAATATACACTGTACTCATGAAATGGAGGGGGTGTGTTACATTCATGCTTCTCTCTTTTTTCAGAGAAGATGTTTACAATGCTTCACTATGAAAAGCTTTAGATCTAAATATCTTAAACTTAAACAACGACAGTAATGCCAATATTTCTATCTTGACAAAGCAAAGCTTAGAAATACTAGGTGTAATTTATAATAACAAAGGTAAAGAGAAAAGGGAAGGCTCACGAAGGCACAAAGTCATTCCGTAGCCTTTTCAATGTTGAATCCGGTAATGATATCGTTCATTGTATTAGAAGCACAAAGTCTTCTTAGACACAATGATTCCTCGAACAACAAGAACGATTACAAGCACAAAGTCTTGTAGATCCTTCAACAAAATCTTCAAACGTAAACAAATCCAAATGATAAATGTAACACAAAGTTTACATCAAACACTTGAAGCCCTTTCAATATCATACAATAATTACTAATGATATAATCAACACACAAAATGATTGATTCCAACACAAAGTCTGGCATGCAATCTTCTTCTTTATTGATTAGATCTGAATTCACAATATTGAACACAAAGTCTCAATGCTTGTTTCAAAATAGCAGCACTTTGTTGCAAAATCTCAAAAGGTAACTATTACAAAAGAAATCCCTCATACTTATAGAAAAGGAGGGAAGAGAAAAATTAGGGAATTAGATGAGAAAAAATAGGAAACCCTAATCTAACTGAGTGTAATTTATTTCTACGTAATCGCACCTCATATTTTAGTGTAATTACGTTTTACAAAAAGACACCTAAAGTGTCAAAAACTATTTACAATGTGCGAAATAGGGGACACCAAAAATGGCAGACATTAGAGACGAAAAGAAGACTATTGATCTTTGCTTTGGGCGTGGAAGTCTTCATATTTATTTGCTGTCTCGCTCATGAACTTATCATCTGGTCTGACTGTAAAATCCACCAGTGTATGTATTTTGGTAATCAACTTCTTTGCAGACGAAGAAATCATTTTACATCTTTCAAGATGAGCCTTGAAACAATCAAGTGAAAGCTGTAGATCACATACAGTGTGTAAGGTGTTTTTAGTAAAACCTTTGTCATCCACAAAATTCATGAAGGCTTCTTTATACACTTGAATTATTTCGCTGAGGGGAAGGAAGGTGTGCAGTCATCAAGAAGATCACCTGGCAACTCTTCCATTCCATTTACCAGAAGAACCCGATAGCCTTCAACATCTTCTTGTGCCTGATGAATGTCATCAATAAAAAACTTTAATACTTGGATTATGTGCTTGAGATATTCTTTCACTTCCACATATTTCTCCTTACTAGGTATTACTCCATTTTTTACTGATTGGCTGATCTTGGATTCTTTCATTTTCAGCGATGACGATAAAGTCCTTTCCATTTGGGATAGATCTCTCACAAGTGATCCTTCCTCTTTGTTAAGCTCAGTCTGCAGCAGGGCTATTTGTATTTTCTTCTCACTTGCGGTGGTGATGACCCGCATTCCACAATATATGATCTCTTCAATAAACTCATTTAAGATTTTACCCTTGGTTGCAAGCTTTTTTGCCTTTTGAACAACTGGTTCTTCGATATTTACCAAGGTCATAGATTGGGCATCACCTATTGAAGATCCCGCTATGTTTCTCAAGATGTTTGCATATCGTTCAACTTTCTCTTTGTATAGATTTTTGGCTTGCTCCATCTTGTCAAGCCTTCTTGCCAGAGCATCTAACACTACTTGGGCATTTGCTTTTTCACTTTCATTTGTCACTTTCCCAAGTTGTATTCTCTAAATGGTATAATCTTCCATGTTTACATCTCCCTCTGGTTGTGGAGGAAAACCTACCTCAACAAACTTTTGACCAACTTTATCAACCTGGAGTCTTGACAATACCTTAGCCTTTTTCTTTTCCTTATTCTTGGGAGCAGGTATTTCTTCTAGGTCCAACTCATCAGGGGAGATCATCTGCTTTTTCCGTTTAGGAACCTACGACACCAACCAAGGGGGAAGAGAAGAAGTATACACATCACTTGTTACTGTTAATTCCTGAGCTGCAGGGGCTCTTTGAGGAATAGTTGAAACAGTAACTATGGACGCTATTGTAGTCATTATGGGCCTAGTTGTTTGTACGCCAAGCTGATTCTGCAAAGATTCATTCATAAATGTATCAAAATCAGCCTCCGAAGAAATGTCAAAAGATGGAGATGACAGGCTAGGGAGAGAAACTGGCGAACTAGATAGGTCATTGATATTTTTTGATCGGCCAACTGCAGAAGAAACCAACACTATGGACACTACTGGTAGGGAAGAAACATCTTCTTCACCTGTAACCGTGGTAGGAAGAGGAGAAGAAGGAATGGGTGGAACGAGAGATTTAGGAATTGAAGGAGTATGAGGAAGTGAAGAAACTAGAACCTATTCAGTTTCACCTTGAGGAGGTGACAAAACCTACTCACCCTTTTGGTACTCCTCAACCTCTTGTGCTGATTGCTCTTCTTCTCCATTTGATTTGGTTTCTCCAGAGTTCTCATCGTCTGATTCTTCGGATTCAAACTCTGTATCTCCTCCTTCTTCGTTTGAAGAAAAATCCTCGGAAACAAGCTCCCTCTCTTCAGCACGAGATGTAGTAGCCCTTGTTTCTTATGTTTCAATAGTTTGTGGAGTACTTTTTCCCACAGTGAACTTAATCCTTGGCCCTCATCTTGATGATAAAGGAATCGCGGCTTGGTTTTCTTTGGCGCGAGATTTTGGTGGTGCACTAGGTTTCTCTTTAGGAAGCTCACCTTCAGAATCTGTCTTGAAGGATTTTATTTGAAAACCATGTTTGTGGAGTCATTTTGCCGTGTTGTGTAGGATAGGGGCCAACCTTTCTCTCATGTAAGTACATTCTTTTTTGGACCATTGTATTGGAGGCAAAGGTTTCCCGACAATGTTGTCCTCGTCATAGGCAGAATTAAGGATGTCACCTGGATCCGTGAAGTCTTTAGGTAAATCAGCTATTTGGAGAGCCCTGATTTGATCAACTGTCAACCTGCATAAATCCATTTTATGTATATCCTCTTCATCTCTACACTTTTCCCATATGTCTTCAAAATGGTAGACATGGCTGTGACCTTTCTTGAGTTTCTTCTTGACGTCTCTGAAGTCAAAATCACGCCTATACCTGTAGGTCTTGATAATATTGATGTGCATCTTAACTGAAACATTCTTGGCCTTTTGCACTGTTCTGATCGTGTATCTACCAATGGTTAATGGAAACTTAAACCCTGGCTTATGATTCTTTTGCCATTCCTTGTGCACCGAAATTGATTGCCTGCACAACTCCATAAGAATCCATTTATCTAATGTGTATTTGGGAAGCATATAAGGGCATCCTGTGAAACAACCTACCCTTATGTAAGTGAAGGTTGGAAATTGTAGAAACACACATCCCACCTTGTTGACCGCCTTGTAAACTTCATCTGAAATCCTCTTCTTCTCCAGAGTTGGATCAAAAGTAAATAGCAAAGGAGCAAATAAGGCATCTATGACTCTTCTAAAATGATGGAAGCTTTCCCTCAGGTTCAATTGGTAATAGTAATCATAAATTGGGGTAGAATTCCTATTACCTGTAGTAGATAAACCTAGAAACTGTCTCATCACTGCTGCTGAGTACACCAAGAAGGAAGTCATATAAAAATTTAAGGTGGTGGGCACCTTGATCAACTGATCATGAATTTCGTCATTGATCTGCGTTCCCCAATCAATGTGTACTTTCCTCCTTCGGATAATCCAGATGTATTCATACATCCAATCTTGGAAATAAGAAGAACCAGGCAAGCCCTTGACTCTGCTTAACAAGGTAATCATATCTCTTACATTTTCTTTGAAGTCACTGCTGGGGAGCCCCTTAGGCCACCTAGAAACAACATGCCGAGGTGTCTTCAACCACTGTGAGTTAATCAATGTTTTATCTTTGACTGGTTCATTTTCAAATATTTCTTGATCTCTCTGTATTGTGATAGGAGTGTATTGTTCCATTTGTGGCACTTTGAAGACTATGTCGAAAAATTCACCGTCAAGCCTCATTATTACTTGACCTGCTGAATCCCTCACCGTTCTATCCTCTTCAATGTAGTGTGCAACTACTTGAAGTACAAACTCCGTGTGATGGGCTGAAGTTGGAAAAGTTGAAACCATATGAAGATTGCTATGTACAATGGCTTTCAAATTCTCATCCCATAGCCTCTGTTGAGTCCTCTTCATGAAATCTGCCAGATCTTGATGGCCGATTTTAGTGTCTTTGATTTAATCTACCTTGGACAACACCACGGTTGGAGGGAAAACGCCTTGGTACTTATACTTCATCTTCTCCTTATCTTTAGGAGATGGTGACGGCGTTTCAGCTGACATTTAGGAGAGTAGAGACCAATGTAATTCTTATTTAGTTGGAGTATGTGCCTACTACAGATCAAGTTGTAGATATCTTCACAAAGGTTCTTTTTAAGGATATTTTGAGTATCTCTGGGAGAATTTGGGATTATTGACCCTCCTTTCATTTAGATGCATAAGGATATGCACCAATCTAGTGGATCTCAAGATTCATTATTTTGTTCTAGATTGATTATGGATACCTCTCAAGGGGAGTAGGTAGTAGCATTTTTGGCTATTGTAGTCAGTTGGAGTAAGTGTTGTCATTGTGTGGATTTTGTTGAAGTATGTTGTGTAGTGTGAAAAAAAAGTGTGCGGTAAAAGAGTAGTTGTTGTCCCTGGGGGAGAGAGAGTATGTGTTATTTATGTCAAAGGGGGAGAGCTACAAGTGTATCCCTTTACCATTGATGTCAAAGGGGAGTTAACTAAAAAACCCTATAAAGAAAGAGAATATATAAGAGAGTGATAACCACTAATGTGTAGTATATGAGTTGGTAATCAAAGTTGTTGTTATTTTATTATTGTTTTTGTTGATTTTTTTTCCATGTGTTGCTATCAATGAAAAAGGGGGGATATTTTGGAAATCTTTGTTTTCATTGATGCCAACAAATCTTTTTTGTTGCATTGTTGTCAACAAGTCTTTGGAGGGATTGTTGGAAGTCTATGATGATGCTTTGACTAGCTTTTTATGTTGTCATTAGTAGTGTCACTAATGTCAACCTATAGAGTTGCTTTGATGAGAATGAATTTGTGATGTTCAACCTCTTGTGTGGTTGAGATGTTGTAGATCAGGTGATGATTTTATGTTTTTGGTTCTTGGTTTCCAAGTTCTTTTGAGAAAATTTGAATAAAAGAGGAAGTAGTGTGGTGAAAAGTGTTTAGTGTGGCAAAGTGGTGTTCAATGTTTTTCTTCACAGTTCTTCATAGCTGAAGATCTACTTATGTGATTTAGATATGTTGATCAAAGGTATTTAGAGATGTTGTATCTAGAGTTTTTAGTTTTGGATTGTTGTGCAGAGAAATTTGTGTTTACCAGTGTGTGAACTATGAAAGTAACATTGTTTAGGAGAAATGGGGTTTCTTTGCATTTCTTTGTAGTTTGGTTTTTGGTCTTGCAAACCTAAGAGTGTACTTATAATGCTTATATCTATCTTCATTTAGAGTTTTTTGTGTTTTGGTGCTTGGCAAGGGTGGATTTAGGTGCAGTGTGTGGAAGGTTAGATGGTTGTGCAAGACGAATATGTTCTTCCAGTATATGATGTTGCGAAGGAGTTGTTGGATTTTAGGGTGTTGATGGAATATTCCAGACTGTGTCAAAGTTTTGTGTGTAGTCTGCAAGTCATCTTTGGATCATTGGAAGTGTTCCTAAATGTTTAGTAGTGTTTACTTAGGTTTGATCAACCTTAGGTGTTTACACTAATTGTGTATATTCTTTGGTGTTTTTAGAATCATGGTATGGAATTTATGAGAGTATTTAGGTCTAAGTTGAGATGTTTTTGGTCTACCTTCATTATTTTCCATGGAAGGAATGTTTTCGTACAAACCTGATTTGAATTTGTATGGTTGAGGTGCATAGCTGACCTTGTCATTTGATTTCAAGGTTGAAAATGGTATATATTTGTGTTGAGTTGATGGAGGATAAGGGTGTGATGTGTGTTGAGATGTGAAGTGCAAAAGTGCAAAATGTAGAATGAGCTTTAATGCCTAAGACAATTGGAAGTAGTGGGCAGAAGGTGTCTACATTCTATAGAGTGAGTGTGAATGTGTTAGTGAAGTAGTGGTGGATCTTTTTGTTTCTCTGAGATGGATTTCTCATTGTAACAATCTTCTTTCTTCTTCTTTCTAATCTGGTAGTGAGCCATTAGTAGCGAGCCCTTCTTTTTTGGGTAGTGAGCCTATTATATTCAGTGTTATAATTCCTTTATATTGTGAGCTAATCCTCACTGTGATTTTTTCCTTATTTTTCCACATAAATCTAGTGTTCTCATGTGTTCACATTACTATTTTTCATGTCACTGGTAGATTTTGATCCAATTTCCGATGAACAGTCGTTGAAATTTCGACGATTGTTCGTCGAAAAATCGAATTTTTTTTTTTTACGTCGATTTTCTAACCCTGCGGACGATCTTGGGTCGGAAAATCGACGTTTCAAATGTCGTCGATTTTTCGATGAAATTTTTTTGACAAACGGCCGTTGAAATTCCGATGAACTTTTGTCGGAAATTGGGTCAAAATGTATCAATGTGTTTACTTTCTACTAATGCATGATAAGGGTTTAATGGTTGTTAACAGTTTAAGGACTAATAAAAATCTAAAAGTTAATGAGGGTTTTGATGTTTCAATGTACAACTGATTCACCCACCATCTTAGTTGTCTTGTTCATTCAACACATTTCACACACATCCTTCCCTCAAATTATAACATTCATCACACATAAATCAAACCTAACCTCATATTAATATGTTAACCCAACATATTCATACCAAAAATTACAAAACTCAACATACATCCCTACATCCCATTATCAACACACACCACCCCTTAACCAACAATAAATTCACCCATACAACTCCACATATTCAACATACACTTTGCACAATCCAAACCCCATAAATTTTATTGAATAAGAACTATATTATGAAAGAAACATGATTCAAAGAATTCAAATATGATATCAAAATAAACCTTACACATTTGATGATATATGCTTTTATCCCTTTGATAGGGCCATCACTATGGTACCCTTCCCTCAAAATTTTGAAATTTCAAAATTTAATAAATACAAGGGGGAGGGAGATCCTAGAGAGTACATTAAATAATTCAACATATCATGTTAGAGGTCTCTTATAGTGAAATATATATAATGGTATTGTTTCCTAGAAGTTTAAGAGGTCAAAAATTAGAATGGTTTATTCATTTTACACATTGATCCATCATCACATTTAAAGAGTTAGCTAAAAGAATTGGTGCACACTTCTCCTACAGCATTCAACATAAAATTACTATGTTGTATTTATGAAACACTAAACAAAAAAATGGTAAAATTTTTCCTTCTTGTTAGTAGATTCCTATAGCCCATCCTTGAATAAATTAGTCATCATCTTTGTCCAAAACCTAAAATAGAAAATGGGTTTCCTCTTACAAGTGCAATGTTCTAGCCTATTTGATGAAATCATAGATAAAGGAGTAAGCATAGAGAATTACCTTATTGTTAAAGGATTGGTTAAAATATACAATGAAACCAAATAAACAATTAATCAATCTAATGAAAAACCCCACTTTTTAGCCAAAAAAAAAAATAGAGTTAATGATGGTGTAACCAATACCAAACATTTTAAAAATATCCAACCACGAACACCATTATCCTACCAAAACAATCCAAATGTACAAGTTTTCCAAAAAAAGTCACCATTCCACAAGAAAACCTAAAAACAAAATCCCAAACAAAAATAAACTCCATTGGGAGAACCTATTGAGTTAGTTTTCTAAAAAATGGTCCAAGAAAATTTAGTTAAATATCCTATGGCAATACCTTTTGATGAAAACCAACCAAAACCTACGTGGTACAAAGATAATCAATATTTTGAATACCATAGGGTCAAAAATCATGACACTAAAAATTGTATGAAATTTAAGAATTACATTCAATATCTCATCAATCAAGGTGAGATATAAATAGAAGGATATTCATCCAACTCCTTAAATGAACAATTGGGTATATAAGGATCATTTTCCTAAACATGGTGAAGCTAAAGCCTCTATTTCTAAAAAGGGTATCCCTTATAACTACAATTATATCCATAGCTTCCCATCCCATGATTCTATAGCAGGTAGATTTAAAAGTCACTACCACATAGCCAATGTGACCATCAAGAGCTTTAATTATGCAATAACCACACATCAAGGTCGGGTGACTGTCCAAGATGCTTCTTCCTCATCCACTAAACCATATAGCCAATATAATCTCTTAGATCACCTCGTAAAAACCCCTACTCAAGTATCCATTTTAGAACTCCTCAACACCTCCCCTATTCATAAAGAGATGTTAGAATGAGATGTTTGATAGTCACGAGTCCCCAATGAAATTAATGCTAATCAATATCAAGCCATGATAGGGAACTTATCCTTAAAACATCACCTATTTTTCATGAAAAAGACCTAAATTTCGAACCATCCCATAACAACGCCCTTCATATGTAATTTTCCAACCATAAACACAAGATTAAATGATTACTTATAGATGGTAGATTAGGCTTAAACCCTTGTTCCTTAAAATTAACAAAATAATTAGGATATTTTGAAGGAGCTATGGACCCCCAAAAGAGAAGAAATATCAAAGCATATGATGATGGGGAATGATAATATGAATGAACCATCAAGTTTCCTATACAATTTGGACCTATCATCATGGATACATTATTCCAATTACTAGACCTTGATCTCTCATATAATCTTCTTTCTTGACCATGGATACATGCCATGCAATTTATATCATCTCCATATCACCAAACCATAAATTTTCCACACAATGACACCAAAATTATAATTCTTATTGACCCCAAACCCTTCCAATACTTTAAATTATTGGATCTATAATCACTTCTACCATTTCCCAACTAATGATATCACATCCCTCTCCCAATCATCATCATTGTATATTTACCATCTTCACTTAAATTTTCCTCCACCTCTCTCATGCTCATTCCCAAGATCAAGGATAGGATTGTTGATAAAGGATATAAAGAATATGAACTTCAAGATTTATTTTATGTAGGAAATCGCCTACAATCTCCAAAGCCACATGGTCAAACTGTACTCTCTAAGTCAGAAACTAGAGTCTCCTTCAAAAGTGGGCTAAATACATTTCAACTTTGAGGATTTTTAGATAAATAAATCATTGAAGGTGATATAAGGTCATGGTTATACAAAGATGATGAAGAATAAAACACCTTCTCTACCTTTAGATTTGTATACAAAAGGCCTCTAGATTTATAAAAACAAATTGGATACAAGGGAAAAGGACTAGGGTTGAATGAGCATGGAATCATATAACCTATATGTTTGAAAAATAATTATGGTCACTAAGGACTTGGGCATGGATCCTCTAAAAATGTTCCCTTAGAACTTGAATTTATCCCCACGAAAGTAGCTAAAACCTTTCCTATTTTCAGTAACACTAATGAAGGAATGCATGAAGACTCCTTCAAGAACTTCACTAACCTATTCCAAGACCTAAATATCTTCACTATTTGTGCCACATCCACCCCCATCAACCTCCCCCTAGTTTATCCTTAATTAATTGATTAGAACCAATTTTTTTTGTCATCTTTACATAGACTTCAAAATTATGAAGTGATCATCACTTATGGGGCCTCATGAACATCTATCAATAGGAGACCACAAAGAAAGATTCAACAAATTGAACTCAATATTGCTGACTACTTTGGGTAAAGTAAAATTCCCTTAATCACAAAAATGAAAATAAAAAAGAAACAAAAATTCCCCTAATGGAAACCTCAATGAGGTTTTATTGGATGAAGAAAAAGTAAAAAAGAAAGGATGTATCCCCTAATGAAAAACTCTTTGAGGTGCTAGAGAAGATGAACTTGACATTTCCATTGCAATATAATGTTATCAATAAAAATGTAGTGTTAATAGAAGAAGCACAATAAATCAACTTGGGAGCCAAAAATAACCATAGATTACCTTCATGGCACCTTCACTCACACCTACAGAAAAATAGGATTTTGCATCTTGTCTCCATAAGACATTTAAAAACTTTGTATGGTCTCATTTAGACATGCAAGGTCTCAACCCATCACTAGTAATACATCATGTATTAGTATATCCTAATGCCAAACTAGTCAAATAGAAGCTAAGAAAAATGCATCCATTGATTGCTCTCTTGCTAAAACTAGAACTTCAAAAACTTCTAGAAGTTGGATTCAAAGTCCCATTGACTATCCCGAGTGAGTATCAAACACTTTTTATAGTTTCTAAATTCATTGTGGGCAATACACATTTGCACATATTTTGGATATATTAACAAAGAATGTCCTAAAGATGACTTCCCACTCCCTAACATCAACATCATAGTTGATTGCATAGAGATATATGAAATGCTATCACTTATGGATAAATTACCAAGATATAATCAAATATGAATAATAATAGAGGACCAACACATAACTAATTTTATCACTCTTTAGGGTATTTTCTTCTATCAAGTGATTCCTCTTGGGCTTAAAATGTGGGAGCTACATATCATTCCCTAAAAATTCACAACCTAAAACAAAACACAACCTCAAAAAGTTATATTTTCTAATGCAACCAAGTCAACTTAAGTTTTAAATGCTTACACACATCCAATGATACCATGTTCACGATATCATCATATCACTTTACACTAGAAGGAAAATGAATTCAAGACATGTACTAGTCTAGGAAATCACTACTCGAAAAAACTACATTATCCCTACCAGGTCCAAATGGATTATAAGGTCTTATACATTATGATAATTTTTAGGTTTGTGAAAGTAAAGACTATTGATTTAAAATTAACGATTCTATAGTAATAAATGCCAAGTAATTTCAAATAACATAAATACTATTATTTTCATCTAAGAATTCTTTGATTTAACAATCAATTAAATTGAAACAAAATGAAGTATTAATTAAACTTAAACTAAATCATTTGATTAAATTTTACTCAAAAAGAGACACTAAGTCAAATTTCATTGATTTAACTAATTATTCAACTTGTTCTAATTTACTTGTTTGCAAGTTTCCAATTAAATCTTTCAATTCTATTTTCAAAAACATTGGCTCAACATGCTTAAATGTAAATAATATACATATGTATTTATTTTTATTCCTAAATTATAAATTCTTGATTTGTCAATTTTACTTAATAGAAACTGTGATCCCTTAAAATGTCATGTCCTATCTAATGATGATGCTAAACAAACTATTAATGCAATAAGAAGAAATAACACAAAGATGACACCTCAAAGATTAGTGTAAGGAATGATAAACATGGAAGCAAGATGAAACAAAATCAAAAGTGATTATACCTTCATGTTGCTTCTTCCTTGGTTGGCCCTTTGATCTTTGAAGATTTGTGTGCTCTTTGGATGACAAGTTAAATCAAATATGCAAAGTTATATGCAAGATGAGTGAAGACATGAAAATGGTGAACTCAAAATACTATGGTGAAGGCAAGAGAAGTTCAAATGGAAAATTTGGAAGAGTTTTGATAACAAAAGATTGATTCTTAAAATGAGAGAAAAAATGGGGTATTTATAGAATAATTTGAATTCTCTAAAAAATTCAATGGTTGAGATTGATCCAACAAAGCTAAGATGAAGGGCTATGGTGAGTTGAGGACTCATAAACCCTCACATCTTGACATGTGGAATGCAAGATGGCCTAAGGTGAGATGATGTGGGAGTGAGGTGGAAGAGAGGTACATAATGTGGAGGAAAGACAAGTACCTTGGGGTATGAGAAGATTCTTTGGAAGAATAAAAGTGAATTAAAAATTCACAATGATTGGAAGAAACTAGTGGATAAGAGAGGGTTTCCAAAAAGATGGGGATTTGCCACATGTGAATGATGTGACAAGTCTAAAGTTTTAGAAGTCTTGGACACATATAAAATGACAAGTCAACTTTTCTAGAACTTGCATGGGAATAGGGTGAGTCTTGGAAGGATAAAATGTGAATAAAAAATTCACATGGGGAAGAGAGGAGCTTAGGATGAATAAATGTGAATTAAAAATTCAAATGAAAAAAGGAGTCAAGGCCAAGAAAAGAAAGTGAAAAGTTTGATTAAAAAAGTATGCTAAATGTGGATAATGATTTTGATTAAAGTTGTGCAAACCCTTGATTAGAATAATTAATAAGAGATTAGGAGCAAATGGGAGGTTATGGAGGATGTAACACTAATTTTGATTAAGTGGTGCACATCTTAATCATAGATTAATTTATTTAATCCAGATTAGATGAAGATTATGTAGGATGTAACAAGGAGAGAGAAGGTGAAGAATTAAAAATTGATTTTTAGTCACAAAGGTTAAGTGATTAAATTAAATAAATTGTCTTATTTATTTAATTTAGAGAAGAAAAAATGTAAGGTAAAATATTTAATTATTCAATTACATACTTTAGGAACCTTAGACAAAAAATAAAATAATGATAAAATAAATTATTTAATCATTATTAATGAAATAGATGAATAAAGTAGATGATTTTGATCATGTGTAAGTGGTTAAATTTAAATGTCTACAAAAATTAATTCTAAAATTTTCTTTAAATTTCTTATTCCATTCTAAAATTCTATGTTTAAGGTTTTCCTATTTATAGTTTTCATTTAAATTTCTTTGTTTGTTTTCTTGCTTATCTTTGTAGGCTGAATTGGATTTCTCATATTCTTTTTGATTGCAGATTTAGAGGGTATTATTATTAGTCCCTCCCAGGACCCTTCCAATGTTAAACAATGATTAATCTTTTTTTTCCAGCCAACCAAATCGCTGGAAAATCTTTGCGTAGATTAATTTTGAACAAAGACTATGAACAAGTTGTAATTTTTTTAGCTGAAATATTAATGCAAAATATTGTGGCCGCCTCTGATTGGAGTTGTAGATGGATGGCAGGTACATTCATTGTTATCAACACAAAAGAGCGGACGAATTTCAGGAAGGCTCCTGTAGATTGCACAAAAATCTATTTTCAGGTGACAGGTTGTCAGGAAGGAGACATGGTTTACGAGGAGTTTTGAAGACAAGCGTTGCACATGTGAACGATACGTGGAAGCAAATAATATACACAGATGTCTTGTCTTTGTTACTGCAGTGGGGAATGCATTTGTTAAACGTTTTAAGGTTTTCCAGGCCTGTTCTCCATTTCTCTAACTTCTCATGTCTCTCACTCTCTCAGAGCCCTCACATGCAACAATGTTGCAAATCTCAGAGACAAAGATAAGCTGCTGAACTTTTCTTTTCTCGGACTTGCTCTGAGCAAGTGTGGCCTACAAGGAATTTAAAATAACATATTAGTTGTGCAGGGCTTCAAGAAAATGACCCAAAAAGAAGGGCCCATTGTGGCTCGCCTCTTTCTCCATAAAGGTCAAGAACACTGGAGCTATTTTGAAATTCTTTTTCTGTTGATGGAAGCCTTAGGTAATTAATTGTCACTCAGAAACGGTTCTCCTTACACAGACTGGTTTTGTATGCAGGCTAAGATTTTTCTTTACGGATCAATAAGTTTGATTACAAAGCCATGCAGAACAACTCAGCTTGCAACCATGAAAATAGCAAAAGCTACTGGTGCTCTTTTATCATATGATCTTAAAGTGAGATTGCCATTATGGTCATCTCTTGCGGAAGCTCGGAAAGCCATCTTCAGTATCTGGGATGAGGCTGATGTGATTAAGGTACCAGTTCTTTTAATTTTGTCCAGGGTATCTCAATAAAGAAATTTTCTCTATTTTCCTGTCTCTGCCTTTTTTGCACATTTATTATTAAAGTGTTTTGTTTTTGCAGGTTAGTGATGATGAAGTAGCATTCCTTACATATGGGGGAGACTATGAAAAATATGAAGTAATTGAGGTCAGTGTTGATGAAGTAGCATTCCTTACAGATGGGGGAGACTATGAAAAAGATGAAGTAATTGAGACCCTACTGCGTCCAAGACTCAAGTTATTGCTTGTAACTGAAAGAGAAAAAGGTTGCAGACACTACACCAAGGTTAGTACCTTTAATAACATATCATGCTTTGGTTTTAAGAGATGGATTAGTGGATTCTGTAGGGGTTCCCGCCTTGATAAGGAAAACATTACCATAGTCCAAACGAAATAGTAACAAGATAACAACTACCAAAATCTACCACCAACTATCAAAAGCTTACATATATCCAATATACACTAACACATCCACAAGCTAATTGAATCCTAGATCACTCACAAAATGGGAAAGAGCAAAACAGGCTAAAAGAAAGACCTGAAAACATGGTTATAAAATTAGAGGCACAAACCACTACACCACACCCCACAACTTTTTGCCACCATGCTAGATTTGCTCGCTATCTACAACCTCCTCCACCCATGATACCTTTTTGCTACCCATCAAACCCCTACGATTGCCAGCCAACATTGGGAATTGAACACCATAGGAAATCTCTCAATGATGTCCAAAACGATGAATAAAGGAATGAAATAGTGTAATCACTACCAATCTCCAAGTTCCCAAAAAAAAAAATGAATGTCTCCACAGTATGCTTTTAGGATCCGCATTTCATTTCGCAGCTCATCTATAAAACTTGACGAATTCCCCTACTGAGAGGGGGAAGACGTTGAGCCAACACCCTCTTACACCTCTAGACCAGCTTCCAAATTGTGAAGAGCTGGACAAGTATGATGAAAGCCTCTCAGATAGCCACTTTGGAGTGGTTAACATCCACCGATGTCCGATTTCCCGTGACAATTTTGACACCCTAGCATGGCTGGATCCCTGCAAGAAAAAAAATAGCCAGCAGGCTACAATTTAATTTTCTTCTAGGAAGTAATTCGATATAGTTCTATTCATCAATAGAAATAGTCATCAAGCTCAGTCATCTGGCAAGTTCTTGTAACTGGCAATTGAAAGGTTCTTGAAAATTTTGTTTTTACCTCTACCCCTCCTAAAAATAGTTGAGCACAAAAGCAAAGTGCAAGTCCCTAGTTATACAAAGACTTGCTTATGATTCATTGACTGGAACATTACAAAACTGTTCTGCCAATATTTGGCAGGAACTTTGCTGCCTGTAGCTCTTGTTTATCTATATTTCATAGAGTTTTTAAATTTTCATTTGCACACATATTTCTTATTTTTCCCTCAGATTTTCTAAATTTTTTTTTGCAGGAATGAATCTTCAGTCTATTATTCCAATTTTCGTATTTCATAGACATATACATAATAATTTTATTTTGTGATAATTATATTTATTGTTTATCTTATACACATACATACATGTATATAATAATAGGTGTATAAAACTTTCACATTTAACGTCCAAAAGCATTAGTTTTAATATATAGTTCTTAAACAATCATTTTATTTTTCTCTAAAACTCAAGTCAATTTGTAAAACTAATTTCTTTCTCTTCGAATGATAATAAATCTATCATGAAATGTAAATCAGATGAATACATAGCTTTTATTTTTCCTAATTTGAACATATTAATTTTTTTCTCATGCATACAATATTACCACTTACAATACATACATTACATTGATCAAATCTTGTTTCTTTTTCATACAATCTTGTTCACAATATCTCCCACACATTTTTTATGTTACAAAAATACAATATGAAGAATATTCATAGGTAAGTGCACAAACTTATGACACACTTTCAACCAATTAAATAGTTCCAAACTTGAGTGGAATAGTTTTGCCCAAAACTACATGGCCTATACGTGGCACATAAAGTTTCGAGTGAAACTTTTTTGCCTGAAACAACAATTTTTTTTTTTCTTCTATCAATTTAAAATGTAATTCAATGTGCATGTATGTTTTCGATTAAAAGGATTTCGGTTGAAATCCTTTCACGGCCTATGTGGCATCCTTGGTAGACACCTTATCTTTTTTTCAAATATTTCTAAAGCTTTCCACTTGAATATGATATATCCTTTAGCTAGAATGATTTTTTTTGAAAAACAAAAAAAACTCTTAAAGAATCCAAATATATAATTTTTTTGATATTTGGTCGTTTTAATATCTTTTTTAAAAAATAAAATAATGCAATTAGTCTGTTAAAATTAAAAAAATGAGGATGATTAGAAATTCAAAAAAATACTAAATCATATTAAAAAATCAAAATATATGGTGCACTAGAGGAGAGAATCCTTTCCAAAAGGGTATATTTTTTTAAAAAATGATAAAATATATTAGACAATTGTTGATGTCAAATGAAAACTATCAAATTCTAACATGTTTCACTTTAACATAACATGTTATGATGAGGAAAATATACATCAATTTTTTTATTTTTTTCCACGCACTAATATTGAAGTTATTTATTTGGGAAAAAAATACATGAGAAAATAAAATTGTTTTCTATTTTTTTCTTGACATCAACTCAACGTCACTTTTTCTTGAAATTTTTAGCAATTCAAAATCCGCTCTTAAATTTATAAAAAAATATCAAAACAATTTTTTTTTTTAAATTGAAAAATTACAAGAATAAGCTTCATCAAGAGTTATACATTTTATTAGTTTACATCATTTTAAAATTTAACAAAAACACAAAGACCACTTTTATATGGTTGAAGTTGAGAATTTGTGTTTTTGTTGGTCGATTCATTTATAAAAGTGTGTCACATGTTTGTACTTTTACCTTAGGGTTGATTTTCAACCCACTCCCAAACTAAGGGTTACATAGCTCCTTCTAGATGAACATTTACAACACTTTTTCCATAAACCAACACAACACATTTTCTACACACAGATCACACATCAATCACATACATGTTTTTTAACACATAACAAAATACTTTTCTATATACCCTTCATATTCACAATGGATGCCCTATTTGGATCCTTTAAGGGGGAGTGGGGGCTCACATACATGTTTTTTAACACATAACAAAATACTTTTCTATATACCCTTCATATTCACAATGGATTCCCTATTTGGATCCTTTAAGGGGGAGTGGGGACTCAATCTATATAAGGGATAAAATTAATCATCACAATAAAACATATACACTTCTCCCATTCAAATCAACATTTTCTCAACACATTCTCTCATACATAGCACATTCATAATCCTTATTCCTCCAACATATGCTCAAGATTTGATGCCCATAGCCATAGTCAAATGTGTGGGTACTCTTACCCAACATTAGAAACCACCCTTGGAGGGATCCTCTCCCACTCATACCCCAAACACATGGAGGAATTAACCCTCTCTCAAGAGGTGGTCTACTCCTAGAAAACACACAAAAATAAAGAAAACAACAAAAGCAACAACAAACAACACTTCCCATTACAACCCAAGAACACAAAATTTAACATTTTCAAGATCAATTTGCAAGAACCATCATACATAATCATTAATAGAAAAATGAAATGTTAGAAATCTGAAATATATTGAATAATCCAAGGAAATTTGTAAGAGATAACTAAAGTTACATAAATTGGAAAAACATAAGAATGCATACTAGTACTTTGAGAAATTATGTAATGTCAATGTGATAATATTGCATTAAGAACTTCCAAGCTGAATCAATACATGAATGAATGAATGAATAGATGCAAATGCAAGCTAGGTAATGAGTTTATATAGAACTAAGGAGATGATGTAAGTGGCAAATCCAACCAATAGGAATTAACCACCAAAAGGGGATATGGACCACCAAAAGTGGAGATGGCCACCAAAAGTGGAAAGTATTCCACCCTTTAAGGAAGGGGACAACACATGACTTATATCTTACTAATAAAATCACTTAATTATCCTAATCAAGCTTAAAAAAAGTGTAGGAAAAACCTAGGACTAAGGGAAAATAAATTAACCCACCACGAAAATGAAAACTTACACCAACACCCCCTTTAAGCACAACTTAAGAGGATGTAAAAGATGATGAGTCCCCAAAAAATGATGCCATGTTAGGTACCCATGTACATTTTATATCCCCCTCAAAGAAGAAGAATCCCCCCCCACAAATAGAGAGAGAACACCCCCAAAATAGAGAGAGAAGAAGAGAAGGACTAAGTATCCTCCCCTGAAGAGATCCAATGGTAGATGCTTGAAACTCCATGGAGATTATGGTCCATAATCATAGAACAACGTTCCTCCCCTTAGGAAGAAACAAAACCAATGGTGTATGCAAGATATCTCCCAAGAATTCAAATGCATATGTAGGAAGAAAGTGCAAGATGTATTAAGTCTCTAAACTTGGCTCAAGCATCCCTATGTCGATGTTGAAAGTAGTCACAATCAAATCAGGCATTCTAGGCCACACTGCTGAAGATGAAAAATCAAAATCTCTTAGAGATTGATGTAGAGCATAAACCAAAGACTCAAGTATCTTCTCTGAAGATGTCTTCTTCAAATGTTGATCCAAAGTATCCACACTCATGTCAAACTGAAATGGATGACCATGAATGAGAGGGTCAAAGTGGTCCCTCACAACAACTGAAGAATAATCAAGTTCATCAAAGAGAAGATGAATACACTCAATAGTGTCTCACAAATTTACAATATGTGCCTCCATAAATAAGTCTAAAATTTATGTGAAGAGATCATCCCACAAAACTAAATCAGGAAGATTATGGGTGCCCTACTATAAGAAGTCATTAGTAGTTTTCGAAGAAGCAACACTAAACTCTAAAGTAGAAACAATAGATGCAAGGTAAATAGAGTGGTCCTCAAAGAGAAGACGTATATCCTCAATAGTGTAATATAGATCCGAAATGAAGGACTCTAGAAACAAACAAGAGATGACTAGTAGAAATTGGTCCCAATGAACTGAATCTAGAAGACATAACTGATCTTGCTGCAATGAATCATTGGAGGATCTCAAAGAAGCATCTCTGGAATCTGAAGCTGCAACAGGTGATGGTGATGTGATCTCAACATGAGGATGAGAAGCCAGGGAAGTCTCTATGTCATCTAAATGTTCAAGACATGCATAATACTCAAGTAACTCTAAAATATCATCATCAAAGGGTATAATATCTACATCATCAAGTGGAATGAGGCAATTTGTAGCAGGATCATCTAGGAATGTAGAAACATTAGGGTCTTCAAACATCTCCCAAATTTTGGTCCAAATTATGCGGGGACAATCAATGTCCGCTATAACCATCATAGTGTAATTATCAATATGAGAATCAATAACTCCTAATACATGATCAATTATATTACCCAATACCGTTTTCTTTCTAGATGTTTCTGGTTCAAGCATGAGCCCATAAAGTCAAGGACAAAGTTTTAGCCATCTGAGATTGGTTAGAATGCCTTTTTTCCAAGACTCATAATTAGCCTTATACAAGATTATCACAAAATAATGATAAAAAAGCCCATGATATAATCACCAAATGATTACAAAAGCTATCAAAATAGAACACCAATATACTCCAACCCTTTTCACTAGTGTCAAATATCACCCCCAAATATTATAAGGTTGACACTTTATAGTTCAATGTGTTTACAAAGCCTTTTCCAAAGTACAATGCTCAATAGGCTCAAAATAGCTAAAATTATAAATTTTGATACAATATAAACATGAGAAAAATCTAGAAAAATTATCCATATAGTTGTGTAGTGCTCTCCAATACATTTCCAATACCTATTCATTTTTGAAAATCAGAGCATCGAGGCGAAAGTTATGGCATGTTGAAGAAATTGGCATAAACAACTTTAACCAAAAATATTTGGTAGAAAAAGGAAAAACATCTTCTCAATACCTCCATGGATGAAAATTTATTGTCTCTAGATATTCGGCAATATCTCATTTTTGAAAAATGGACACTGTGGCAAAAAGTTTTACAAGTTTGAAAAAAAGGCCCAATTTGGCGTAGTGGGGAGCCTTGGTGGCTCCATGGTGGCTCCCTGGTGGTGCAGCTAGGTTGAGCGGTAGATCTAGATGGCGTGTTGGTTATTTATTTGGCGGTTAGAGGAAACCGCTAGCAATTTACCACCTTAGCCGTGCAGTTTAAAGAAAACACATGATAGTTTTAAAAAAGATGTCACAGTTTTAATAACTTGGTGGCTTTGTTTGTAAGCAACTAGTGGGTGGCTTTGTGTTAGCCGCTACCATAGGTTTGTGGACCACGACTTAGGCCACTGGGTGCAAGCGCTAGCCTATGGGTAGTGCTTTAAATAAGCGCTAAGTGATTCTCAAGCGCTTTTAATTTTTTTAAACACTTGTTTGCAACTTTGTCAAATGATCTCCAATTGGGATGAAACAAAATTCAGATTTGACTTTCTTGAGCCTTTTGGATGTGTTGGAACAATAAAAAATATTTCCAGTATAACCAAAAATGTTTCAATCACCCAGATCTCACTAAACACATATGCAATATGAAGAGGTTATTAGTTTTTTGAAAACCCTTTCTAATTCTCTAGATCATTTAAAATGCGAGAGAAGAGCATACGAGAATTTACAAGATCTTTACAAGAAAAATTAATCTCTCAATCAGGAATCTATGAAATCAAAAATTTCTCAAAACAAAAGCTCTGATATCATGTCAGAAATCTGAAATAGATTGAATAACCCAAAGAACTTTTTAAGAGATAACCAAAATTACATAAACTGGTATATCCAAGTCCTTGAGCATATATTCAACCACCTAGCTGAATATGAGGTGCTTATAAGCCTAAATAAAAGTTTCTTTGATGTCACTTAATTAAACTTATTGGGTTTTATTATATCATGAAGAGGAATTGAAGTGGATCTAACTAAGGTCAAATCAATACTTGAAATGCCTCCATCAAGGACCTTATAGAAATTACATGGTCTCCAAGATAAGCTCCAAGAAATAAATTGGTTCATCACATAGCTTGCAAATAAATTTCAACCATTTTCTCACCTTCTCTACAAGAATATAACATTCCAATGGGATAGTTCTTGTCAACAAGCCTTTGAACAACTCAAATATTATCTAACTTCACCTCCAATTATTATGCCACCCATTCTAGGAAAACTCCTCTTTCTATACATTTCTATCATAGAATCACATTAGGGGAAATCTTGGCACAACAAGATGATAATAAAAATGAGAGAATTATATATAATATCAATGATACCTTAGTGGGTTATGAGATAAATTATATAGCAATGGAAAGAGCATGCCTTGCAGTCATCTTTAGTTCTTAGAAACTTAGAAATTACATGCTCAATCACAAAACTAATCTCATCTATATGATCGACCCACTCAAGTACATCCTATCCAAATCCACTCTCATTGTACATATGAAAAAATGGGTTATGATCCTAAGTAAATTCGACAATATCGAATATGTGGATCAAAAAGAAATCAAAGGAAAAGTGATAGTAGACCACCTTGTTGAAGCACCTTTGGTAGTGGATTAACTCCTCATTTATAATTTCTAGATAAATCTATATTCTCAATCATTGAGGATACACACTAGAAATTGCACTTTAATGGGTCCCATAATTAGTATGGTTCAAGAGCAAGAATCCTATTTTTGACACCTCAAGGATATTGCATACCTAAAGAATACTAACTAACTTTCCAATACATGTAAACAACGTAGCCAAATATAAATATATCATCACAAGTCTCAAGATGGTTATCCAATGGAATATTACAAAACTTCATGTCTTAGTATTCTTTCAACTTGTTATCAAACAAGTAAACAATGAGTATCAAATTAAGGATGATAATCTCTTACCTTGCAAAAGAATAGTAGGTGGGTTTAAGATATACTTTTCATAGATATAGTTTGAGCAAGTACCTTTCTTGAAAAATAAAAAAATAGACACCATGGAAACCATTGGATCAATGTTAAACATACCACACAATAGTCGGTGGTGTGAATTTATTGTTGAGAAATTTTTGATAACAATATACGATGTTATCGATATTGAGCTAGTGTATGAAATTGTTGGTCCCGATTCCCCTCAATACTAGGACATCTATACATACCTTCACAAAAATATTCTCCCACCCAATTCAACCAATACCCAATGCAAAATATTTATATGTCGCTACTCATGTTTCACAATCCTTGGTAATAACCTCCATAGAAGGAGTTTTGATGGTACCCTCCTAGGGTTCCTTAACATAGAAGAAGACCAAAATACATTACGATATACATACATGAAGGTATCTATGGTAAACATTCCATTGGTCTCACCCTTTCTAAATAATGTCTAATAATGGGTTAGTATTGGCCTACCATGGAAAAATATTTTAATTATTTTCTTAAGAAATGCTTATAGTTTCAACCGCAAGGAGATCTAACACATGCACAATCACAAAAATTGCATTCCATCACTGCTTCATGGCATTTATCACAATAGGGCCTTGACCTCATTGGAAAAATCCACCCATCTTCCTCTAATGATTATAAATTCATAATCAAGTACCACAAAATATTTCACGAAGTGGATTGAATCCATCCCACTAACCTACATCAATATCAAGAAATTATTGAATTTATCCTCCACTACATATGAAGTTATGGCATCCCCATTGCCATTGTCATAGATAATGGAAAACCATTCAAACACCAAGAATTATACACCTTTGCTAGAAATTTCATATCCAACACTAGTTTTCCAATCCATATTACCCCTAAAGTAATGGCCAAGTTGAGAATTCTAATAAAACAATCCTAAAAAATATAGTCAATAAAGTTGGTCGTGATTGGCACTTACAACTTAATGTTTCCTTACGAGCCTATCACACTAATATTTGTAAAACCACTAGTGTGACACCCTATTACCTAGTATTTGAATTTGAATCCATTTTTCTCATTGAGGTCAAGCTCCCCTCACTTATAATATCTTTGCAACATCTCATAGATGAGAAGAGGTATCGAGTTGCATGCCTAAATGAGCTAGAGTTATTGGATGAAATGTGCCTCAATGCCTTGAATCAATTACATGCATATCAAAATTGAATTTTTCACAATTATAACAAGAACGTCAAAACCCATCAAATTGATATTGGTGATCTATTACCCAAGTAAAATCAGAAGAATCTACAAGACAAAGAGAATAAAGGAAATTTTAAACTCAATTAGATAAGGCCTTTTATTATTACTACCAATTTTAGATCAAGAGCCTACTAGCTTAATACACCAGAAGGTTAGCCACTAGAAGATCCCATTAATATTATCCACCTCAATAATTTCTACACCTAATCCACAAAATTTTCCAAATATTCAAAAATATCAAAATACAAAAAAAATCATTTTTTTTAAAATAGTAAAAATAAATAATTCATCCAATGGTGAAAACCACTTCGATGCTGCCTTGGGCAAGTACCATGGTCAAAACCTATTTGAAAGCACCATGTGTAGTGGCCTCATCCCACCATATATTAGGATACCATCCATCTCATCCATACATTTTTCACTCATCCTTCATCCATGATAAAATCCATACTTTCATAAAAGACATTTATATCTATAGATCTATCATGGTTTGATTTTGTGTTAATTAATGTCATATTCCATTTCACATCCCTCATTCACCTATTCACCCACTATCATTTCATATCCCTTATTATATGATGGGGAAATACCTATCTTGATTACATAATGGATCTTTTTATATACCTAATATAAGCTGGATAATATTTCACACATAAGTTTCATACATCATGTATCTCAGTAAATTGAGATTTTTCCATTACACTAAGCTTCCTAGAATTAAACTCACATAAGAAAAATCATTCCTTAGACATTGAACAACTTTATGAGTCATACAAAGGTCCAACTCTTGAACAATAAATAGTCAACATACGTATTTCCCATCATCCTCATCCATATCACATCCATGTCTTTAAGGATGCATCCTTTTTTAATCAAGCATAATCCAATCCTACATCATTTATCCTAATTTGGTAGAAGATATGATGCCTACGTGATTTTTTTGTTAGTTCTAGTATTTTGTTTTGGTTTATCTTTTTGACCCATATTATACTTACTCAAAGCCACCTAGATCTTCCTATATCTTGGTTTGTTTTGATTGGTGTACAATGGGGTATAATATTTTGTTTCTATATGTTGTACTTGTTGGTTGTTCTTTACATGAACCACATAGGTCAATTTCAACCTTGCTTTTATAGGGAAATATCTTTGTATGATGGCTATTCTTTGCATAGACCCACCAAGTCCATGCCACACCTTTAGTGCATAAGGATTTCATCATGATTAAAGTTCTTTCCACACATGACCCTCCAATGTTCTATAATTTTTTGTGTGCATTAGGAAAACCTTTTATTTCAAATCCAATTCCATGCAAAGGTTACTTTTTCACCTTGGTTCTTATACTTTGGTGCATAATCTTCCTTTCTATATCAAGATCTATGATTTCTCTCCATATACAAGAAAAATCCCACCCACTCATACATCTCTACCCATCCCTCCTGCCCATTTTATCCCTCATATAGTCCATAATTTTATACACAAATTGACTAAACATCTTGACTCATTCCCCACATCTACATCATGAAAAATCATATCCTTTCTTAAAGCTTCAATTTACACCCCCCTCTTCATCCCACTATCCCCCCATCCTAACAACTATCCCCATCCCCTCCTAATACCTACCCCTCCCCCTTCCACTCTATCCCCTTTATTCTCACTTTTTTATCATGACCAAAACAAAACAAAAAGATAGGATTAGCATCATCTATTGCATCCATGCTCATCTTGTATATCTTGCATCCAACCACAATCATGTCACACCACATAAAATATATCTATTACATCATCATAATTCAAAACATCATCAATGTATCCATAGTACTCCATAATATCATAATAAATATAATTATTACTAAATCATCATCTTATCCATATCATAAGAATTAAAAATTCTATATATGATATATTATGACCATACATTCTTACCTCATTACCATCATTACATAAAACATAGCATCCATAATCATAGCCTTACATTGCATCCATATAGAAAAACCATACATCATAAAACATAGAATCCATTACATAATCACATGAATATATCTAATGCATCATTATCATCCATAAAATATCCATTATAATCAAATTAACCAATTGTTACAAGGTGTGTGCTATTGGCCTCTAAGCACTACACAACATAACACAAGGAGACCAAGGGTGCACACCTTGAAAAAATCCCCCCAAACACAAGCGAGGGGTTCAAACCCATGACCTAGGCCCTGATACCCATGAGGGAAAAACCACGGTGAGGTTTAGCTCACAATATATTATATCTAGATACAAAATATTATGAGGTTCACTACCAGGACTCACTATCCTTAAAAGGCTCACAACCCGAGTACAAAAGATGGCTAACTGCCAAGATACAATGATAGTGGCTCACTACCAATAGATTGAACTGATAGGATACACCTTCAATGTCCAGGGTTCAGTTCTAATGAAGCTTAGAATATGAAGTACTATTTCACACAATAGTCACTCAACAAAACTACATTGATCCACAACTGATAAAGAATTTAGGCTCAAATCCTCACTTCACATTCCGTATATCCACTTCCACTCCTCCTTCTCATCTCATTCCTAAAAACACCTTATATATACAAGCACATCTTAATCATCAATTAGGTCGGCCTAATTAGATGAAAACAAAATAATCAAAACTTTCTTTGTCGACACCATATATGATTAATCATTTTATCCATGTAGTGCATTATACTAAGTCGGCTAACATCCATAAATCATAGCTAGTCTTCATAAAGTATTGCATACGCTGAGCCGACCAAGACTAGAACACAATTATCCAAACTAGCAAATAATCCTCAAAGAAAACACCTTTCGGATCTAAGAACACATTAATTTCCCATCATACTACCAACATAGATACTATAAAAAATACCGCAACATACGAATGTTCACCTTAAATGAATGTGGAGTCTCCCACACAGTATGACAAACAAGGAACATTAGTAGAATATAGAGTTGAACTTTGTCAGAGATAAATTTTTGATCACAACAAAAGACGTCTCAAGATCTAGGATATAGCTATCTGAATGAGTGAAGAAAACATGGTTAAACAATATAGTCATATTAGATCTTCTGCTAAATTTTAGACTCAAATACTAATACACTAATCCATCACAATAGGGTATTACCGAAAAATAAAAACATCCGGTAAACCAAGTAAAATTCCCATATAGCTATCACCATGTTGACATCAATGAAAACATAGAAACAACTAACACAAATGATCCATACTTCATGCTCATGTTGCAAGTCTCCCAAAAATCTCCCCCTTTGACATTGATGGAAATATGCATGACAAAAACATTTTCCAACAACTAAATACTCTGAATACTCCCCCTATCAAAATTGTTCTTCACTAAAATGTTTTCCCCCTATCTCTCTATCTCTCCATCTCTCTATATTTCCATCTCTCAATCTCTCAATCTTTTATCTCTCCCCCTTTGACATCAATGAAAAAGGAAGGGGTCCGGTATATATGTATATACATAAAAATGTAACCAAAAATATATGAACACAAAATTGAATTAATTTGAAGAAGAACCTTTGAGACTCTCCAGGATAGCCTTCCATGATGCTTTTCCTTTTTCCCAAGAACCTTTTGCACTTACAAGAGTCTTGTAAAATAGCTCAAGCTTAGTTAAGGACTCTAAACCATTTGCTAAAGTATTGTGACAAAGATTAATTTCTGATAATTCACCAATACAGCCAAGAGCATTGGAAACAAAAGTATGTCCAAGTTTAATCATGTCTCTAAGTGCCACAAACTTCTTGATAACATCTGTCCTTTGATCTTGTAGAGAAAAGAATTTGTCCTGAAGTTGCACAATATAGGGCCACCTTTGATTATCTTTATCTTCTACTAACCTGTAAGTATCTGCCTGAGTGCTCATCTGAGACTCACTTATCCTTATTTCATTTCTTATATCCAATGTACTGCCAAACCAATCTAGGAAAAAAGAAAGAACTTCTTGTGCCTCTTCTTCGTAAATTTGCACTCTCTAATTCCTTCATCAATCGATTGTGTGCATTCACACATTTTCCTTTGATATCTTCTAAATTTCCTTCATCAGACCTAATTCCAGTAGGCACTTCAAGTCTGAAGATGTAGACCTTCAAAGTATCAATCATGCCAGGAAGATTCTCCACAACAGAAATAGATAAATCAAAATTAGCATCGAGAATAACCTTATGCAATTCTTCCAAATCTCTTTGAATATTTATCCTTTTATGCTCATGTTCAAGCTCACTTCCTTCTGCAACAACTTTCTTAACAATACTCTTCCTTTTCTTCCTTGTTCCAATCACACTACTAGAGGTACCTTCTACATTGAGATTCTTAGGGCTTTCCAAAATAATTTTAGCATAATTATCAACTTCAACCTCTAACACTTCATAATCCAATTCAACTGCTTCCATGTGACAAAAATCTGTAGACACAAGAAAATCTACGCTTCTGGAGTACCTTTCAACAAAACTTACTAGAATCCTAGACCTTCTATTCATCCTCATCTGAAATGTTCCAAATAATGCAACAAGGGCAATCTCTTGTGCATCTAAACTACCAAGATTTATCATGAAATTACTGATTTGATGGGAAATAGGCACTAAATTAGACCATTTTATCCTTCATATTACAGGTAACTTTCTCAAAAAGTAAAAGAGAAAATAGACAACTAGATTGCCATATCAGAATGTATTCTTCTTACTCTTCTTGGCTTCCTTTAATTTTTTAAAAGATGTATACAAAATAATTCACACAAGTCATTATCCATGGGGTTGGGGCCCTAGCTCGGTTGGCTAAACCTTTCTTGTTGCAGGAGGTTGGTCATGAGGTCTAGTATCCTCCACCCTCGTGGTACCAAAGGGCGTGTCACACCAGCACCACCGGTCACGTTAAAAAGTTTACCAGACACACTGCAGTTTATAGGGGGTCGTGCTACCTGATTCCTGCAGTCTAATAGTTGTTTTTCACACAAGTCATTATCCATACCTCTTTTAACCATATCAATAGCAGTATGTACTACAACAATAGAAACTATAAGGTCATTGCTATGGATACAAAATTTATGACCGATGACCATAGCGACATACCTTATTACCAGATAAAAAATTGACCTCAGATCAATCTCTTTCCTTTCACAATTCACACCAGTAATGTTAATTATCTCTTTCTCATCCATAGCATTCTATTTGGGAATTGGTCCGAAGAAACACAAACCAATTACATCTTTAATAACTTCTCTAGTAATCAAATGTGCTTCATCAATCCATAAAGATTCATCATGCATTCTGCTCAACACTATTTGAATATACTTCTTTTCAAACTCAAACAAGGGAACTTTCCTCCAAAAATCCAACTTCTTCTCAACTAATACCATGCATGCATCATGACTCTCTTTCTATTCACCTTCCCAAAGCATGCTCAACTAAACTGATGACATATCTCTTACCTCACTGTAAACAAATGCATAGATATCTTATGTGGGAAACAATCTCAGAGGGATGCAGGAGAATGCACCAACAAACTCTTCCAACACATTCCTCAAATATCTCTTCATATTGACTTGCACTTTATCTTCACTACTCACAACCTTTGAATTATCCATAGCAATAAAATGAAAGATTGTGCAAACAAGAATACCTTTGTAAATGCCAACAAGAAATGTATAGATATCCTTCTTCCGGAGCTCACTTTGAATCTGCTTGATTTCTTCTTCAAACTTTGAAACTTTGAATTGCCTTTTAAGCTTCCTTTACAGACTTTTCCGAAAATACATAAGCCTTCAGAATTATCTGAATTTATTCCTTCCATTATGAATGATTTTGCAATAAATTCTTCAAATTGTGTAGGCCTTCATTCTTTCAAATTATGCAAACTTCATCCCTCACACATGCAACTGAGAAAAATACCTTAATCTTGTTACCACATTAAATATACTTTTGTCATGATATGACACAAGTACTGATGTGGGAGTTTATTTTATTTTTTAATAATTGCTCCTCGTTAGCCACTGCTTTTACTTATAAATTGACTGGAGTATCTGCATCGGAGGTCGGCACAGATAAGACTCATAATTTCAATTCCTTTCTCCAAATATTTTTCATTTCCTTTCTTGCTTCTTTCAGATCAATGATTTGATCATTTTTCTTTGTCGGACAATTATTTTTCTTTCTTCTACATTTATTACCAGGGTGTTCTGAATTGCTACACTTACAACAAACAACATTCTTCTTTCCATTTTTATTCAACTAACCAAATTTATATCCATTCTTCTTGCTCTTAGAATATTTTCCGAAGAACGATAAAGAATCATTCTTTTACTTTTGCAGTCCTTTTCCTTATGAAAAAATTTCTTTCAGGAATAACAAACACCATTGAAAGATAAATTCCTTTTAGAATCATGTCGCTTGACAGGATTTTTTTTGGGATCCCTTCTTAGATCTTTGATTTGTCCATTTTTGTATTAAGTCTTCTTGCCATTGGATTTCTTTGCTTGATAACACCAACCTTCCTCAAACACTAAAACACTCTTATCCATTTACGGTCTTTGAGAAGTAATCAATCTTTCAAGCATCGCCAGGATTATCTTGAATTTGTCTTCAAAAATTCTTTCATTTTCCAGATCAAACCTCAATATTTTTACTTCTTCCTCAGGCTTTATGCATTTATCCATCTTCCTTTGAATTTTAATTTCTTGATATTCTTGAGTTCTTTTCTTCTCATCCAATTGTTGTAGTAGGTTAGAGATATTTTCTTCTCCCTGAACCAATAGATCACAAGCTTCAATACTTTTACTTTGCAGATTTTCAATGTACTCATTCACTTTTATCAACTTGTCCTTTATATCTTCCATTTCTTTTGAATATTTGGTAGAGACTACTTCCAAAGGAAAAAAATTCTCATGCTCAAATTTTGGGATCTTCCTCAAGCTATTAGGCTTCTTCCAAGGAACCAAGCTCTGATACCAATTGTTGAACATTCATAATACTGAGAGGGGGTTGAATCAGTATTCCATATAAGTATATTAATATCCATTTAAATATTATCTCAATTCTGACTAAATCAACAAGAAGGAACATAAAAACAAATCAATGCAACCATACACATGAACACCCATATTTTTACATTGAAAACCCAATGAGGGAAAAACCATGGTGAGGGTTAACTCACAATATATTATATTTGGATACAAAATATTATGGGGCTTGTTGCTAGGACTCACTGTCCTTAGAAGGCTCATAGTCTAAGTACAAAAGATGGCTAACCACCAATATACAATGATAGTGGCTCACTGGCAATAGATTGAACTGATAAGATACACGTTCAATGTGTAGGGTCCAGTTCCAATGAAGCTCATAATATGAAGTATTATCTCACATAGTAGTCACTCAATAAAACTGCACTAATCCACAACTAATAAAGCATTTAGGCTCAAATCCTCACTTTTCATTCCATATATCCACTTCCACTCCTTCTCATCTCATTCCTCAAAACACATTATATATACAACATATATTAATTATCACTTAGGTCAACCAAATTAGATGAAAACAAAATAATAAAAACTTTCTTTGTTGGCACCATATATGATTAAGCATTTTATCCATGTAGTGCATTATACCAAGTCGAATAACATCCATAAATCATAAGTAGTCTTCATAAAGTATTGCATACATTGAGCCGACCAAGACTAGAACACAATTCTCTAAACCAACAAATAATCCTTAAAGCAAACACCTTTCGGATCTGAGAAAACATTAATTTCCCATCATACTACCAACTGTTAGAGTAATAATTTATTACGCTTAATTAATTACATCATACTGGTTAATTAATTAAGTCACTTATTCCTCTAGTTGCTTAAGCTAAACTTAGGCGCATTAATAATTATTTATTAATTATTAAGTGTGCACACTAGGGTTTCATTTAGGGTTTCCCTTTTTAGGGTTTCTTGATCTCCTTCATAAGGATTGATCTCTTTGTAATAACTGAGATTCTGATAATGCATTTTACACTTTGAGGTTTGCAGAACATCTTCTTGGTTTTGCATGTCTTTTGCATGTGACAGGTATCCATTTGCATGCAGGTGATCTTGGATTCTAACATGGTATCAGAGCTCCAGACCTGCCGCTGCCTGTTCGTGATCTGAAGATATGGCTTCTCAGTGAGTTTCAAGTGCAAGGGTTTCCACAGGCATCTTTTTTGCAAGATCTGGGGGTAGCCAATTTTTCGGCACACTATGGGCTCAAACGGACATCGCCATCGCGTTCGCAGCGCCTCAAAACCCTAGGAACGCCTGTCGTTTGGTTGTTTTTGGTGAAGTTGATCTGGGAGGCAAAAATTTTTTTGCCAGGGAAGCCGTACGGCCTCCCCAGCACGCATTCCGAGACACGAAAATCGAAAAAAAATCAAAAAAACCCGATCTCGGGTTTGCGCCGGCACCTCCGGCGCGCCACCGCCGCCCCTTCCCACCACCACCAGAGCCCCCCCGCCGCCGAGCCCGCAGTCCCATGGGGGACCGGGTGCTATGCGCCCAGCCCCCGACCGCTTCCACAGCACTGGCATGTGGGGGAGAATCATGGGCCGGCCCACCCCCTGCTCTGCCCCACATATCATGACCAGGGGCTCTACGAAATTTTTCTTGCAGGGGGCCGGATTTTTGCGCCGACGGCCAGATGGCCGTCAAATTTATGCCCGTGAACCGCTGACGTCAGCATGACGTCAGCGTCTGTACGGCCCCTCCTTGCCCCTCCTAACCCTAGTTTTCTCTAAAGAAGCAGTTTTTTTCTTTTTTGCATAACTTGGGCATACGGTATCGAAATTGGGCAAACGAGATATCGCCGGAAAGCTGGTTCCGAGCACTTTCATTTGGTGCAGTTTATTTTTCAGTATTTTCCTGTTTTACTGCATTTATTGCTGGTTGAAGTCAGATGTACTTTTTATGCTTCCGAGCTCATAACTTTTTGCCACGATCTCCGATTTTTGCTATCTTTGCGGCGTTGGAAAGGTATTGAGGAGCTCTATGTTGCTGTCCATGCACTTTTTTCTGTATCTGTCACAAGTTTTTCGTTATTCCAGATTTGACCCGATGGGTGTTTTGGAGATTACTTGGATATTTTGACAGTTGGGAGAGTGCTTCTTGCATCTTTGCACTTCATTTTTAGTGATACATCATTTAATAATCGACTGCTGCTTCATAGATTCCAGAGTTGTTCCCGTTTGGAGTTTTCGAGTGTTCCGTGGCATCGGGTCTGCTGTTGCATCATTATGATTCCGATATGGTTTCTTGTAGACAGAAGTATCTTTCCTTGCTTGCCAGATTGTGGTTCCAGTGTTACTCTACAGTGTTCTTCCAGTGCTTCTTTGCAGCATGTCATATCATTGTAGGGGGGTTTTGTCCCACTGGGTTTTCCTCCTCTACCTCTTTCTTGCATTTGTAAATGGGTACCTGATCAGGCCTAGTTGCCGGGACCCATCTTTTCTTGCATGCATCTTATTCTAGTGTTTTAGCTTCTTCCTAAGTTCATCTTAAGGGGGGGTGTTAGAGTAATAATTTATTACGCTTAATTAATTACATCATACTGGTTAATTAATTAAGTCACTTATTCCTCTAGTTGCTTAAGCTAAACTTAGGCACATTAATAATTATTTATTAATTATTAAGTGTGCACACTAGGGTTTCATTTAGGGTTTCCCTTTTAGGGTTTCTTGATCTCCTTCATAAGGATTGATCTCTTTGTAATAACTGAGATTCTGATAATGCATTTTACACTTTGAGGTTTGCAGAACATCTTCCTGGTTTTGCATGTCTTTTGCATGTGACAGGTATCCATTTGCATGCAGGTGATCTTGGATTCTAACACCAACATATCTAGACTATTAGCAAAACCACAACATATGAATGTTCACCTTAATAGAATGTGAAGTCTCCCACACAGTATGCCAAGCAAGGAACATTAGTAGAATATAGAGTTGAACTCTGTCAGAGATAAAAAAATTCTCACAACAAAAGACGTCTCAAGCTCTAGGATATAGTTATCTGAATCAGTCAAGAACATGGTTAAGAGAATAGAGTCATATCAGATATTGCGGTAAAATTTGGACTCAAATACCAGCACTGATCCATCACAAGAGGGTATTACCAACAAAGAACAACATCCAGTAAACCAAGTAAAACTTCCCATATAGCTATCACCATGTTGACATCAATGACAACATAGAAACAACCAACATAGACCATCCATACTTCATGCTCATGTTGCAAGGCTCCCAACACAATCTTCTTGTTTCATGCTAGATGGTATAGTCCCAGAAACAACAAACCATAGATCATGATATACAAGCATGTCTTCCATTTTAAGCTTCCAAAGTTCAAAATTACCATCATTAAACTCCTCCATCTCAATCCTCCCAAAATTTTCAGCCATCTCTTTCCTGCAACAAGGTCATGAAATACAATTCTGCAAAACTCCCACTGAAACAAAGATCAACTCAAAAAAACCTTCTAACCCAACAAAAGAATCAAGGCTAGCCAAAATCTAATACCAATTGAAAGGAAGATAGGTGAGCGAAAATAGCTTCCTACACTAATCTAAGTAGGGGAGAGTTACAATTTTTTTTCCTTTTTAACACCTTATACAGTTACAATAGAGAAACACATAGGAATAATGTAATAGAACAAAAAAAGCACATAAAATAGTGACACCAAATATATGTGGGCTAAACCCTTTCAGGTAAAAAATACCACCCTCCAAAAGCATAATACTTCTCTATTATATCAAATAGTGAATACAATATATCTCCAAGTACAAATCCTATTCAACAAGTGCTTCGAAACAAACACCTATTCTAGAGTGATATTGGCAGCACTTCATTACCCGCGAACAAACTATGCATTCTACAATGCAAGACACTTAATAAATAGAGAGATACAAGCTTGAAGAAGCATATAGAAGGAGAGGGGCATCCAAATCCACATGGCACAATATCCCACATCATAGACATGCATTTGGACACATGTAACAACATTCCCTTACACCCCTTACAAGTGTCATTACATGCAGTATACTTTCTCCAAGCTTGGGCGCATAGAATATGTGAAAAATAGGATATGATAGATGCCTTAAGCATCTTCTAGCTATCATTGAATCTATTATAATTGAAAACACTTACAACTATAAGAGAATCTGTCATAACTGACCAATAATACTTGATTCTCTTACAACCTATCATAACCCAACTTGGCTGCCAACTTTCTCCATGCAACAAGATACCTTATGATGTGTTATAGAATATTTCATAGGTAAAATATTCCAAATTGGGACGCCTATGTCCATTTGGGATGATTATATGTCATCCAATCACCTCCAATGGGGATACCACCCAACCGGTGGGTCCCAATTTATGACATGACACCATAGGCAATTAAATAATACAAATAAATACAATAATAAATTAATTAAATTAATATTAAGACTCTAAGGTTGAGACACCTTAATCCCCAACAAAAAGTACAATGGAGATGATCCTACATTTTAGAATGCAACTACTCTCTCAATATTTAAAATAGAGATAATAATTTTATCCATGAATTTTAATCATGAGATGCTTCATATTTTTTTAAGCTATAATATTCTCAATACAATTGAAATAATAAATTTATAGCCTATTTTCATTCCCACATCTTACCATTTAATATCCTCTAAATATTTAATATTTCATTCATATTTATTTAGAGAATTTGGATGGTTACTTAAGCATGACACAAAGTCTAAATATTTAATATTTCATTCATATTTATTTAGAGAATTTGGATGGTTACTTAAGCATGACACAAAGATTTGTAAGCCACGTAGGTCAAGATTATTGGATTACTTATGAAAAATTAAATATTATCATTTATCTTTCATGTGGTATCATCCCTAATAGGTTATTGTAGGACACATAAATTAAATTAAGGATGTGAAAAGTTTCACCTCAATAGGAATATCCCCATACATTTTATTTTGTGAAATATCCAATGATTATAGTACTATCATCTTTCCAATAGTTTTAGGGATCTCATTCTTAAAAAGGTTTCTTAAAATTTATTTATAATATTTAACTATGTGAAGGATCCAATGTTCCAAGGAGTGTCACCTAATAGACTATTATTGGAGACCTGTTACAATATTTTGCTTATTTTGAAGCTCTCACAAAATGCACATATTTTCCTTTATTCTTAAATATTACTTCATCCATATATATTTTTTACTGTTTAAGTAGTAATAATAATCTATATGTTCAAGGATTTCTATGTTTTCATGTTGATCTATCATTGTAGTGAACCTCATAAATCCATTTGGAATAATTCTTAAATAAATGTTGGTTGACATATACATAAAATTTTTAAAAAATGGACTTTCATTAATTGGAGTGGGATTTTACTCTTAAAATAAGTATTTTTCAATTTTATAATTTATAGAATATGCAATATTTTTAACCCAATTTACAATTCTTCATTGCAAACAATTTTTCTCACTTCAAGGATTTTCAAAGTCCTACATTTAATAAGTGTTTTAATGGGATATGCTCTTCAAGCACATTGTCTCCATGGTTCAATGTCTCACTAGAATCTATCCATGTGTAGAAAAGTTGACATAGAGTATGTTCTAGTGCTATGTAGATAATTATTGTAGTGTTTCCCCTTTCTTGAAGAAGATGAAATTATAAAAAGCTAAAGGGGAAGATATGGATTACTATCCACTACTTAGAACATTCTAAAATTTGGGATGGTAAAATTTGGGAACATATGAATTCAACAAGATGGAATATAAGAATTTATTGTTTCAATACATCCATAGTTCTACAATCGTGAAGAAGAGAAGACATATATACAAGAAATTTTTTTTCTATGATTTTTTTGTCAATAAAATTTTAAATCAATAGTATTGTTGTGCCATACACTCAAATACAAATAAATTTAATAGTTTAATATGTAGAAGTATGATAGGTATCATATAAATTTCATTTCTTCATCAAAGGTGAGTGTTGGAGTAAATGACCATCGATACAATAATTTGCTAGAGAGTTTCCAGTATTAGCTTTAGTTTGATGGTTAGGTGGTTGTGTTAGCTTCAATTTGATAGTTAGGAAACTTAACTAGATCTAGATTTGTTAGAATCTATTGGTTCTCTTAGAGGCTAAATTGAATGAGAGAGAGAGAGAGAGAGAGAGAGAGAGAGAGAGAGAGAGAGAGAGAGAGATTTTATTTTCTTCATTTGTGTAGTTTATGCATCTCTCATTACTTTAACAAAAAAGTGGAATTGTTGGATATGTGTTGTATACTTTGCATGATCTACATCCCACCATATTTAGTGTGACCCAAGGCTATTCTTCAATTATGGAATGAGACAATCATTTTGAAATTCTATGGGATATTATAAGTGGTTTGTTGGATCCTTGCTTATACCCATTGTTTTGTAATATCATTTAGAAAATTTTCATATAAAATACTTACACATAAATTATAGATAACCACAAGCAAGAAATATCTAATTTTATCATGACTAGTTGAGCTAATAGAGTATATGAGTGTGGTTTTTGAGGGTTTAAATTATAAATGTGTCCTAGGGTAAATAATTATGTTATACTATAAATGTGTCATTTTTCTATTGAATTTAAGTTATATTATATTATCCTTTTTATGCATTTATTTGTCAATCTTATTTATTAATATAGATCAATTGAGTTTGATCAGTTCTCACTTTTATAAATTTGCAACATTAATATTTAGGAGAAAGTAGAAAAATGAAATAGGAAGGTATTATTACATACAAATTATCAAAAAATAAATATCGACTAACTTCATCCTAGATCCAATTTCACCACTAGATAATGATACTACAAGAAAGGATATATGATCAACATAAATCCCAATCTAATCCCACATGAAATTGTTACTAAACCTCAAATTACAAAGCACAAGTACTTGAACAGCTCCCAACTAAAATTTGTAAAATTTAACACACAATATGGATCATAATTTTTTGTTTTACATTACATAATAAGTATAACCCCATGCAATTCACACTTTAAAACTTGAAAATATGACAATAAATGTCAATAATTAGCATACTAATCAAAAGTAGAATGCAAATGATCCTATATTGTAGATTACAACTTCTCTCTCAATGCTTGAAATAGAGAAATAATAATGGCATCCATATATTTGAAGCATGTGATACTCCATGTTTTGTTGAGCCACAACATTCCCATTACAATTGAAAAGCTAATTATATATCTAGTAGCCATTCGCATATCCCACCATATATCATCCTCTGAATCTATATTAGTTTCTTCATGTGCCATTGAAAAATTAGGATGACGACTAGAGCATGATGTATAGATTTGTAGTCCACATAGGCTTGGATTATTGGAGAAGTACTTAGAATCAAATGTCATTAGTTGTCCTCCCTGTGGTATCATCCCTGATAGGTTATTATAGGACACATCAAAGTAACTTAAGGATGTGAGAAGTTGTAGCTTATTAGGAATAGGCCCAGATAGAGTATTTTGTGAAAGATCAAGTGATTGCAGCATTGTCATCTCTTCAATAGATTTAGGAATATCACCATTGAAATATTTTCCAAGTGATGGGGTAATATGCCCTTTAAGTGCATTATATCCTAATTTTAATATTTCAAGAGAATCCATTCTCTCACATAGATTTGGAATCATCCCTTAAAGTTATTTTTCTCTAAGTTTAAAACATATAACATAGAGTAATTTTTATGACATTGGAGAATTCCACCACTCAGTTTATTATTTGACAAGTCTAAAATTTCCAAATTTGATTTAAGAATTAAATTTGAAATAGAGTCCTTTAAATTGTTTCTAGCCAATGAAAGAAACCCAAGGTATGTGAATTCCCAAAGCCAATTTGGAATAGAACCACTAAGAGAGAACTGTTCGACAAATCTAAATACTGAATGAAATATTGAGTTGAAAGAAATGCAGGAAATTTTTCTTTAATATTACATTGACTTAAACCTAAGTACCGAAGTTGAAAATTAGGAATGGTTGAAGTGCTGAATTTTACAGTCAACGTATTGCTTGAGAGATCCATTCAAACTATTGTTGGATAGCTTAGCAAAGGAAAACGTAGTGCTGAGAGATTACCTAGAGTAGATGGAATGCTGCCATTTAAAGAGGAGGGAAGGCAACCTTCCAAATTGTTGTGAGAATGATGACAGTCCACACCCAGGCATGTCAAGTGTGGTCAAATTGGTGAGAGAAGCAATATTCCCCACCCAATGATCTCCTTTGGAATTGCTGTAGTTTAGTCAATTCTCTTGGAATTTGGCCAACAAATCCACAATGAAAAGAGAGGGAAAGAGAGGTGAAGTAATTAGCAGTGTGTGGGTGGCATCCCACTCCTTCCTAAGTGCAACAGTTGACTATACAAAGAGTGATTCTAGTGGACTATACGAAGAGTGATTCTAGTGGACTATACATATTATATTCTCTATAATAGGTGAAATTAAGGCCTTGCTTGAAATCCAAGAGAGAAATTATTTCCTCTTCCAGACAGGCAGAGCAGCAGATGCCCAACAAATCTCTCTTGTGTTGCCTGAATGAAATAGAGGGAGCTTTATAGTCCATTCAAAGCGCACTGCAATGTCATGCGTCTATGAAAATGATCTAGTAATATATCTAATCCCACTTTCTACTTTACTTTATCTTTTCAAGTAGTAGCACATAGCACCAAATATTGCAAAAAACATGTATGTAATCAATATAGAGTGGGAAAATAAAGGATACAATAGGCTAAATTTTCATTTGTAAATTTTAAAAAGGAAAGAGTCAAGTCTATAACTATGGACTCAACCCTATATTGGTAGAAGTAAATGTATGTGGTAAAGTAATCAAACTTGAGAGAATAACATATAAGTGGAAGTATACACAAACATAGATGCAGTAAGTGTACAAATAAGGTGAATGCATAGTAATATAGTGTGAGGACAAGGTAGGGGCTAAATATGTGGAAGAGTGTATGTATATAAATAGGTAAAAGAGTAAGTGTAAGATCATAATAACGTATATCAATAGTTATATTATAAGATAGATAAATAATAAGGGAGGAATGTTGGAGTATTACATAAATTGTTAGAATATATGATAGATAAATGATAAATAAATTATAATGTTAGTAGATAATAAAAACAATGAATGCTAGTTTCTAGTTAGTTTTGAGAGTTACATTCATGTAAGTAGCTTTGGGTAGTTGGTAGGGAAAATAAAGGCTTTATAAATTCATTTTGTGCAATGTAGAATATAATATGGTTGTATGAATTGAATAAAGGCTTTATTAATATAATATGGTGACTTTTCAACCAGAAAAATCTCTGCATGAGATTGAAGATTTGCAGAAAAAGTTTAATGGACAAAACTACATTTTCACGTGGAAATAAGAAGTGATAATTTTCAAAGAGGATGGCTAAGATTTTCTAAGCTACTGCCATCAAATATGTCTTTTCATATTTTTCATCTAGTTTGAATGGGTCAAAAGAACCGTGAAGAAAACGATCAGAAATTACTTCCTCCAACTACCATGAAAGTGGTGGTACATAAATTTTCTCATGAATTTTTTCCTAGATTACTCATCCAATAGCTTACTAATGCTACATCTCTAATCCCTCCACAATCTATTGATTAGAGTTCCCTTTGATACATGCATTCTTCATAGAATTGGTTATGGAATAGCTTTTTCTGGCTTTTTACATGGTATGTCTTCCTCATTAGATATCCATCAATTTTATTCCATTGATTTTTCTCTTCCCATGTTATTGTTTCTAGTGTGAAACCCATAAATCATGTTCCTTGTTCCAACAAACCCACCTACAACCTAGATTCACTTTTCAAAAAGTTAGATAATATTAAAATGAAAGTTTATTTCATACCTAGCGAGAAGGATGCTATTAAATACTCTTTAGAACCTCATACCCTTCTCATATTTTTAACTCATCCACTACTCATTAATTTTTTTGCACATTTCTTTATCTGCTAGTGTGGTAAATGTGACTCCAATACTCATTTAAAAGTCTTTAATGTAATCTTCTCAGACTATTCTTATTATCATAAGATAGTGACCAAGTTATTCCCTTATACTCTTAGAGATTGTTATTTAGTGGTTCTATTCTTTGGATCTTAGCACTATCCAAACCTAAAATAACTGAATCCTTGCATGCCTCTCAAAAGATGAGTGTTCTATCTATTTGAGTGGTGATCATTTAATTAGATAGCTACAAATTTTTACCGCTTCTCATTGAATATGTGCACACAAACTATTATTTTGGATCTATTTGAGTGGACATAAGAGTCCAATGAGCACCTAAATGAGTATTCATGGGATTTCTATCCCTTTGTGCTAAAATAAAACCATCTTTGTAAAACAATTGAAGGGTAAATTTGTTAAATGACTATTACCTTTTATCTAAGATAATAAATGTACATGAATAATTATAAATTTTCATGGACCTTTGCATTCATGTTAAGAATGTTAAACTCAAGTTACTACCAATGGTTTGAAATTTTGATCCTACCATACATTTTCCATTCCTTCTTGCCCCTTTAAAGTTTAAATATTTAATAAATTTTAAAATAGTAATGATATGAAAGAAACCAAAACTAGTGTACTAATCAAGTGGATATTGCTCTAAATGATCTTTCTTTCAATTTTAAAACTAGTTAAATTTTTTTAAGTTTGACTAACCATCTAGACCATGTGCTCTAAGGTTTGTTGAATACTAATTTGATCACTCTTCCTCTTGTTCGTCCATTAGACCTTTTAGAGTTCTTCCAAAAATTTATTTAACAAGCAATCCTTTTGTAAGCATCACAAGGTTAAAGGTCATAATTCACAACTTGTATGGAACTCAGTCATAAAGTATAGGAATTATTTTACATAAAGAACATCATTTGTATTATGCTTTCCATCAAAACTGATTGAACCTTTTCTAGATATCTTAGCAGATGTATCATATCCAAATTTAACAAGACCTTCAAACTTCTCAAGTTTAAAAAAATTACTCTTATCACCTATCATGTGAATTGAGCATCCATTGTCAACAATCCAATAGTTTTTTCCTCTCTAGCATGAAAAGTAGTCACCATAGTTCCATTATGACCTGCTTCCAAAGCAACTTCTTTCTACATCTCTTAAAGTTAGAAAAATTAGTTTCATCATTGTTGGACTCAAGGGAACACTTAGAGGGGGGGAGGTGAATCAGTGTTATGTAAATTTGAACTTTATTAATCTAATATTTAAACCATTTCAACATTAAACCAAATGAAAGATGCAAGCACACAAAGAAATCATCCTCAACACCATAACACAAGCATTTTTACATATAAACCTTGTTAGGGGAAAAACTATGATGGAGGTCAATCCACAATTTGAGTACTCAAATATAAGTCTTACAAAAAGGGAATGCACTTGCATTCAAGCTCACTGCCTAGACTCACTGCTCAAAATAGGAAGGCTCACTGCCTTACAAAATATTTAGATTAAGACCATCTGAAGGTTTAAACTGAAGTAATAGCATCTACTCATTCCTAGTTACAATTCCGGTTAGGCTCATAGATCATATTTTGGATCTTCGCTATGTTCTGCTCTACTCTGCTCTGCTTTGTTTTTCTTTTCTCTGTTTTGTTCTTTGCATTACAAATCTATGGACAAATGAATTCACATCACTATCCTTCTGAATTTCGCATCACACACTAGAAAAATTTGCATCTCACACATTCTCATCCTCAAAATGATACAACCGATCTCTTATATATCCGCAACCAAAGATTTTATCATTCATATGTCGGCTTTTATAAAACATAAAATACTTTTCACCCATCGGCTAAATCCACAACTAATTCTTAATGCGCACCATCCATGGTCAGAAATAACATAGTAGAGACCTAAGCAAACATGTTTGAGCACAAAAACATTTAACCAATTATACCTTAAACATCTGCAATGACTATATCCACCAAGTCGACCTTCTAGCACTGATAACCAAAAAATCAATGCACTGGATCTCCTAGACCGTACACCAGTAAATGCACACCCAAATATTTCTTGGATAAGATAGTACGAATGTAAAAATACCTTTCTTTGAGATTCACAACCAAAAACAATAATTCGGTGAAGTATATAGATTTACAGGTTTGACTGTAACCGGATACCCTGTTCTTCACTCTTGCTAGCTCTTCATTCTATTTTCTGGTATGGACCAATACTAAACTGTGGACTAGATAAATGACTTAGGTTTCCATCAATGACAACACTAGAATCCATAATCCAACAATCTCCCCCTTTGGCATTGATGGCAACATTTAGTGAAAAATGACTAAGTGTCAAAATCAATATGAGTACACTGCCAAACTTCAAAATTTCAAAACATAGCTCCCCCTGAGATTGATGAGGCATTTTTTAGTGCTCTCTCTCCCCCTTTGACATCAATGAAAAAACACATTTTCAATCTCCCCCTTTTAAATATGATCAAAAACTTGTTGATTCAAAATTGTTTTCAAAATTTGAAAAAGGACAATTGCTACTTGAGTTAGAAAACTATCTTGTGATTTTCTTTCATCTCTGGAAGAAATTTCTTCCAAGCTTCTGTTGCAATCCCAATGATTATGATCACATTTTTTTTCTTCGATGTCTTGTTGACAATCTCAATGAGGGATTCCAAAATTGTGATTTCTTCCTCTAATTTCTCTCATTTCCTCAGTATCTCAATCATCTATTCCAATCTTCATTTAGTTAGGTCCTTTACTTTCCAAAAAGTGTCCACAAGTTTGTTTTTAGTGAATTGAAATTTTGTATGTTCAGACTGTAACTCTTGAATTCTTTTCTTGATTGTGCCATCTTGATCCTAAAACATATCAAAACCAGATCTAAGGTTAGAGAAACACCAAGGAAGAAAACAAATCTAAACTATTATTTTGCTGCTCCTAAGATTGAAGACAAGAAGAAGACAAAATAAAATGCTCCTACACAAGTCAACAAGAACAAGTTCAGAAGATCTTTTCAATCAAGACAACATCAAATGTCCAAGTTTGAAAACTCTTTTCATTGTTATTTCTATTCATGTCATGAATTTGGTCATAAAGCAATAGAATTTTGGATGCATGAAAGGAAAGTTAGATGGAATAAGAGTTTTTATGAATGGTCAAATAGAAAAAGTAATGTCCCATGTTATAAATGCAATCATCTTGGTCACACTGCAAGTTTTTGTAATACACAAGTCATAAATGATGTTTTTGGATTGAAGATATAATTCTTTTGCTTCTCATATTGGTGACAAGGTCAAATGCTATAGATGCAATAAGATTGGACATAAATAATAGTTGTTTAGAAGTAATTTAATGGAACCATTTAATCATCACAAGAAGACAAGCACCATGAAAGTTTTGAGAGGAAAAAAAGAGAAAGAGAAAGAGAAAGAACCTAATATTGTCCATGCTACACAAGAGACATCCATAACTGCATGAAAAATAGCATGAATTGAGGGGGATATATTTATTGATGTATCACTCAAACCCCATAGACAACAAAAAAGAGGTTGTGTCTCTATAGGGATGATGGTAACATTGTAACATTAAGTTCATGTAGGCAGTCAGCGATAAGGGCAAATTTTTAGGAAGCATAAACTTTTGATTGCAACTTTTTAAGGTTTTTCTGCCACAAAGACCATAAATATTTAGCAATTTTTAAGAATTTATTTGAACTCTTCAAAATTTGTAAACTTGTTATATTTTCCATTCTATTCATTTATTTACTTGTTTATATGACCACCATTCAATAAAGTACAATATTTTTAATGAATATATTTTTGAAATTAATTTAAAATTTTTTCAAGATAATAATTATTAAAATATTCATAAAATATACAATCTTTTAACATTTTCTTTTAATTGTTGTTTTAACTTTTACTCTAATATTGATATTTGTAAGTTCTTTTTGTTATATATATAGATAAAATATAAAAATTGAAAAAATGATCATTTTGAACATTTACTCTTAAATTATTATTTTAATCTCACAATACAAATATCATTAAATTATTAGCAAAATATACAATCTAAACTATTATTTTTCAATGATCTAGTATATATATATACTAGATCATTATTAATCAATATATGATATATATTAATTAGTATACTAGTTATATATATAGATAAAATATAAAAATTGAATAAATGATCATTTTGAACATTCACTCTTAAATTATTAACAAAATATACAATCTAAACTATTATTTTTCAATGATCTAGTATACAATTTAAACATTTAAAAAAATAATTAGATATAAGCCAAAAGATTCATAGATATTCAAATAAAATTTCATGCAACTTTCATGGTTATATTGATCAGTGTAGAATTTTGTGTGTTGTCACTTGTAATTAATCTATTTGATTATTTTGAATCTTTTTAGTTTTTGGATATCATCATAATTAATAAATTTAAAACTTATTAACTTCAAATATTTTATATTTTTAAAATTAGAATTTAATTTAATTTTACAATATAAAAAAGTTTGTATGTAAAAATGAAAAAAATACAATATAAAGAATAATTTTAAATTTAAATTTTAGTCTTTGATTGTTGAATGAATTATTTAAAAAGGAACATGTGCTTCTATTTAATATTTAATTAATTTATATTACATAATCATTATAATTTAATTAATTATGAATTTAATAATCAAATAATAAATATTCTATGAATTTTAGAAAATAGAATTTAGTTTAATTTTAAAATGAAATTTAAGTTTTGTAAATATTATGTTGATTTGATTATTTATTTGTTTTATGATTGGTTATTCAAATTAATAACAACACAATTCAACTCAAAAATATAAAATAAGCATGTAAAATATTTTATGATTTGTTGAAGTTAGAATTTAATATGCTTTTAGAAAATGAAATCACTTAATGCAAATAAATAACAAATTTGTTTTTATATATATTCATTTCTTAATTTATTCTCAAATTATAATTAATTATTGAATTATTTTGAAAATCATATTTAGTTTTATTTAATTATATTAAATATAGTTGAATGATCAACCATTATAATATACTACTTCACCTTTTACATTGTATGAATTGCAAATAATCCCTGCATACACCAAATCAAATCAGACCTTTACATATGTATCATACATTCATTAGATAGGATGCAGTTTTATTTAATTTATTTGTATTGGATAATTAATATTATTTAACTGATTATTTTTAAAAATAGATAATAAAATTATTTAACTGTAATTAGAAAAATAGACATGCAAAATAAGTAATTTTTTATATTTTAAAGTTAGAATTCAATGTAATTTTAGAAAACAAAATAATTTGGATGCAAAAAAAAAATTATTCTAAAATTATAATTAATAATTGTTGAATAATTTTAAAAATAAATTTTAGTTTTAATTTAATTTATTTGTAGTAGATAATTACTATAATTTAAATTTAAATGATTATTTTCAAAATTAGATAATAAATAGTATATAAATTTTAGAAATTAAAATTTAGTTTAATTTTATAATTAATTCTAAGCTTTACAAATATTGTTGTGATTTGATTAATTATTTTTAATGATTAATAATTCTCAGTCTAATAATACTTCATTTCACATACAAATAAAATTTTAGGTTAAAATATTTATTTTTGTTTGTAATATTTTTCATTAATACCGAATTTATAAACTAATGTTAAGACATTAATAATTATAACCCTAATAGTACTTAATTTCACATAGGAATAAAAATATATACTAAATTTTCTTTGTTTAATATATTTATCATTAATGTCAAATTTATAAACTAATATCAAGAAATAAATAACATTAACCCCAAGATTTATACTAGAACTCTAATTGAATCCTAAACCTAACCCTAATTCAACCATAACAATAGGATTTAATTACGGTTAGGGTTAGAGTGAGAATTTAATTATGGTTAGTGTTAGGGTTAGAATTAAGGTGATTTTAGGGTTAGGGTTAGGATTCAATTATGATTATAGTTAGAGTCACATTTATAAGCTAATATTAAGATATTCACAACTCTAACCCTAACTTAACCTTAATCTCCATCCTAGAATGCTAATTAAACCCTAATTGAACTGTAGCAATAAGGTTCAATGAGAGTTAGGGTTAGGATTTAAGTAGGTTTATGGTTAGAATTAGGGTCCAGTTACTTGGTTAGGGATAACATTTAATTAATGTTATGATTAGGGTCAAGTTCAAGTTATAGTTAGGGTTTAGTTAGGCTTATTTTGGTTAATCTTACAAATGGGGTTTAACTAGAATGCTAATTGAACCCTAATTAAACCCTAACAACAAGGTTTAATTAGAGTAAGTGTTTGAGTTCAATTAGGCTTATGGTTGGAATTAGGGTTCAATTAGGGTTAGGGTTAGAATTCAATTAGTGTTATGATTAGGATCAAGTTCAAGTTACAGTTAGGGTTCAATTAGGCTTATTTTAGTTAAGTTTACAATTAAGGTTTAATTAGAGTTAGGTTTATAGTTCAATTAGGGTTAGGGTTAGGGTTAGGGTTCATTAAGATTAAGGTTCAAATAGGGTTCAAATAGGGTTCAATTAGGATTTAATTAGGGTTATGATTACTGTTTAATTAAGGTTAGGGTTAATTTTAAGTTAGGATTAAAATTATTAATCTAGAATAAAACTTGGCGCTAAGGTTAAGGCTATGGTAAGTGGTAGGGTTAGGCTTAAATTAGCGTTCAATAAAGGGTAGGGTACAATAAGGGTATAATAATATTGGTTACTTTTTAATTCATGACCATGCTAGATGCCAATTTGGTTTAAAAGACCGCTTGTCAAAGCCCACAAGGCATTTATTTCTATATACCTTATATATTGTTCAGATTTTTTATAATTGTGTTTAACCTCATGAGAATGCTTCAAGTAAACTACACCTTGCAAATCCACCTACACCTAGAGAACTATTCAATCTATCAAAATTTGACTATTATTCTAGAATGAATATCAAATTGGATATGTCCAAAGCCTTTGCTAAGTTGACTTGGCAACTTCTATACTACATATACCTCTTGTCAACTTCAACCAAGGGAGTACTAATTGCATAATGATTTTTTTCTTTTTCAATTTGATTAATTATCCCCCATAGGTTCTTCTTCACCAAGTAGGGGATTAAGTTAAAGAGACCCATTATCATGTATTTTTTCCATCAAAATGGCAAAGGCCCTTAGTACAGAACTTATACTAGCCAATACGTTACAAAAATTTACATGACTGCCAATTCTAGCAACACAAGCCAGTACATATAGTTTGTAGATGTTACCTGACTTACAAGATAGATGAGTTTTTGGAGGAGATTAAAATAAAGACAAATTTTCAATTTGTTTCAATGCCCAGTGTGGAGTATCCAGAATTTATTGTTAATTCTGAATATGATATTGACATATATCATTGAACTAAAATTGATACTACTATTCTGATTCATTGGTGCTAATTATTGGATATGTGTGTAAAATATGGAGATTTGTGTTTGATTGAAAAGAGTTATCTCTTGTGATTTATCAACAAATTATTATTTATTTTCATATGCTAAAAGAGAATACCAATTAGTCGATCATGTTTCCTATGAAGAGGTTTCAAGAATAGTTTCATCAATTAATCCTCTACCTTGAGGTTTTGGTCCAATGACTATTGCAATGATTTTGTCCATTACTCTACAATCAACAAAACTGGCATATGGGTTTAATTGAGGTTTCTAATGTTTGATCAAGGCCTTTTTCAATACACTTCACATTATAAGTTTTATGAGGCTTATAAACGAGTTATCTATTATTGAATGGAATAAAAAGATCATTTTCTATCTGTTGTACCCAAACCAAAATTTTTGCTTCATTAAGGCATTTTGCTTAAAATAGTCTAAACCTTGTTAAAAAGATGTCAAAACGTAGTTTTCGGGCAATTTAAGTATGGGATTTGAGTCAATGTCATGCCACGAAGATACTGGCAAAATTTGAAAAAATGAAAATTAGGGTTTCAAAACCCTATTTTTAGGTCAAAACCCTAAAAATTGAAACTTGTTAGAATTGATTGAAATTTGTTTTGATTGGTTTATTTTGCTTCATGATCACAATGGTGAAGTCAATTTTAGTTAAGACTCAGTTTAAGCCTGGTGGGTAGTTTTTGTTTTTTCAAGTGAGAAGTTAGCTTTTCTAAATTCATCATTGGCAGATGGCCAGGTGCCAGGTGTCAACAACTAAGCTCAAAATGCTTTGGTGATGTTTCTATGGTAAGTTTCGTCCAAAAAGTTACTTCGTCTCAAAGGAGATTTTCAACGAGGTAAAAAACTGTAAAATTGGCTAAGTCTGGATTGAAAAAGCGCCACTCTCAGCTAGAGGCGCCCATCATTCTGGAAGCTTTATTCAAATTTTTGTGACTTGTCTCTACCAAGATGACTTCTCCAGTTTCTTGATAGCTTCGCAATGAGCCAACCAGCCAGTTCAACGAAGGAGTAAAACGCCTGAAAATGGAAATTCAATACAGAACGAGGGAAATGCAAAGTAGGTAACTCTGAAGTCAAAAAGCACCCCTGGAGGCCAGGGGCACCCATCTTTTTGAGGATTCAGATGAAGTCTTTTGATCAAGTGACACCTAGGAAGTTTGTTGCCATTTTTGGTCCAACTCCGCGATGCATCTGTCAGTAGGTGAATCTGAGTTGCCATGTTGCCATCATCAGTGGTCAAATTTGAGGTTTCAGATTGGATCAGAGATTGTTCAGAAAGGACAAAAGCGCCCCTGGAGGCCAGGGGTGCCCAAGGTTTTAAGGCCTTCAATGGAATCTGTTTGATGATTTCAAATACTCGCCTCGTTCGTGTCAGCTCCAACTTTCCGTTGCCTGTCTCAGCCAGGTCAGAAGATGTCTTGGCAGTCCGCAACCGGAAGTTTATTAGTTTTTGCCAGTTGCAGTAATGGCTGACATTGGTTGGGAAAAGCGCCCCTGGAGGCCAAGGGTGCCCATAATTTAGGAAGGTTAGATGATGTTTTTATACGAAGCGCTCATCAGGAGCCTTTGCTCAGAATTTAGCCTACTTCGTAGTGAGCTAGTCAACATGTTCTGAAATTTTGCCAAATATCGAGAAACGTCAAGTGAAATATGGTCAAGTTATCAGTGAAAATAATGAAAATGCCTAAAAATATTCTAACACTGAGGTCAAAAGCGCCCCTGGAGGCCAGGGGTGCCCATCTTTTTGAAGCCTTAGATTTATGAATTTTGGATTATCACCTCAAGGAATCTTCTTGTTAGATTTGGTCCTGCTCTTCGATGGAACTGTCAGCTAGCTGATCTGACATGACAGTCAATCAGAATTAGTGATCGAATGTGAGCTTCATTTGAGGTTTCTAGATTCAAAATTAGAGAAAAATGTCTAAGTATGGAAGGACACCTAAAAGTCAAAGGTTGGCTTTTCAAATTCAAAAATAGAAGTGCGCATGAGGAGAGTTTTCAGTTTACTAAATTTAGATCTTTAGTTAAACTCTTTGCATGTCAACTTCTAGTAAACCTATTTTTGGTCGTAACTGGCTAAAATTAGTTTGCATGTATCAATTAACTGAATTTTTCAAAGTGGTGCCCTAATTAGGGTTTATGGTACATCCAGTTAACTGAGTTTGAAGCCAAATATAGGCCATGCATGAGTTTTGAAGCACCAGTTGTACTTCAAGCACCATTTCCAATGCTTAGCATGCATTTCACATGCCTTTGATGATAAATTCTTGTTTATTATGCATATGGCATCCATTATTCTTCATCAAAGTTGACAAGAAACATCTTTTCTTGAGCATAAAATTGATTTGAAGGTGCTACAAGTGTTAGATTTCAATGTTCTTCATAGCTACAGATTTAGAATGATCAGAGGAAGGATATTTCAGACTTGGTTTTCCATTTGCATGCAGGTTTCATCAGTTCTACTTCAAGCATAGGCGAATTTCTACAGAAGAAGAGAGAAAACAAACAAATAAAAAATTTCTATTCTTCTGTCTTATTTTCCTCTATTCTTGTCTTATATTTTCTTCGCATGTCAAAGAAAATGGCAGAATCTTCAAAAAAACATCATCTAGGTTCGAGTATTTCAGCATCAACGACAATACCCATGTCTTATATTATTTTGTGAAAATTGCCCTGCTGCCTCTATTCTAGAGCACTGTGCTTTTTCCCAGAGTTTTCTTTGCATGTGGGCCTGAAACACATTTTTTCCAAAATCTATCGATCTAGGTCATATTAGAAATCAGTTCTACATAAAACCCATGTTCCAGATTTTCACGAAAAAAATTGCCCCCAGTACCCTTAACTGCCGGTTCAGATCTCAACTGAAAACCTTTTGCATGCGGGCATAAATCACATTTTTTTGAATTTATGAGGTTGTGGGTCATCTTAGAATTTGATTATGCACAAAACCCACGTCTCAAAATTTTTCGTGAAAATTGCCCTTCGACAGGCTATTTTTAGCCTTATCTGGAGTGATTTTTTTTTTAGTTTTCCGGAGAAGTTGTCAGAACGTAGCTATGTTCACAGTCAACAGGTGAGTTTTTCCAGATGCAGTTCATGCAGATGGAATTCAAGACCATGTCAGTCTTAATTCATGATTTCATCAGAAAAGCATGAAAAATGTGAGAAGCGTCAAGCTACAAAAGAAACAATGGCCATCACTTCAGTTACAGAGCCGCTAGAGTTACTAGCCAGTGAAGGGCCAGTTTAAGTATGCATAGATTTTCAGGTTTGCTTGAGTTATTGACAAGTAGTGAATTGACAGTTGAGACATGTGACAACCTCTAGATGGTGATGTAGTGACTAACCTCCTGGAGGGGTTACTTGCTCGAGATCAGAGCCAGTGAACTCCAGTTCCAAGCGTCCCACCTTTTCCAAGATAGACATTAGACACAAGAGTTAAACTCAAGGCTTCTTTCCGAGTTAACTGGTTGTTACACATTGCATGCCATGTCTTTCTTGGAAACATCTACACACACTTGGAGCTTATATTAGATCTTTTAGTTGACTGATGGTAGCATTCCAGTTGACTTGCTTTCAATAAGGATGTGCATGTTGCACCTTGTCCATTTAGATTAGATGTTTCAGTTAACCGATGGTAGTTTCCCAGTTAACTGTATAGTTTCATTCAATTAGGGTTTAGGAATAAGATCTTACATGCACTGCAGGACTGTAGTTGACTCAAGGTGATATTAGGGTTTCCTACACCTTGATGTCTATAAATAAGAGCTTTTAGCTCATTTGTAATCAGCTTTTCTTGGTGATAGAGAATTGTTGCGTTGTCGGCAACATGCCTATTCTCAAGATTGGTTCACCCTTGTAAATTAGAACTTTTGCTTGATAGCATACATGCTGCGCCTACCTTGCTTGTAGTATTGCGATTATTGTATCTATTCAAAGAGTGATTGTTGTTATAATAAATTGCTGCACCTACCTTGCCTTCATATTATTGTCATGGTGTTTATTTGATCTTAGTTAAATGGGGTTGTTGGTTTGATCGTTATTGCATGCGTGTTGCGTCTATACAATCTACTGTCCCAGTTGCTTACCTTTTGTTTTGTTTATCATAAGCCTATTCAAAAGAGCAAATAGTTGTGCCCACCTTGCCTTCATGTTGCAAAACTATACTCAAAACTTATTGTTTGATGTGTGTTATAGTAGACCCATTCAGCCAAGCAGATAGTTGCGCCTACCTTGCCTTCATGTTGTGAAGTTGTACCAAGTTTATCGTTTATTTGTTTGTTTTAATAAACTTCTTCCCGGATTAGCAAATAGTTGCACCTCCCTTGCCTTCATGTTGTGAGCCCGCACCTGAAGTTTATCGTATAATACATTCCCGCTCCATTTCCTCATGCTCTGTTTCTTGAGGAAATTGGATATATTTTAAAGAAGTTAGCTTAGTTGTAGTTAGATGATCTGCGAAACCAAAAAATACTTAGTTGCAATGTTCTAGGTTTTCTTAACCTTGTGCCTCTACCAGCTGAGAACAAAAAGATAGGACATTAGTTTAGTTTTCTATTTCATGCATTCCAGCACAACGAGGGAGCTTTGCCTCCTAATTTGAAGAGCACTCATTACATAGTGTGCATAGCTGTACGTACAAACTCACACTCCAGAGGTGTTAGTTCTTACACCAACACTATCGTAAGTCATTTTTTGGAGACATTAGACACCTATATAGGACTTAGGACTATATGCTTTCATTTTCATTTGGTTGGTTATACATGACTCTATGTGCAATGAAATTTCTAAAAAGATCTGTTCTTTTTGAAAGAGGATTTTTTATCATATATGTTGAATGGTTAAGGAAATCTTTGAACTCATTATATTTACATAATGTTGGCAACATGTAAATTGTGCTTTCTTCATGACCTCAAAACACAAAGAAATTTAAAATATTTCTTTCCCTCTTAATTTTCCAAAATTTAGAAAATTATTTTTACATCTAATTTAAAAATTACTTTTATACAAAATAGTAAATTTAAAATATATTTTTTTTTTGCACTTGATTTTTAAAAATTTAGAATATTTTTTTTAAGTCTAACTTAAAAAATTCTTTTATATGAAATAATAAACTTAGAATATTTCTTTTGCACTTGATTTTCTAAAATTTAGAAACCTTTTTTATATATTTAATTTAAAACTACTTTAATATGAAATAAAAAATTTAAATTATTTCTTTTGCACTTAATTTTTTGCTTTTCTATGTTTTAGTAAATTTAGAAAACAAATTAATTTTTTTTTTTTTTTGGTAAATGCTGCTGAGGGCAACTCCCATAAAAATGGTTTGAAAATATTGAAACAAATTAATTCTAATTTAAAAGATTCTTTTATATGAAGTAAATTTAGAATATTTCTGGGTAGGTTAATTTATTTACAAGAACAACTCAAAACATGCATAATTATTTGTAGGTTAATTTATTTATAAGAAGAAGTCAAAATATGGATGACAAAACATGGTTTGAAGAGCTCCACTTCCTGAATGTCAAAACAACATGAATGACAAAAGAAACTAGGTTGAAGAGCTCCACTTCCTAAGACCTAAAAATATGGATGTTTCTTGTTCTATGATGTTGTCCATTGCAATTGCTCCAACCATAATAGAATACAAGCAATCAATCTCATTAATTTTCCTGTCACTACCTCTGTTCCAACGACAATTGTTGGATGGACCCTCAACAAATTCCTCCAACCCTAGTCCTCAAGCTTCTTTTCCATACTCTCTCCCTCCAAAGAGTTCACTCAAGCTCGTCTGTAAGTTGCCCTTTGATATTTTTGGATTCTCCTTCACCAAAGGGTAATACACGCACGTCTGCATCACACTTTTCCCAAGCATTTTAAAGATGCATTGATCATTGTCCCACCCATCTAAGAAGAGATCAAGTGCCCTTTTCAATAGTCCTTCATCCTTAAATTTGTACTTGCATAAGCACATCCATTTGTAAGTAGAATAATGGGCTCTTGTGATTTAAAGTGGTAATAAATGATTTGAGTATTTTGAGCCCAAACAATGGTAACAATAACAAACTATAATTTTCTCAATATTGTTCATTTCAACAAATATGACATGAAATCGTTGCTTATTAGAGGAGGATTGCATATTCCTAACATACTTAATCAAAAAAAGAAACCTGTAATTGCAGACCTTTTAATAAAAACAATGAATGAATAAATGAAAATAATCTTCCTTTGAACAAATAAAGAAAACCATTATGTGAGAAAATTAGAGTAATAATTTTGGGAACACCCAAAACAAATAGGTTTACCTGTGTAATGAAAAGCTTATTTACTTACCCTAGTTTATTTTGCAGTTCAATCAACGCCTGAGCCTTATTGTTGAAGATGTCCCTTTGAATCTTTTATTCGGCGATGATGTTCCCTGAAACAAAGCTCATCTTGTTTACATTTTGTGAAAGATTTATGCGCACATTTACTAAAAGGGGGATTATTAAACAAGAAAAAAAAAAACAACAATAAAACAATGAGTGTTGATGCCTGTTGTGCGTCAATCTCCTTTGTTGTTGATTCCTGTTGTCCGTCGATCTGCTTTGTGAGGTTTGTCAGCAGCTTCAACAACATTTCTACTTGAGTGTTCGACATATTCTCACTCTGAAAACTCTCAGCAACCTTGCAATTGTAAAAATTTGAACCCTAAATAGGTCTAAATGATAAGAAAAAAGCATTATGCATGCAAATAAATAGATGATAAATGACTGGTTGTGCTGTTACAATTGCTATAGTTGGGGTGCATCTGACAGAATAAATTTATTAGTAAATCTTCTTGCATATTCTTCAATTATCATAATTGTTACAGAGCGGAGGTCGTGCATGCTCATTTGATTGGTAATATCAACATCATCATTATACCGTATTAATATTATTTCTGCTCATTTGATTGTTTCCCACCTAAATACCGCCATCAAAATTAAGCACTAGCCCCGCCTCTGTCACGTGGACCAATGACAAAGGAATTGCTAATTTACGGTATGAAACGACAAAGGAAGGAAATGAGAATCCACCGACGCACGGGCGGCAAATATTTTGTTATAAACGACTAAACTTGCTTAAATAATTCAACAATTTGCAACCCAAAGTGGAGCTGGAATCCCTTTTTCAACATGTCGCAATCTGGAAATTTAGTGTTTTCTCAGAGCGCCGAAAACCGTGGGGGAACTCCATCAGGATCCACCAACTCATGCAATGCCCCAACTTGGATCTTCGCTATCACCAAATGAGCCAGATTAATTTCTCTTCTATTTTGACTGACATCCACATCGAATTTAGCATAAATGATCTCCACTAAAATAACCTCGAAGGTGTACACATCGGATTTCTCTGTCAGCTGAAAGGACTGATGGTATTCCGGATCAACATACCCGGGGGTGCCATGCGGCCCTGTAGTGATGTGGCTGGCATTTAGAGTTGCCAGCTTGGAGAGACCAAAATCTGAGACCTTGGCTTTGAAATTCTCGTCCAGAAGAATGTTAGCGGACTTGACGTCTCTGTGAAAGATTAGCGGGTCAAAGCAGTGGAGGAAGGCCAATGCCTGGGCAATTTCTATGGCAATGTTTAAGTGGGTTCCCTAGCTTAGTCCCCCCGGGCTCTTCCTTTCCCCATGCAGATGATCCGCTAGGGTCCCATTGGGGATATATTCGTACACTAGCTATAAATATCTATTGTTTGGACAGGTACAGCTGAATAGCCTCACGAGGCTTTGGTGATGCAATGGTGAGAGAATCTCTATTTCATTAAGGAACTGTTCGACCCTTCTGGTGTTGTCCTGCTAAAGTCTCTTTATTGCTACAGATCGGCCATCTTTGAGATAGCTCAAATAAACTGATCCGCAGGGTTCTAATAGTGGGAGCTACAGGGTACATAGGCAGAAGGATTGTGAAAGCCAACATAGCTTTAAAAGGAAAACATCTGAATCCATAAAAATATAATCCAAATTTCTGCCTAAATAAGCTACTGAAAACAAGTTAAGCTTCAAAAGGAAAACATTTGTAATTATTTCCTCCATGCCGATAAGGATAATAAAGAGTAATGATTGTTATGTAGGATCATGAAATAACTTACTGGATTGTGAGAGCTGCGATACTCCTGTGGAGAATAAGCTATCCTGTTAAATACAGTTGGGCCTGGATCCTCCTACTTGATCACTTGGAGAATAAGCTGTCCTGTTCAAGACACTCGGACCTGGATTCGATCTGTATCTGCAGAAATATTGAATCCATGCATAAAGTAAATAATAAGCATGCACATGCACTAAACTAAGATGTCTCAAATGTGAAGCTCCGTAAAACACATACCTCTGCAATCTGAAATTCTGTCTCCCATTATCGATTCTTTCCTTTGCAAATTTCCACTGAACCTGAATGTAAAATACAAAGCAAATGTAACATTCTGCCAAGCTTCGTATCCTCTGGTTTTACGTTATATTTTCTTCCATCGTGTCTTTTCCACTCCCATCGGCTACAAACGTATGCATGGCAGCCGCTGCCCACTACTCAGATTGAAGCGTTTCGGTTCTCCTTTCTTTTTTGTGTACTCAGGTCTTTTGAGCCTTATGCGATTGAGAACGCCGAGAATTTTTATTTTTTTAAAGTAAATTTTTACTATTTTATGGAGTTTCAATTCATAAATTTAAAATTATTTTCATGGGATGATTTTATGAATAATAATGTATAAGAATTTATCCATCTAAATAATGATTATGATTCAAAATTTAAAGAATATAATTTTTTTTAATAAAAATTGAACATTTCATATATATATATATTTATATACTCACAGTAATTATGAGTATCTAATCTATTGGAAAAGCATAGTCAACATTAGAACCAGGTTAGAGATGGAACATGCAAATGCAATAACATCTGTAGATTATTCAAACTCAAGCTTTTAAAATAAGATATGCAGACTTACATACCTGCCCTATCAATGCAAACAAAATTTTTCAACCCCTTCATGAAACATTATTCAAAATCATATAAAATAATTTATAAAATACAATTGATGTAACTATTACACCTTCTTTAAATGCAAATGCTAATTATTACTTACCGTCATTATTAGTACCTATTGTCATATGTATAGTGAGATTGTATCCAAATATTTGTCTCTGGAGACATGCAAAATTTTTAATTAAAAAATATCTTTTACTTCTGCAATTCCCTTCCAGCTACTGCCATGTCCAATCGATCTAAGACTCTACATAGCAGTACAGACATATTGATGATGACCAGGCACATTGATCGCCCATGAAACTGACTAGCGAATATTATGACCAGATCGGTAAGAGCATAGATAGATACAGGTGAACTGCACTTGGTAAGTTGGGTGAGCATTTAATAGACAACAAAAAAAATGCTCTGCCCACTGACAAGCTAGAATTAATGAGCACTGTCTTACCACAGACGAATTGCTTCGAACCATCACTTGTCACCAGTTGGTCATTTTGATTTAAGCAATAGTTGAGGACTTCATTGGATGGGAAAATTATTAGAGTTTTTTAAAATTACAATATCAAAATTCACTGTCGTAAGGTTGATTTCGAACGAAAATCTTAATCTGTTTAAGGTCTTTTTTTTGACAGTCCTGTGCTGTACTTGAATCCTTTAAACTGCTGTTAAACGTTATTAAAATATTTCATTTCATTTCATTCAAAAGCCTTTTTTAATGCTTCACCTGATAGAATCTCCATTACCAAACTGGCGGCCAGAAGAAAAGTTTCAACAGAGAACGAAGTAGAATGCCAATATTTCCACCTACCAAGATGCCCACAAGCAGGAGCCTGTTGGGTGCTGTTTTCTATGGCGCCACTGAAGGGAGTAAATACAGGAGCAAGATTAAATTCATATTAAACCTCCCAGTTTCAAAACAGATTTAAATCATGTCCTTTCCTCTTTTGTTTTGTGTTTTTCTGCTCATGGTAACGTCTGTGTGTTGGATATTCTTAAAAAGTTATGAATCACATAGCAATATTTTTTTTCTGTCCAAATTTGCAGCGATACACAAAGGAAATTTTATTAAATTTTTTTTATTTATTGATTTAAATGCTGATTTTAAACTATAACCCTATGATATGGGAAAAGGTGCATCTCCCATGGGGAGTCGCCTCCCCTGGTGAGGTGGTCGCGGCTGTACAGGACACAGCTCCTCCCTGCGTTCATTATTATTATCTAAACTTTAGTTTTATATATTTTAGATTTGTATATTATATTTATAATGTAGAATTGGTAAAACAGTATGTATAAAATGAGTTTATAATAACAATATATATATTTCATTAAATATATATCATTTGTAAAATATAAAATCAATTATATCTCTGTTGTTTTACATAAATTCTCACAGTCTAAATTTACTCTTCATTTACTATTTTAAGATGATGAAAGAAATAATAAAATAAAATTATATATATCTATATTTTAATTCCTCTTTAAAAGATGAGGTTGGAGAGGTTAAATATTTCCTCCATAAAATATTTGTTTACAGATTTAACCCAACAACAAAAAAGTAATTCTAAAAGTTTTTAATCATTAAATAAACTAATATTAATTTCATTGGGGTTTGATTTAAATGTAAGAATGAGGATTTTCCATCAAGATAATTGAATTAAAATTCACACCTATATTTTATTTTTCCACTTTCACTTAAATGGGTGCCCCTTTTGATTCACACAACATTTCCTTCCATCCCAAATGAGAATACCCTTTCCATCCAAAACATTTTTTTGAAGTAAGTTCATGGGGTGTCTCTTTTATTTATTGCACCAAGATACAAAACTTCCAATACTATGGTAACATTTAGGGATTTAATAGACAACATGTCAATGAACTAAACCTTGCTTTTTTTATTCTTCATTGAACAGTATGAAACCTTTTTCTCTAAATTTGCAATATTACAATTATTATTGACTAAAGAAAATGATTCACATACCAAAGAATTTAGGCATGCTCTCCACCCTACTGTAATGGCGTCATGGAGCCTCGTGGGCTCTAGCCATACCCCTAAGCAAGGAATTATTTTAGCTCCACGATGATAAATGGAGTCTTTTTCTCTCTCTTTTTTTTTTGCAAGGAATACAACTAACATAACACAACTTACATGCATCTAGGTTCTCTACCTTCTATTTTCAACCATAATCCATACACTATGCCACCTTCTTACAACCACTAAACAAGGGTGAATGAAAATAGAAAGAACTTATCTCTTTTCTTTTAGGTGAAAGGATTGAGCTCTTTCATCCATTTTTTCTCTCTAAGCTAAGCCATCTTGCTCACTATCTTCCCAAAGATGTGGACTCCTTTCCTCTTCTCATTCTTTCTACCATCTTCGCTAAATTTTTCCAAGAGGAGAAGTGGGTAACACCCCACTCTTCCTTCCTCTCCAAGATATATAGGAGTTTCAACTTGCAATATTTTGGATGGGGAGGTGTGGAGTGTACCTCCTTTCATTATTCAAGAGGGTAGCATGCATTTAGACAACCCCTCAATCTTTTCACCCCATCCTCCATCAAAATTCGTCATTCTCTAATATGAGGACTTATCAGGGGTCAAATCATGTCCTTGGGACACTATTGTGTGCCCACTTGGACCCTATCACTATGGTATGTACCATAGGGGGTTTATTTTTGCATCCCAACCAAGGAAATTGACCAATAACCCACTTTAAAAGTCCATTTAAGATTCCATCCGAGTTTCACACTTGGATAAGGGTTCCCAACCCTTAGACCCACTTACATTCACATAATCAAATATCCCTTTAATAACAACCCACACCACCTTAACTTACCAACATATTAACTTTACTCATTTCTAGGCCCCAAAAAGAAGTCAAGTTCATGATCACAAGGAGATGTCTTTCAATCTATTCAATGGTTCTCCCTTATCATACTGACACTCTTCTTTCATACACATTACCAATGCAATAGTCAGAACAATCATATATCACTTGAACTTGACAACTAAAATAAGATTTAATTTCACAACAATTCCATTTACAACTTCAATTAATATTCCCAATTTACGAGTCCATAGCACCTTCATGATAGTGACAATGAAACAAATATCAAGGAGAAATGCAAGAATATGGTCACTCAATCACATTATTTATTGTTCGTAGTACAAATTACTACATATTTATGGAAACATATAACAAATTGGGTTTAGCATTAATCATATGCAAGTGGGGGTCTTACAACAAGTGTTTCAAGTGTTGCATGTAAACCTTGTATTTCACCTTGCAGAGATTGCTCGTGTATTGCTAATGGTATGAGGTTACAGATCTCGATTAAGTGATTCTTGCACAGTGGTCCAAATACTCTTTCATATTCCTTGTGATATGAATTGAAAATATTTTTATCCTCATGATACATGGCAATGAATGAAGGTAACATAATTTTTTTTTGGCAAGTGTTCTAGACAGTGTAGTGGCCTTAACTTCATTTTATGCTCAGTGAAGTGGTTAATAATGATAGTCAATAAGTATGGTTGTAAAGGTTTGTTGAGTTAATATCAACACCAAAAGAGAGATCATAGTATATAGTATGCCTTGCAAGCCTTATGTGATAGTCCTCAAGGCAATTTAGTGATAAACACCTACATGTGACTTCAAATGTTTAGTAAATGAACAAGTTTGTCACAAATCTAAAGGAGATATAGTAGTGTAATTTTCTTGAAGACAACATTGTGGGCAAGAAGGGAAATTTGGATGGACAAATGATAACAATCTTCAAAAAGGCAATAGTAATATTCATGGACGATCCATAGTGGTCAAGTAGAATGATAATAAGAACTACTTATGATAGTCACTATGTATGGTAATATTTCTCATTGTCACTCATTGTTGCACAGGGTGGTCATTCAAAAGGTTAGTCTTATGGAAATGTGAAAAGGATAGTCCATATGTAAGTCAACTCGTGAGAAGACAGATTGAGGTCACATAGCATGACAAAGCTCACATTTGGAAAAGGACAAGACATTTGACAAATTTTGGAGGAATGCCACTAAATTATCACCAAGTGTAGGCTACACTTACGAATAAAACGAAAAATCTATGTATAGAAGACCATTCAAATACAAAATCTATGGGAAAAGGAGAGGACAGTGGACTGAAGTGACAACAATTGGTCATTCTAAAGATAGTTCTATGACAATTGAAGATAAATGATCATAATATTCATAGTAAAATTTTCAAAGGCTATGCATGAAAATGTCATGGATCTTGGACAATGATTTTCATGTTTGCTTTCTTTCTCCCTATATGACAGTAGTATACATTCACTCTCCATTCTAAGTGTACTGAAAATGATATGTTCTTAGTTCCCTTGGAGGTGTTTTGTTGTAGGGGTACCAATTTCTTGACTCTTGACCCTATTGATAGTGATTTGTCTTTAACTACTTTGTGAGACACTTATTGTAGGGATCTTATAACAATGCTAGTATGGTGGTAGTCTTGACAAGTTTTATATGAAGTGGTGCTATTGTGAAATGTTATTAATGCCATGTTTTGTTTCATAATGATTAGTGTTTACCTTAAATGATTTCTACATAATGGTGAGTAAAGTATTCTCTTGCATATGCCCAATGGGTAGTATGTGCTATAGTGGTCTTGGTGTAGTGATCTTGGATAGAGGTATGCAGCTGCTCAAGTAGTGAGGTATTCCTAGCAATGAATGAACATTTTTCAATCTTTCATGTTTCTCTCCAAGTCATGTTCATAGTGATTTGCATGACATCAATGTCTATCTTTTCAAGTGATATGCATAACAATGCTATGTATGACATAATATTGATAATAGTATTGTTGGAAAATGTGCCTCAACTTGTTGGCTTGAGCCTCTGTTAAGGACTTGACAAATTTTCTCTCCCTACCATGAAGTCATTCCTTCTCTTTGGCGGAAACACATTGGTCCTTGGCTTCATTGACATAACGATCGCATATCAGCGAGTGACAATGTGTTGTCTCACCAATATGCTAATATGCGATAAGCGTTGTGTCGGTGAGACTTGGGGTCATCGGTGGAACCTGATCGGTAGTCTCAACGATAAATCGATATGCTCTGTTGGTGTGACTTGGGGTCATCGGTGGAACCTTTCACCGAGCTACATCGATGGACCGATGGCAGATGGAAATGACTTGGTGGGGACCGCAACATAGTGTATCGATGAATGGGGATCTTGATCTATGGTTGCGATTTGTCTAATCCAATGGTGCTCATTTTATTTCGTGCTCAGTTGAGGTGAGTACTGACGAACTCTTGTGAACCAAGAAAAATTGTCTAACTATTTGACACTTGGTAGCATGTGAGGTAAGCATGCTTCAAACATGTGTTGTTGTTTTAGAGAAGCCTATTGGGAATTTTGTAGATGCCATTTTAATTCCTCAAAAGTGCACAAGATGTGTACGCATGTCTTGGTGGACTTTGGCGACCAGATGGTTATCGCCATACCATGGTAGCATAGTAGGACTTGCTTGGGGCATAGTTGACCACTTCAATAGTCAAAGCGATGGATGAATGGCCTGACAACACGCGGCACGATCTCATTGGTCGAATGTTTAAATATGTGAAAGCGATATGTGCATTAACTGTAAGATCTGATTCGACGATTGACATAATCCAAATCTAGGTAATTCTTTGTGATAGAATTAAATGTTTGGGTGGCTCGATGCGTGATTGTAGGGCGATCAGTCGATAAGAGATCGGATTTGTGTGTTAGACAGAGGTTTATAATTAAGACACCCAATTGGTTGGTAAGAGATGAATTTGATGTAAGACTTGTAACAGTCAGATACATAGGTAATAGTCATGAAGCGTGGTGAAGTATTCATTGTATGCTGAAAAGCATTGTAACAGTGAATGTAGAAAAACAAAAAAGGGTCTGTTGCTGTGAGCCAATATCAGAGAGAGAAATATGTGAACTTTGTATGTAATCTTTTACTGTAATACAAAGTGATTGTTCTTGGTTTGGTGGGTTTTTTCCTATAAGGGTTTTCCCACGTAATTCTGGTGTTATCTTTGTGTGTATGTTTATTATTTTTGTTACTTTTGTTATCCTGTATGTGTTCATCTTAAGTGTTTGAAAGTTTTAAAATTGGTCTTTGCACTTCTCCTCTGTGGTTTTAGCGTTAGGAAAGTGTTTTTGCACTGTTGCTTTTCCTTTCAAGTGGTATTAGAGCCTGATCAATTGTGTTATCCTTGTTAGTAGAGTTGGTTTTTTGTTCTAATATTGTTCCAATGGGAGTCTTGCAAATTTAGAACCTAGTTTTGTTTGAGATGGCGAGTACATCAGGTAGAGTAGAGATTGAAAAATTCCATGGCGACAACTTTGAGTTGTGGAAACTCAAAATGGAAGACTTGCTTGTGGATAGAAACCTCTGGTTTGCTGTGTTTGGAACTATGCCACAAGGTATGTGTTATCACTTGGAATATGCACCCTGCTGAATCTTGAATATTGAATCTAGCTATCCTATGAAACATGGGATGACCTCTCGAGTTGTGGGACTTGCGAAACTCGAGGTCAAACTTTGATTATAGGGTGGCTTCCCCTTGGTAAATCACCTTAAAAACTAACTCTAACTAAAGAACCTTACTAGGAAAAGAGAGGAGAAAGATTTGATAATCTGAAACTAAAACAAAAAAAATGGAGGTGATACACCAAATATAGTAGATTTCTATTTCATTTTAGCAACACAACCTATGAATCTCAATCTAAAGCTTCACACAGTAATTTGCAACAATAATTCAGAGGTAAAGTTAGAACAACAACAATCAAGGAGTCATAGGACTCACAATAATACCTGCTTTTCTTTCATACACAGAGAAAATCGAAACAAATAGAGGCAAAATGCTGATCTTTGAATCACCGAAGGTTGCTACAATGACTGTTTTCTAGAAAAATAGCAAAATATTACATCACAAGCATACAATCAACCATTATTTCAGAGTGAAATAAGGTTAAAGATGCAATCAATGAAGAAGATTACAGAAGTAGAGACCTGATTATGACTGAAAAAATCAAAGGACTGAATGTCTCTTTGTCACAATGAACTTTTCCAATGCTTTTCAACAAACATAGGCCTCTTATTTATAGATTTTGAGAGCCTAAAATCAAAAAGTCATGTTGACCTTAGATATTTTCCCTGAGTTGTCATCCTTATCCTGTGAGTTGTCAATCTTATCCTTTGTAGGTAAGATATTTGTAAATTTTATCCTCTATGGATAAGATATTTTGCAATCCTTAGCCTCTGTAGATAAGATATTTTGCAATCCTTATCCTTATCCCTTGACTTTGACTTTGAATTTCCTCCGCAAAAAATATTTTTCTTTTATTTTTTGTTTTGATTTTTCATAAAAAATCAGGTAACAGTATGAAATAAGAAGATTGGGACCTTGCAGATAGAAAAATGAGAGGTTTGATAAGACTTAGTTTGGATGATTCTGTACTCCTGAACGTCCATGAGGAGAAGTCCGCAACTTCATTATGGAAGAAGCTTGGTGATATTTATCAAGGAAAGTCTCTGGTAAATAAGTTATTCTTGAGGAAGAAGTTGTAATCCTTGAAGATGGAAGAAGGTGCATCTGTTGTAGACCATCTGAACTCATTTAATAGGAGCATTTCTCAGTTGGTGTCTGTGGGTGTGAAGATAGAGGAGGATAGTTGCATGCTCCTATTATGTTCGTTACCTAACACTTGGGATCATCTTGTAATGGCTATTGGAAGTAAAAACACTACTTTCAAGATGGAAGATGTTGTTGCCTCACTGTTGTCTAAAGAGATGTAGAGGAAGTCTTTAGAGATGGCCAAAGAGGCCCTTGCTATTTGAGGCAGATTGAAGGAGAAAGGCAAGAAGAAATACAAGAAGTCTAAATCTAAATTTGAAGGGAGATCAAAGTCTCCTAGTAAAACGTCCAAGGTGAAATGTTGGAACTGTGGGCAGCCTGGTCATATCCGAAAGGATTGTAAGGAGGAGAAGAAGAAGAATAACTCTTCTAACAATGAATCTTCTCAGAGTGAAGCAGATGCCTTCATTGTAGCCTTGGCAACTTAGGCATCGGATGATGTCTGTCTGGTTGACTCAGGTGCATCTTTCCACATGACGTCTCATAGAGAGTGGTTCACTAAATATGAAAAACTTATGATGGTTGAAAGGTGTACCTCGTAAGTGATTCAACACCGGAGATTGTTGGCCGTGGAAGAGTCAAAATACAATTCCCTGATAGAAGAATCAAGGGGATTGGTGATGTAATACACATACCAGGTTTGGGTCGTAACTTAATTTGTATTAGTAAGTTGAATGATGCTGGTGTGGAAGTTTCTTTCTCGAGTAAAGGATGTAAGATGGCTAGAGGTGCTATGGTGCTAGCTAAGGGTGTACATACTGGCACTCTGTACAAGCTAGATGCATGTCCTGTTCAATGTAACGTCTATGTAAAGTCAAGAAAAGTTGCTCCTGTAGAGAAGGATGATGAAGCTCCTCTAGGTGCAAATTCCTTGGAGGTGAAACTCCCAGTTGAGAAAACCATGCTATGGCATCATAGACTTGGTCACATAGGTGAGAAAAGTCTAAAAACGTTGAAAAATAAAAATATTTTTGAAGGGCTTGTTGACTGTAACCTTGAGTTCGATTTTTGTGAACACTGCATTTATGGAAAGAAACATCCCATTTCTTTTTATTCGAGTCCTCATAAATCTTCTAGTTTATTGGATTATGTTCATTCTGATGTTTTTGGTCAAGTGAATGTTCCTTCGTTATCAAATTCTAGATATTATTTTTCTTTTATTGATGAATATTCAAGAAGGGCATTTATATACTTTCTTAAGAGTAAATCAGAAGTGTTCAGTCAGTTTAGAGAATTTAAAACTTTGGTAGAGAATCAGGTTGGAAGGAAAATTAAATGCTTGAGGATGGATAATGATGGTGAGTTTTGTTTTACAAATTTTGAAAGGTACTACAAAGACCATGGGATTAAAAGGCATAAAACTACACCTTATACTCCACAGCAGAATGGAGTTGTTGAAAGGTTGAACAAAATGCTAATGGAAAGAGCAAGAAGTATGTTGAGTAGTGTTGCTCTGGAGTAGAAGTTCTAGGCTGAGGTTGTGGCTACAACATGTTACTTGGTAAATCATTCACCTTGTTCTGCTCTTGTTGACAAAACACCTTTGGAAGCTTGGTCTAGTAAGAAGCCCTCTTTGAGACATATTCGTGTCTTTGGCTATGAGGCATATGCATATGTGCCAAATGAGAAAAGATCCAAGTTGGAGAACAAGGTTGTCAAATGTATCTTCATCGACTATGGTATCGATGTGAAGGGATACAAGATTTGGAATCCTGATATTGAGAAGGTTTTGTACAACAGAAGTGTAATATTTCATGAGCTAAAACTTCAGTAGTTGATCCACAGTTAGAGATAGATAAAAGAGAAAAGGAGAATTATGTAGTTGAAATTCCTCAGACTCCAGAAAAAGAGGAACTACATGGTGTACTTGAAACTGAGGAGAGTTCAAGCGGCTTTGAGAGTTCTAAAGATGGAGAACCACAACCTCAGCTAGTAAGAAGGTCTACACGTGAAAAATGACAACCTGATAGGTATGGTTTCTCTATGTTGGATTTGAACTGTGCCTATGCTTTGATTACTAGCACTGATGAGCCTAGGACTGTAGAAGAAGCAATTAATATGTTTGATTCAAATTCTTGGTTGGAAGCCATGAATGAAGAAATGGAATCATTGAAGAAGAATGAAACCTGGGATTTGGTACCTTTGCCTGAAGGGAAAAGCTTGTTAGTTGTAAATGGGTATTTAAGAAGAAGACTGGTCTAGATGGCAATGTTGAAAAGTATAAAGCGAGGTTGGTTGCAAAGGGGTATTCCTAGGTTGAGGGAATTGATTATGGAGAAAAGTTTTCCCCTATAGCAAAGCTAACATCTATCAAATTTCTTTTGTCATTGGCAGCTGCGTATGAATTAGAGATCGAGTAGATGGATGTGAAGACAACATTTCCCCATGGAGAGATGGAAGAAGAAATTTACATGTCCCAACCTGAGCACTTCGTTGAAAAAGGTAAAGAAAGTCTGGTCTGCACATTAAAGAAATCTCTGTATGGTTTGAAGCAGTCTCCTAGAATGTGGTACCAAAAATTTGACACTTTTGTGTTGTCTATGGGATTTATGAGATCAAAATCTGATCATTGTGTATATTATAAATCTGAAAATGATCGTTTGCTTATTATTACCCTGTATGTAGATGATATGTTGTTCATAGGAAATAGTAAGTCTATGATTTTTGATCTTAAATCTCAGTTGTCTGCAAAGTTTGAAATGAAAGATCTGGGTGTAGTAAGGTATATTCTGGGGATGGAAATAACTAGGGACAAAATGAGTAGAAAGCTTTGGGTTAGTTAGAGTAAGTATGTAAACACTATTCTGGAGAGATTTGGTATGAATGATTGCTAGCAGCTAGTTGTTCCAGTTTTGTAAGAAACAAAGCTATTTGTTGAGGATTGTCCAAAATCTCCTAGTGAGATGGAGGACATGAACAGGGTGCCTTATTCAAGTGTTGTTGGTAGTTTAATGTATGCAATATTTTTTACAAGGCCAAACATTGCCCAAGCTGTGGCATTTTTTAGCCATTTTATGGAAAATCTGGGAAGAACACATTGGGATGTTGTGAAGAGAGTGTTTAGATATTTAATGCAAACTTTAGAATATGCTCTGTGTTACCATGGAAATTTGGTTGATTCACAGAGGACTCTCAACATTCGTGGATATGTGGATTCTAATTGGGCAGGGGACATTGGCAGCAAGAGATCCACCAGTGGATACACTTTCATGTTAAATGGTGGTGCAGTCAGTTGGATGAGCAAGCGACAGGCTGTAGTCACTTTGTCCACAATAGAGGTAGAATACATGGAAGCAACACATGCCTGTAAAGAAGCTATTTGGCTCAGTTGTTTGTGTTCTAATATTGGTTTTAATGCAGGGCAGATTGCAATTTGTTGTGACAGTCAAAGTGCCATTTTTTTGGCAAATAATCCTACTTTCCATGCCAGGACAAAGCACATTGACGTGCAGTATCACTTCATTAGAGATATGGTGGAGGATGGAAAGGTCTTCTTAGAAAAGGTGGATACTCTGAAGAATGTCGCAGATGCATTGACAAAGCTAGTGAGCACGAACAAGTTCAGATGGTGTGCAAGTTCGATGGGCCTTGGATATTTGAAGTCTGGAGGAAGCTAGTAAGTCTTCGTCAAGTTGGAGCTTGTTGGAAAATATGCCTCAACTTGTTGGCTTGAGCCTTTGTTAAGGACTTGACAAATTTTCTCTCCCTACTGTTAAGTCATTCCTCTCTTTGGCGATAGCACGTTGGTCCTTGGCTTCATTGGCAGAACGATCACATATCAATGAGTGATAATGTGTTGTCTTACTGATATGACAATATGCTATAAGCGTTGTGTCGGTGAGACTTGGAGTCATTGGTGGAACCCGATCGGTAGTATCAACGATATAACAATATACTTTGTCGATGTGGCATGGGGTCATTGGTGGAACCTTTCATCAGGCTATGCCGATGGACCAATGGTAGATGGAAGTGACTTGGTGGGGACCATGTCAAGGTGATCCCACAAAGCTGGTTTACAATTTTTGAGAGGAACTGATTTTTGCTGAAATCACATATTTTTAGAAAATATAATGATTTAAGCCTTTAAAAGTTCCATTTTAAGGATTCCAATTGAAGAGTCTTTGATCAAACCACCTTAGATCAAACCCCCTTGGATAGAACCTCGCTAGTTTTAAACCATACCTATAAATGAGTCTCCTTTACACCTATCAAAATGTTGATAAAAAATCACTTTTGATTTACCTTTTGGGGGATCAAATGAATTCATTTAAAATGATTATGGTAGTCCTCAAAATGAGCTATCCCATGAATATAATTTTAATATGTTTTGGTTTTATTATGTATGTTGTTTTTTAGTTTTATTAAACATAGGCTTTTCACCGAAAATCAAGCTGTTTGTTTTGCACAGGTGGAAAAAAAGAAAAATATCAAAATAATTTTTTTAAAAATATTTTAATGTTGGGTATTGATGTCCTTGATCCATTAAAAAAAAGAAAATTGAATTTCGATACATACAAAAAAAGTTATGTTGTATACAGTCCGCCTATGTTTGAATTGTAATTGGTTTGACTTTGAAACTCTATTAAGGAAAAAATATTCAATAAAAGACTATGAGACCAAATTAAAGTGCTAGATATCATAGTTACAAATCTAAATTCAAAAAAATTAGAATTTTATCCTTCATACAAAAAAAATTATGTTGTATACGGTGAGAGTCACTTTTTAAAAATGTTGTTTTCTGAAAAAAAATAGTTTTCGTGGGAGATGAAAAAAGAAGTACAATCTTATTCCAAAAATTTTGAAAAAAATATTTTTTGAATCTACAGACAAAATGTGATGAGACTCTAGTTTGCATCATCTTCAAATTCCTCACGGTTTAGCCGCTATAGGTGCCCGAATATGAAGATTTAAGTAAAAATAATAATTTTATTGTCCAGTTTGGCCAAAAATTGTAAACCACTATTGTGGGATCATCCCACAACATAGTGTACCGACGAACAAGGATCTTGATCTACGGTTGTGATTTGTCTAATCCAATGGTGCTCATTTTATTCCGTGTTTAGTTGAGGTGAGTACCAATGAACTCTTGTGAACCGAGTGAAATTGTCTGAGTGTTTGACACTTGGTGACATGCGAGTTAAGAAAGCTTCAAACACGTGTCATTGTTTCGGAGAAGCCTATTGGGAATTTTGTAGACGCCCTTTTGATTCCTTGAAAGTGCACAAGATGTGTACTCGTGTCTTGGTGGACTCTGGTGATCAGACGGTTATCGCCATACCGCAATGGCCACTAGGCCATGGCACAATAGCAATGTAGGAGTTGCTCGGGGCATAGTTGACCGCTTCGATAGTCAAAGTGATGGACGAATGGCGTGATGACACATGGCATGATCTCATTCATTGATTTTACATCGTTGTTGTAAATCATTTTTTTTTGGTCGAATGTTTAAATCTATGAAAGCGATATGTGCATTAACTGAGTGATTTGATTCGGCGATTGACATAATCCAAATCTAGGTAATTCTTTGTAATAGAATTAAATGTTTGGGCGGCCTGATGCATGATTGCAGGGAGATTGGTGGGTCAGAGATTGGACTTGCATGTCAGACAAAGGCGTATATTTAAGACACTTGATTGGTTGGTAAGAGATGAATGTGATGCAAGACTTGTAACAGTCAGATACATAGGTAATAGTCATGAAGGGTGGAAAAGTATTCATTGTATGCTGAAAATCATTGTAACAATGAATGTAGAAAAACAAAAAAGGGTCTACTATTGTGAGCTAATATCAGAGAGAGAAATCTGTGAACTTTGTTTGTAATATTTTACTGTAATACAAAGTGATTGCTCTTGGTCTAGTGGGTTTTATCCTCTAAGGGTTTTCCCACGTAATTTTGGTGTTATCTTTGTGTGTATGTTTATTATTTTTGTTACTTTTGTTATCCTGTATGTGTTCATCTTAAGTGTTTGAAAGTTTTAAAACTGGTCTTTGCACTTCTCCTCTGTGGTTTTAGCTTTAGGAAAGCGTTTCTGCACTGTTGCTTTTCCTTTCAGGTATGCATGGTTCAGATGAAAATTTCTTTCTCTTAGTCATCAAGGTTTGCACCTCTCAATCAAGGGATATGTTGCAAGTACCAATGTCATGACAATAGTATCCATTTAATTTCCTTCAAAGAATCTTTTTGTAGGGTGGTTCCTAATATCCAGAGATAGGCTAATGGTTTTATTTATTTTTGCCTACTATGAAAATGCTCTCATGGTGAAAGTTTTATCTTGCTCATTTTCAGGAGTCCCTTTGTCATTGTTCTCAAAGGGGGAGAAGAGAAACTAGGTGCAGGTGCAATGATTGGTTGACATCAATGCCAAAGGGTGAGTTTGTTGGCATGATGTTTGTCATTAGTGTCAAAAGTTGAAGTTCATGTTGCTCTTGACAAATAGTTTGTGATGTAGTTAGTTGGAGTTGATGTTGATTTCATTCATTTTTACAAGGCCTTTGATGTCATGATTCCATCTCATGCTTTCTCTTTCAACAACAATTAAGGTTTTTTCTTATTCATGATTTCTATTCATGGTTGCTTTGTTATTAGTAATGCAAAAAGTATTTGATGTCAATGTTATGCAAGGTGAGTTGCTCGGTGTTGTTGGCAGATGGTCAATTCTCCCCTTGGGATTTACAACATGAAATAACCGCCTCCCATGGATTCGTTAACTCTGGCAGTTGTATTAGGCATTAATAAGTCAATATTTTGGTGCAACACCAACTGTGGGGCCAACAATTGGTATTAGAGCCAAAGGTGCCAAGTTTGAATCCCCTCAGGTAACATTAAGGGTGAGTTTTTTGGAAGATGGTCAATGCTCCCCTTGGGATTCATGACATGGACTAACTACCTCCCATGGATCCATTAACTCTGGTAGTTGTATCAAGCATTAATAGGTCAATCTTTTGGTGCAACGACAACTGTGGGGCCAATAGGTGTCATAGTGTTTTCACATTGAGTGAGTTGGTGGTGATAGCGATGTAGCACAAAGGTTATTGGAATGGAATTAAAAGGTATATAAGATGGTGAATTTAATGTGAGATGTTGTTTTAATAGTGATACTATTCATTCATGGAGTCTTCCTTCCATAAGAATCATTCATAAATATTACAAGGTATTATTTTTCACAAATCAAGTTTTTAGTGGCAGAGTTTTTGTACAAATACATGATTGATTTGGATAGAGTTATGAGAAGATTTGGAAGATGGCGGTAATTCCATCTTAGGTTTTTGACTATTGATAATCACTATATTTCATAAAATAGCTCTCAAAAGACTATACTATATCCTAAGGGTCTTGACCTAGGGTTTAAGTCTTATAAAGACTTATTTCATCTCGACCAAAGGAAGAATGTTGAGTATTCATATAAAGAATTATATCATATCGACCTAAAGAAGATCAATGGTTGATGTTTAATTGTTTTATTGGTGGGAGGTAGAAGATCAAGGTTCAGTTTTTAAACTAGCAACAGATACTTGATAAAGGTTTATTTTGACATGCATTTTGAAGCTCTCATGGTGTGTGAAGCAGTTAACTTAGTTTTGTAATTGCCTACCATTTATGTTTGAGTATGGTTCTTTGAAGGTTTTTTTGGTTGTTCTATTATGTAGTTGTAATTGATGCTTAGAGATGGTATGAACAAAATGACAACATGCTTTTGATGAGAAGATATACAAAATTAAAGATCTTTTTGCTAGTTTGATAAGGGATTCAGAGTCTTCAAAGTCAACATATTTAAATTACCTCTATTTCTTGTTAGTTTTAATGTGAGTTACATAGAAAGATTATGAAGTGTGATTTTTCTATGTATAGTGAGGAAACATTGAGTGTTAATTCATAAAGATCTATGTGTGTTTTATCTGTACAACAAGGATTATTTTGTTGTTCTCTCTCTGCACAAACTTATGTGATTTGAGAGTGATTAGAAGTGAATAGAGTTTGGGTTAAATTAAATTATAGTGTGTATGTTCTAGAAGAAAGGATGTTCATGACATTGCAGTTGTCTATGTAATAGGGGTATGGGAGTCACTATTTTATATTGATATTTTAATCATTCAAACAGTGTGACAATCACAAAGTATGCAAAGATTTAGTGAAAAAAATTTCACATATATATTAGTATGAAGGTCATTCATGGATGAAGGTTGATTATTTATTGTTCATATCATTGTGTTTGTTGAAGGGGAGTCTTGCAAAGAGATTTTTATTCATGTATGCAAGGATAATTACATGTTGAGTATCTGTATGTGAATATTTTGATGAAACAGTGCTATGGTTTTTTGGGATGTGAAAAGGACAGGCATAAAAGAATTCTATTCTTGCATTCCAGGGTATGCTTATTTTATGATCAAAGCATGATGATAGCTAGTGGAGTCGGTGAGTTTTCAAAACTATGATTTTTAGATTGTTGATATAATACTTTGATAAGTGTGAATAAGTGTGGTGAAGTTTTGATAGTGTAGTGATTTGTATGGAAATAGAGTAACCCTCTAAATTTTGCTAGTATCTTCTAAAAAGATTTATGTTTGCTAGTGAGGCATAGTGATTTTCCAGTGAGGCATGATGTTTTCCAGTGAGGCATGGTGATTTTCTAGCGAGGCTTGTTATTTTTCTATTGAGGCTTGTTATTTTGCTAGTGAGGCTTGTTATTTGTAACTAGTGAGGTTTTGGCTAGTGAGGCTTAATGAAACATATTTTTAGAGTGGTTTTTCACCCTTTTAGGGTTTTCCACTCATAAAACTTGTGTTATGTTTCCTCTTGGTGGAGTGTCATATTGTTCTTGATTGATCATCTTTATTCAAGTGTTATGTTCTGATTTGCATAGCTTTGTGACTCCCTCAATGTACAATGTATATTTAATATTTGAAGTGTTTACAATGGGTCTCTTTTAATAATCAAGTGAGTTAAGTTTTGAAATTTGTTTTCTCATTAGACCACTGATTCGCCCCCCTCTCAGTGGTCATGTACTCCAACAATCATATGTTTTGATTTGTTTGGTCTAGTGTGAAGTCTAGAGCCAAAGATTCTAGGTTCATGATTCATGTTTGTCATCGAAATTATCGAGAGTATTTTTCTAGTAGAGTCACCATTTTTTGTATGTTTTTCACACACGCCCCACTAAAGGTAGGGACCTCCTTTTTTATTTTTTTGTCTCTGCATTTTTTTTGTCAATTTTTTCAGTTTTTCTCTTCTTGGGAGGTTATTTTGGGATTAAGTCCAGATTTGACTTGACTAAGGCAATGTTTTAAAGCATCTTGGGGAAATTGAAGTGATTTTTGGGATGTCGTATGTAAATATTTCTTGCACCTATGGATAAAGAATGAAAAATTAGGATAGGTTACTTTTTGAATTTTTGGAAAATTCCTTCTAGTAAAAAGTTATGGGATTTCAGAGAAATCCACCTGTCATGGGATTTTAGAGAAATCCACCTGTCATGGATTTTGGAGAAATCCACCTGTCATGGATTTTGGAGAAATCCACCTGTCATGGATTTTGGAGAAATCCACCTGTCATGGATTTTCGAGAAATCCACCTGTCGTGGATTTCACAAAAATCCTTTTGTCATGGATTTATCCCTGTCAGGGATTTCCTCCTGTCAAGGGTTCCCCTTGTTTCAAAAATCTAGAAAATCCACAACCTCAAGGATTCCCCCTATTTCAAAAATCCAAAAAATCCATGACCTCAAGGATTCCCCCTGTTTCAAAAATCTAGAAAATCCATGACCTCAAGGATTCCCCCTATTTCAAAAATTTGGAAAATCCATGACCTCAAGGATTCCCCCCGTTTCAAAAATTCAAAAAATCCATGACCACAAGGATTCTCCCTATTTAAAAAATCTAGAAAATCTATGACCAAAGGGATTCTCCTTGTTTCAAAAATCCGAAAAACCCATGACTACAAGATTCTCCCTATTTTAAAAATTCGAAAAATCCACAACCATAACAATTCTCCCTATTTAAAAAATCTAGAAAATCCATGACCACAAGGATTCCCCCCATTTCAAAAATCTAGAAAATCCATGACCTCAAGGATTCTCCCTATTTTTAAAAATCTAGAAAATCCGTGATCTCAAGGAATTCCCAAAATTGCCATTTTCGAAAAATTTTAAGACCCATGAAAAATCTCAAAAAATTTCAAACATGGATTTTTTTTTTTCTAAAATACAATTTTTGTTCCAAAATGAAAATTTCCCCAAAATGCAATTTTTCTTCAAATGGAAATTCCAAAATGGAAAATTTTCTTGAAATTTTAAAAATTCCCAAAATGAAAAAATCTTGAATTGGAAAATTTCAAAACAAAAAAACTTTCAAAAATGGAAAATTTTCTTAAAAGGTCAAAATCTTTGAAATTTCTTATCAAGGTTAAAATTTTGAAATTCTATGGAGTTGAAATTTTTAAAGTTTATTCAAGTTTAATTTTGATGTCCTATGGATTGAAGTTTTAACATGTGAGCTACTAATGATGATATTTGATTTTTAGGATTAAATAAATCAAAAGGGGACTTGTATATGGATTCATGCCAATGCTTAATGACCTAGGAGGTGTTGTGTATCCCAAGGTGCTAGGGAGGAAATATGGAAAATGTTGTAACTGAATATCAAGTGTAACCTCAAGATTTAATGTTGATTTACATATGAATCTATGTCTTGTCAGCTGGAAAATGTTTTAACAAGGCAACATGTGAAGCTGTTTTATTTCTCCAATAAGGATTGTATCAAAATCAAGGTGGAGGGATATTTGTTTCTCTTTGGCCTAAATATGTAACTAAATTCATCTGATTGGATGTTGATGAGGATTGTGTGCCACTATTTAATGTAACTTCCTAAGGTTTCTAGAAGAGTGATTTGGGCCTTTGAATGGATTTAATCCTGATCACTGATTCAAAATGTAAAATCTATAAAAGGCTAGTGCCTTCTCATTTGTAAGAGGTTATATTTTCAAGAGCTAGTTCTAGGTTAGGCTATAGGAGAGGAAGAATTGGATATTGTTAAGAAAATTCTAGAAATTAATATAGTTGGTTCATTGATTTGGTGAACTTCTATGTTGAATTTGAAAGTGTTATGGTTTCCTTTTCTAATTCTCAATGTTAGTTTTAGTTCTTTATTGATAATGGTGAAATTTTAATGATGTTCGATGAATCTGTTGCTCATAACTTTTGCAATTTACTAATTATAAGTTGCTTTGTAAGGATAGTTTGAGAAAAATATTGCATTAAGTTCAACTGCGAATGTTTGTTCATGTTACACTAGTAATTGGGTATATTTATGAATGTTCATAGTCTGAAAATATTTTAGTTACCTTAGAAGATTGCACTATTTCTGTGTAGTTGTAGGCTTGTCCTTGATCAAGAAAAAATTGGTTTCATGGGGATTTGTCCATCTACAATATTAATCATTATTGTGATTGATATTAGGTATTAAAATTGAGATCCCTCTCTTCAACCCTTTATCTTTTGATATTTCTTTGAATTAGTTTATAATTGAAGGTCAACATCACCACATTTGATGATAAGTCTAACACTTCCAACATTGTTGAAATGTAAGGCCCCTTATGATTACCAACAAATCACATCATCATTGAGTTTTTTGTGCATTGTCAAGACTTGGCATTAGAGACCTTGGGATTTTTTTATTTTTTTCTGAAGAAAATCACCTTTCAAGAGAGATATAGTACTTGTACTTTATTTGTATTGAGTAGTGCTAAAATACTCGTCAACAAGAGGCTCCTCTATTTGATGGATTCGATTATGCATTCTAGAAGATATGAATGGAAGGTTTTCTTAATTATTTGGGATTTGGAGTTTGGAAGTCTATTGAAATTAGATACACTATACTTGCAAATGGTCTGAGTACTGATGATGAGATCAATGCATATGAGAACAATGAAAATAAAGGTATGCTCTTTTGAGTGGTCTTTCTAATTCAAAACTTGTGAAAGTTATGATTCTTAACACTTCTAGTGAAATCTAGAAAAATTTGGAAAGTATCTATGAAGGAGATGATAATGTCAAGAAAGCAAAGATGCATAATCTAAAGACTAAATCTGAGACCTTAAAAGATGACAGAAGATGAAGATATCACAAGCTGCATGGATAGAGTGGACGAAGTTGTCAATTCCATCAAAGATCTTGGTGGAAATCCAAATGAAGATAAGGTGGTAAAGAAGGTACTAAGAACTCTTACTAAATTTGATAGCCATAAGGTTTCTGCTATTGAGGAAGTTCAAAATTTGAATAATTATTCTAGAGATCAATTGTTTGGTGCATTAACTACTTTTGAATTAAGAGAGTTTTCTCCAAGTGATTCAAAAAGGGAGTTTGCTTGTAAAGTTGGAAAAGTAGAGAAGAATTAGGAATCAAAACAAGATGAATTTAATGAGTTAGAAGAAAAATTTGTGAGGAAATTGAAAAGGGCACTAGAAAACATAGAGGTAAGTTACCTTTCAAATGCTTTAACTATGGAAAGATTGGTCATTATGCTTCAAGATGTCCTATCAAAGCTTCAAGAGATAGACCTAAGGAAAATAAAGGTAAATCAATTAAGAGAAGTTATGTTAAAGAAGATGCTAGTATATCTGATGATAAATCTAATTACCCAGATGATGAAGATGATGAATGCTTATTCATGGTTCTAAATTATGGAACTAATTTTGCTAACTTTGAGAGATGTATGAAGGAAAATGCTCTAGAAGCAAGCCATAACATGGGAGGAGTAGTGGTGACTATTTTTCATGCTAGAGAGGAGAAGAACAAGTAGATAATTGATAGTGGATGCTCAAATCACATGACTGGTGATAAGAGTAAGTTTTTCAATCTTTAGAAGTTTGAAGGTGGCTTAAATAAGTTTGGTGACGATACATCTACTAAGATATGAAGAAAAGGTTCAATCAATTTTTATGGCAAGCATAATACAAATGACGTTCTTTATGTTAAGGATATGTGGCATAACCTTTTGAGTGTAGGAAAAATGTGTAGCAAAGGATATAATCTTGTGTTTTAGGACAATGGTTGTGAGATTAGAAAAGACTTCAGAACTATGGTTGCAACAGGAAGAAGAAAAAATTGAAATGTTTATCAACTTAAGGGTGTAAATGGTTAATTCTTTATGATTCATATTAATGAAAGTTGGCTATGGCATAGAAGAATATGTCACATCAAATTTGATAACCTAGTAAAGATTAGTTCAAATCAAGTTGTGAGAGATTTGTTGAAGATTACAAAGCCTATCAATGTTGTTTGCAAGGAATGTCAAATTGGGAAGAAATATAGAAAGTTTCAAAGTCTAAGAACAATCTACTACCAGTCCTTTGGAGTTGGTGCATATAGATCTTTGTTGACCTACCAGAATCAAAATTCTTCAAGGTGATAGGTATTTCATGCTATTAATTGATGATTACCCTAGAATGACTTGGGTTACTTTTCTCAAAGAAAAATCAGAAGCTTTAGATAAGTTTAAGGCATTCAAACCTATGGTAGAGAATGAAATGTATATGAAGATAAAATGTTTAAGATCTAACATAGGTGGAGAGTTCACCTCCAATGAGTTCAACACTTTTTCTAAAGATCATGGAATAAAGAGGCATTTGTCATCTCCTAGGACTCCTTAGTAAAATAGAGTTGTGGAAAGGAAGAATAGGACTGTTCAGGAAGCAACAAGGACAATGATGAAGGAAGAAAATATACTAGATGTCTATTGGAGAGAAGAAATTATTACTACAGTCTACATACTTAATAGAAAATACGAAAGGAAAAATAGTTCAAAGAATCCTTATGAGTTGTGGTATGGAAGAACCCCTATGGTGAAATACTTCAAAGTGTTTGGAAGAAAATTCAATATAAAGAGAGATGAAGAGAACTTAGGAAAGTTTGATTCAATATCTAATCAAGGATTTTTTCTTGGATATTCTACAAGAAGTAAGGCTCATTGGTGCTACAACAAGAGGTTGAAAAGGATTGTTGAAAGTGCAAGTGTCAAAGTGGATAAAGACTTGCACAAAATTTTAGTGATGATAGATGGATATGAATTAGATGAGTCCTCTTTTAGAGAAGAAGAGAAAGATGATGGTAAGGAAAAATAAGTGTAGGTTGAAGAGGAAGAATCTCTGAAAAAGACCCCTAAACCCCCTAAATATGTTCAAAAGAATCATTCAGAAGATTAGACCATTGGCGAAAAGAGTAGAGGTATGTTGACAAGAATAAAGGCTACTATGATAGAAGAACAAGTAAACTTATGTTTACTTTCCAAAGTTGAACCTAAAATAGTGATTGAGGCAAGCAAAGATGAATATTGGTTCAAGGCTATCGAAGAAGAATTAATGTAGATTGAGAAGAATCAAACCTGGGAACTTGTCCCAAAACCTACAAACAAGAATGTGATTGGAACTAAGTGGGTATTCCAAAACAAGCTGAATGAGAGTGGAGAAGTGGTAAGAAACTAGGCAAGACTTATGTGCAAAGGCTCCTCATGAGTAGAAGGAATATATTTTGAAGAGATATTTTCTTCAATGAAAAGAATAGAAGCTATTAGGAAGTTTTTGGCTTTTGAAGCACACAAGGATTTCAAATTTTATCAGATGGATGTACAGTCCGCTTTCTTAAATGGTGAGTTAGAAGAAGAGGTTTATATTGAACAACCATACGTATTTTAGTTATTAGATGATCTTAATATTGTATTCATATTGAAGAAGGAATTATATGGAATCAAACAAGCTCCTAGAGATTTCTATGCAAGATTGGATAGGTACTTGTTGCAACAAGGATTCAATAATGGTACCAAAGATACTAATCTTTATTTCAGTTGAAAAGATAAAATCTTGATAGTGGTTGTGTATGTTGATGATATAATGCTATTAATTGATGATTGATCTAGAATGACTTGGGTTACTTTTCTCGAAGAAAAATCAAAAGATTTAGCTAATTTTAAAGCATCCAAAGCTATGGTTGAGAATGAAATGGATATGAAATTTTTTTTGAGATTTGACAGAGGTGGAGATTTCACCTCCAATGAGTTTAATACTTTTTGTGAAGATCATGGAATAAAGAGGCATTTATTAGCCACTAGGACTCCTCAACAAAATGGACTTGTGGAAAGGAAGAATCAGACTATTTAAGAAGTAGCAAGGACAATGGTGAAGGAAGAAAATCTACTGAATGTTAATTGGAGAGAAGCAATTCATACTACAATCTAAATACTTAATAGAGCACAAGAAAGGACAAATAGTTCAAAGAGTCTAGGCTATGAATTGTGGTATGAAAGAACCCATACTGTGAAATATTTTAGAGTATTTGGAGGCGAATTTTATATCAGAAGAGATGAAGAAAGCTTAGGAAATTTTGATGCAAGATATAATGAAGGAATCTTCCTTGGATATTCTATGAGTAGCAAGGCTTACTAGTGCTACAACAAGAGGCTAAAAAGTATTGTTGAAAGTTCAAGTGTCAAAGTGGATGAAGACTTACATAAAAGTTCAATGATGACAGATGGATATGAATCAAATGAGTCATCTTGTAGAGAAGAAGAGAAAGATGAAGGTAAGGAAAAAGTTCATATTGAAGAGGAAGAAGATCTGAAAAAGATCCCTAAAACCTCTAAGTATGTGCAAGAGAATTATTGAGAAGACCAGGCCATTGGTGATAAATGCAGAGGTGTGTTAATAAGAAGAAATGCGGTTATGATAGAAGAACAAGTAAACCCGTGTTTACTTTCCAAATTTGAACCTAAAAAGGTGATTGAGACATGCAAAGATAACTATTGGATCAAGGATATTAAAGAAGAATTGATACAAATTAAGAAAAATCAGACTTGGGAACTTGTCCCAAGACTTGTAAATAAAAATGTGATTGGAACTAAGTGGGTATTTTGGAAAAAAATAAATGAGAGTGGAGAAGTGGTAAGAAACAAGGCAAGACCTTTGTGTATAGACTACTCATGAGTAGAGTAGAAGGAATAGATTTTGAGGAAAAAATTGCTCTAGTGGAAATGATCAAAGCTATTAAGATGTTTTTGGCTTTTTACAACACACAAATATTTCAAAGTATATCATGTGGATGTGAAGTTTGCATTTTTGAATGGTGAGTTGGAAGAAGAGGTTTATATTGAACAACTAGAAGGATTTAAATTATCAAATAATCCTAATATGGTCTACAGATTAAAGAAGACATTATATGGACTCAAGCAAGCTCCCAGAGGTTGGTATGCAAGATTGGATAAGTACTTATTGCATCAAGGATTCAATAAAGGTAATGTACATAGTAATCTTTAGTTTAAGGTTGAAAATGATCAAATCTTGATTGTGGTTGTGTATGTTGGTGACATAATATTTGGAGGTAATGAAGCAATGTGTAGGAGATTTGCAGAAGAGATACACAAATATTTTGAGATGTTTATGTTTGGGGAGATGAATTTCTTCCTTGGACTTCAAATTAATCATACAAAGAAAGGGATATTCATTTTACAATCTAAGTATGTCAAGTAAATGTTGAAGAAGTTTAGGATGGAATACTCTAAATTGGTATGCACTCCTATGGTCACTAGTTGCAAGCTGAGAAAGAATGACGAATCTTCAAAGGCTAATCAGAGCAAGTACATATCAATGATTGGAGGAATGTTGTATCTAACTGCAACTAGACTGGTTATCATACATGAAGTTTGTTTTGTGGATAGATTTTAAGAAGATCCCAAAGAGTCACATGTGGTAGTAGCAAAGATAATTTTCAGATACTTGAAAGGAACTCCAGAACATGGATTGTGGTATCCAAATGATACTGATTTCTCTCTCATTGCTTATACAGATGCAGACTAGGGAGGCTAGGTGGATGATAGAAAAAGTACTAGTGGTGGTGCATTCTTTCTTGGAAGAAAGTTGGTGTCTAGGGTAAGAAAGAAGCAGGATTCAATGTCATTATCTATTTTAGAGGAAGAATACATTATTGTAGCATCATGTTGCACACAGGTGTTATGGATGAAGCAAACCTTGAAGGATATTAGAGTGGTATATGATGTACCTATTTCTATCTTATGTGATAATGTTAGAGTTATAATGCATTAGCTAATAATTAAATACTCTTTAATTGATTATTAGTCTAATTTATTCTCATGCACTTAAGCTAAACTTAGGAGTGCCTTTATGCTTTTATAAGTTGAGTTAAGATTAGATCATTATGTCTTATCTCATATGATGTTGACACTTGTTATGATCTGATCCATTTCTCATTTAGGGTTTTCCTCCTATAAAGAAATCAAACCTCATTGTAATTATCTCAAGCTTTCATGTCTTCTTGAGAGTCTCTTGCTTCTGTAGCTTTTTCTTTTTGAAAAATATTGCATATATATTTTTTGCAGATCTCTTGCGTGGAAGGTGTATTTGTTCATTGTTTGACCTTGTGGCTCATGGTTTTGTGCTCGTTTCACAATTCTAATATGGTATCAAAGCCTAGATTCAGAGATCCCCTTCTCGATTTAAGTGTTTTTTTCAACAAGGGTTACAGGCTTCAAATCTAAATCCCCTTTGCTTTTTTTGCATTTTTTGAGGTGGGCGAATTTTCAAAGCCGTTTTCATTTTTGCTTCAGAATTTCACCTTCCACTCATTTGTAGGAAAAATGATTTCTAGGTTTTGTAGCTAAGTTGAAATATCATTTGGGTATCTTTTAGATTTTACATATCTTTAGTAGATCCGAAGAAAATCTATCCAAAAAGTGTCAGATGTCATTTTTCTATAGGTTGAAGGTCAAAAGAAATTTATTTTTTCATCTTTTGTTTACTGGATCGAAAAAATATTTTTGGGTTTTATTCTTAGCATCAAGATATTTCTAGGTTTTCATTATTGTCTACAAATAGTGAGTAGATTTTTGAGAAATCAAATTAGAAGTAAAAAAAAATTGGTAGAAAAAAACATTTCCTGCAAGCTAAATTCAACTTTTTTAAAATTCATAACTTATGCTCGATTATTGGGTTTTCATGATTCAAGTGGAATTGGAAAGATGAAATTATTCTCTACATAGATCTAAGATCATTTTTAATCATGGAGGTAGATGTGAAAGTTCATTAGTGTATGCACTATTTCATTTTTTGCATTATTTTTTGCAAAATAAATCACATGCATCAAGTACTTGGACATTTGGGAGAGATTGTTTTTTCTCTTAGCACTCTAAATCTGTCGGACCTCCACACTTGGAGGTAGTTTTGCTAAATTTTGCATAGGAGTTCTCATTTTACCTACTCAATCCCTCTCCGTTGGGCTTTTCAAATTTGCACCCTATCTTCTCAAGGCCATATCTCAGTCATACGACGATATTTTTCAATGCATTTTTCTTTGAAATGGGGTAGAATTTCATGCTCTTCACATTGGTGCAAGTGGTTTCTAGTTTGGAATTTTATTTTCAGCATGGAGTCCTTTGTTGGACATTATGGGCTCCCATTGTATGAACTTCTTACTATGTAAACACACTGAAATAAAGTTCCTCTTTATTTCACATGATTCTTGGGATCTTGTACATCACTTTGTGCCTTATTGTACTCACACTATGTTATAAAGTGCCATGGGGGTTCAATGTTTTGCCTTTTTTTTCCATCATACCTTTGTCAAGTGAGTTTCCCTTGTACCACGACAACAATCTCATGAGAGTGTGCCTTTTATTTGCATACCCTTTATATGTGTTGGTACTTTCATGTTTGCATGTTCCTAATTCTTCTTCATGCACTTATTTTTGGCATTTAGTTTCAGTGTACCTATCACACCTCTCCCTTTTCAACATTATGGGGTGGGATTTCTTTTGTTTTTGCTAATTATTTCTTTGTGTTCATGTTGGATTGAGCTATGTATACAACATTTTTTCTTATGTACTTTCGGATGCAGTGGTTGTGTTTTAGTGAGATGGATCACTTACCATATGGAAACTCTTGCATTCCTATTTTTGAAGGCAACCTTCCATTTTTACTTTGTCAGTTCTTTATAATTTTGGTACTTGTGCCATTTGTATCTTCGACCTCTTGGTGTTTTCCTTTGTTTTCCATCCGATTCGAGTAGTATCATTAGGGGAATTGAAGCAAATTCTTGTCTTCTTGATCCTGATCATCATTTGTTGAACAAAAAAGGTTCTTGTTTTGGAATTACAATAGTAATTCTTTGATAGTGTTTGCAACTTCTTCATGCTTTATTGGTGTTCTTTTGTTCATCTTGTGTTCCTATATTTTGGAACATCTTTGTTTTGGAGGCTTCATTGTCCTTCACTCTTGTTTAGAGGCTTATTTAGTCCTTCACTTAGATTTCATCTCTTTTTGGAGTAGAGTTTTTCCCATGAGGTTTTCTCTATTTCTCCACATTATAGAGATATTTTGTTTGTACATGGGTACCTTACATGGCCTTGTTTTCGAGGACCCATCATGTATTCATTTTAGGGTTTTTAGCTACTCCCTAAGTTTGTGTTAGAGCTATCATGCATTAGCTAATAATTAATTACTCTTTAATTGATTATTAGTATAATTTATTTTTATACACAATCTAAACTTAGGAGTGCTTATATGCTTTTATAAGTTGAGCTAATATTAGATTGTTATGTCTCATCTCATGTGATGTTGACACTTGTTATGATCTAATCCATTTCTCATTTAGGGTTTTTCTCCTATAAAGCACTCAACCCTCATTGTAATTATCTTGAGCTTTCATATCTTCTTGAGAGTCTCTTGCTTTTGTAGCTTTTTCTTGTTGAATAATATTGCATATATTTTTTACAGATCTCTTGCGTGGAAGGTGTATTTGTTCGTTGTTTGATCTTGTGGCTCGTGGTTTTGTGCTTGTGAGAGTGAAAGTTGTAGAGACTAAGGTGAAGTTGGAGTATGCGCCTACTACAAATCAAGTTGCAAATATCTTCGCAAAGGCTCTTTTTAAGGATATTTTGAGTATCTCTGGGAGAATTTGGGGATTATTGCCCCTCCTTTCAATTAGATGCATAAGGATATGCATCAGTCCAGTAGATCTCAAGATTCATTCTTTTGTTCTGGATTGATGTTGGTGGCTACCTTTCAAGGGGAGTAGGTAGTAGCATTGTTGGTAGTTGTAGTCAATTAGAGTAAGTGTTGTCATTGTGTGGATTTTGTTGAAGTATGTTGTGTAGGGTGCAGAAAAAGTGTGAAGAAAATAGGGTACAGTAAAAAAGGAGTTGTTATCCCTGGGGGAGAGAAAGTATGTGTGATTTATGTCAAAGGGTGAGAGCTACAAGTGTTTCCATTTACCATTGATGTCAAAGGGGAGAGAGTTAAATGAAAATCCTATAAAGAAAGAGAATATATAAGGGAGCAGTAAGCACTAATGTGTAGTATATGAGTTGGTAATCAAAGCTGCTGTTATTTTATTATTGTTTTTGTTGTTGATGTTTTTTCCATGTGTTGCTATCAATGAAAAAGGGGGGATATTTTGGAAATTTTTGTTTTCATTGATGCCAAAAAATATTTTTTGTTGCATTGATGTCAAAAAGTCTTTGGAGTGCTTGTTGGAAGTCTGTGATGATGCTTTGACTAGCTGCTTTTTGTCATTAGTAGTGTCACTAATGCCAACCTCTAGTGTTGCTTTGATGACAATGCATTTTTGATGTTCAACCTGTTGTGTGGTTGAGATGTATTCTAGGTGATGATTTTGTGTTTTTGGTTTTTGGTTTCCAAGTAATTTTGAGAAAAAATGAATAAAAGAGGAAACGGTGTGGTGAAAAGTGTTTAGTGTGGCAGAGTGGTGTTCAATGTTTTGCTTCATAGTTCTTCATAGCTGAAGAACTGCTTATGCAATTTGGATATGTTGCTCAGAGGTATTTAGAGGTGTTATATCTAGAGTTTTTGGTTTTGGATCGTTGTGCAAAGAAATTTGTGTTCACTAATGTGTGAACTATGAAAGTAATCTTTTCTAGGAGAAATGGGTTTTCTTTGCATTTCTCTGTAGTTTGGTTTCTGGTCTTGCAGATCTAAGAGTGTGCTTATAATTCTTATATCTATCTTCATTTTGAGTTGTTTGTGTTTTGGTGCTTAGAAAGGGTGGATGTAGGTGTTGCAGTGTGTGGAAGGTTAGTTGGTTGTGCAAGACGGATATGTTCTTCTAGTGTATGTTGTTGCAAAGGAGTTGTTGGATTTTAGGGTGTTGATGGAATATTCCAGACTATGTCAAAGTTTTGTGTGTAGTTTTCAAGTCATCTTTGGATCAATGGAAGTGTTCCTAAATCTTTAGTGGTGTTCAAATTTGCAAACATAAATTATGTAGTAAAAGACATCTTTGAGGATCATGGTGATATTATCCTTTAACTATAATTCAATAATGATATTTAATCAAATACATTACAGATGATATACTTAATAATAAAATGATAAGACAATAGTAGGATTATTAATTAGCCATCATAATACTATTATTTTTGAATCTCAATTTAACATTAATACATCGTCTTTACTTAACCAAAATAATAACAATAATATTTACTCGTGAATTACACTAGTAATTTTATTACTATTTAATCAACTAACAATAATGTTACTTATTTATAAAATAATATAACTAAAATAATTTTATCATTAATTTATCCCAATATAGTACTATCCCTTTATTATTTATATTAATACTATTATTTTATTCAAATTCAAATGTTTCTTAACACCAATGTTAAATTGGATGTAATTTTAATATTGATTTTTATATTAGTATCACCTTCTAATTTAATGCTTATTATTATCTTATAATACCAATATTTTCATACAGAATAAAACCCCTTTGAATATTTACATTTCTACTTTACAATATTACTATTATTCCAAAATATTAATGTCAAAATTACACTTAAATCTATAAAGATATTACATGCCATTTTACCTAATAAATCTATTATTTGCTCCATAGTTATTAGGATGAAAGAAAGTTGAATCTGAGACAAATCCTCTAAATTATTCTTATTTTTAACCCACATGATTACAACTTAACAAATCAAATGAGATTTATTTATTTTCTTAACATCAAACTAACATTATTTATTTATTATGCCAATTAATTTTGATAGTAACCTCATATTAATCTCTCATCATTAATACCTACTAGCATACATATATTAATTAATAATATATATAAAATACACTGAGAGTTATCATTATCGGGATGCATATTGCAGTGAGAAAAAATGCTTACATCTTCATTAGCATTAATTTCAAAAGTACTACATATTATTTCATTATAGTTTATATCATTGTTTATTTCAATTCCCTTTCTTAAGGCTACACATTAAAATTTAATGGAATTCCTCCCCAAACTTATAATTTAATGGTTTGATTAGTAGTTGCTTTGTAAGTATCTAATTTTAGATTTTATAAAGATTTATAAAATCATACCAACTTGTATATAATAAAACATAACATCAACATTAACCATTTCCATTTAATTAGAACACAAAGACTTTCAAATTGTTTAAAGAAATAGTTTCACTTAGTTAAACATTTATGCACTAGTAATAACTTTTCAACAATATTCCAAAAGTAGTGGAATAATCTTACAACTCATGTATTATTATCAATTCATGATTTTTCATAAATCATCAGATTTACTATTAAAAAAAACTGAGAACAATATAATGGAAAAAATCACATCAACTAACTTAGACATCCACTGAGTTTATTTGAAATGTTTAAAAACATTGTTAACAAGATACACATTCAAGCATTTGAATGTAATGAAACCTAGATCTTTTCAATTGAATCTAATAAAGCTTTGCTCTTAGATGAATAATCAACCTTTTTTTAATTTTTTATGACAGTGCACTTAATCCTTTGTTCATCATTATAAGTATCATTATAAGTCTCTCTTTTCACTTGAAGTTTAAATATGTATTTGTTGAAAAGGAATTTTTTTGTAATGTGTCCAAACTTAACATCATCTTGTTCTTCATGCTTCAAAATGTTCAATTGTTTTGTTGTAAAACCCATAATTTCTTTTTCCGCTTCTTCAAAAGCAGTAATCCAAGTGAAAGCAATATGGTCTTGCACTTTACATTGAAGTATATATCTATAATCACATTCTGGGAAACTTTTATCACATCTTCCACAATACCAATTACTATTTCTATTAGTGTTTACCTTCTTTTTTCATTGCCTACCTCCAATTTTCAAGGGGCAAGTTGTATAACAAAAAATGTCTACCTTTATGAAAGATAAGGTAGATTTTATCACTATCCAATAAGGTTGATCAGATTTACCAAGTTCCTCAGCCTCTAATTGTGTGATACTTTTTAACATTTTATCTTCTATTAGAGACAAGGTTTCATTTGTAATAGAATGAGAATGGAGATTCTTTCCTTTTGTTTCAAACCAAAATCTCAATTGTTGTGACTCTGGAAGATCTGGATTTATGAGCAATTGGGGTATAGCAATTGTGTAGTTAGGGTAAAAATATTAGAGCAAAATGCATAAACAAATTATAATGAAAAACCCTAACAAGCACAATAGAGTACAAGCAAGCATGAAAATCAAAATAACAAGTGAATGCAAACCGATCTCCAAGCTAGATTTGATTTATCTCCATTGATCTTCTCCACCTTCATGAGAATGCAAGATTTTGAAGGATTGAATGATTTGATATGTTGATTGCTCATTTTTGCAGCATAACGATAAGATGAAGATAATAGAAGAAAAATAGATAGATAGATAAGAAGATTGAAAGAAATTTTGGCAGAGTAAGGATGCTAGAAGAAGATTCTCCCAAATGGCCTGTGAAAGGCTTGATTTATAAAAGGCTGATTTGATTCGATGGCCAAGATTAAAAGTCAAATTTGTGATATGTATGGCTAGGATTAAAAGTTTATTTTAGTGCCTATGACACACATTAAGTGGGTTATGACATGAGGCTAAAATTAGGATGTGAGGAAATAAGTGGGTTTTTTAAATTTATTTTGGAAGAAAAGATGCTTATGACACACAATGAATGGGGGTAAAAATAGGATATGAGTGAGAATCTCATAATTTAAATAATAAAATTATTTAAATTATTTGTGCATGTGAAGAGTTGTAGTCATGTGACACATGTTTCAATGTGACAATAAGTGAGATTAATTCAAATATTTAATTTGAATTATTTTGAGACATGTGAAGGGGGAATTAATAAAATAAATCAGATTTATTTAATTAATTGGGAAGGTGATTAAGTGGAATAAATGAGATAAGTGGGATAATGCAATGACCTAGGGTAAAATATTACAAGATGTCTTACAAGGTTATGTATCGACTAGGCAATGTTATGAAATGGACAATTTTGGGTGTCTACAAATTGTTCCCACAAATTTTCCACCAAAATCACTAATTCATCCAAATAAATCGCACATTTCTTGGAGTTGTTGGCCTTCCTTATTGCAAAAACCATCCCACATTGTTAATTCCACCACAGAACCTAACATATCTTTTAGTTGAAGGGTTCTTTTTTTGTGTTTGTGCGGCATTCTTTCTAAATATTGTGTTTGGTGTGTCGATTGACAAAACAACACCAATGATATTAACCATAGAATTATTTTTCATGTTCTCAATTTTGCTTATCCGTGTAAAATGGAATTTTTGTTTTAGTATAAAGCTATCCTCTTCCAAACATGACTCAACTATCGAATTAATTTCTAATAAAATTTCCCATTCGTTCTTTAAATGGTTGAAATTCTTTTGTGTAGGTTTGAGTCTCCCTTTTGAGACGATGAATACTTTCCCAATTTCAATGTGATCATAAAACTATTTTGCAACTACATTAAAACATGTTACTCCTATTTCACCATCATTTGAATCAACCAAGTCAAAACTAAAAACTTTTCTATCTCCTTTTGCATTGTTAAAATGATGAAGTTGACCCTTTGTAGCGACTCTCGCCTTTATTGACCATCTATTCTAGTACGGATTCAGTGTTGCAATAGGAATGGTTTTTGTAGGAGCTTCATTTTTTCTAGAAATTGGGTGATCATATGGATTGTTGGTAGGATTCATTCATGCATCATCATAATATAAAAAAAATATTATTCAATAGAATTTGAACATGGCCACAAAAATGGAAGAGTAAATGGAAGCATTTATAATTTGTTGAATTTTCATGCAATGGAAGAATTGAATGTAGCGTAAAACTAAAGATCATACAAATATAGTACATTCTGAAATTTGACATTGATAGAAACAAAATTGAAGAAAATATGCATGTTACATCAATTATCTTCTAAAATTTTTAGTTAATTTTCTCAGCCTTTCTCTTGGCAAGTTTTCTACCCTTTTTCATTTTCTCATAATGGTCATATGTGAATGGTGGCATTATTCTTAAGTCTTCTAGGGATTTTACATGGGATATAGCTACAAATTTCAATCTCATTCTTTCTCTTGGTCATATATCAACAATAACTTTTGATAGAGTCAAACCCTATGATTTATGAATTATCAATGCCCAAGCCAATCTTAACGCAATTTGGATTATCTTGCCCATTTTTATTGCTTTAATTGGAATTATATTTGGGTTACGATCATCAAATGGTATTCCTAAATAGCTTTCAAACTCAGCCATTACATATGTTGGTGGTTTTGGTGGACCTGTTCCAGATTTGTATAAATATTTTGTATATATCCTAAAGCTCCATATACAATACTTTCTTGTATCAATATATTTGAGGTTAACATGACCTTGGCATCTTTACATATCAATAATTCTAGATCTAGCTCATCATTTGATCATTCTTCTATTGCATTAATACTTCTTGATTTTGTTGCAACACTATGTGCAATAGAATGCTCCAATGACTATAGCATTTTTTTGTTATGGGTATTAACATTTTCATTTGTGGAGAATAAATGAAAACCAATTTCAAAATCCTCATTGCTTGTTTCATCTAATGTAATAGTGGTTCTTTTCATAAGCAATTTCCAATCATCAATTGTGGGGTTTGCATCTCTCATATTTGTCAAAAGTTGATGAAATATTTGTTGGTGGATGTTTTGTCCATCTTGTTTGAATATTTTATCTAGAGTAACCACAGTTTTGAATTCTTCCCATAGCAACTTAGCTCGTTTGTTGCTATCATATGTTGGTCTATCATTAACAGGAGGCAATTGACCCAAATCTCCAAAAAGAATGATAGATATGCCTGATAAAAAATTGATAACAATTATTTTCAATACTATATAACTTTATAGTTATAAAATTTTCATATACATTATTATTTTTGTATTAAAATCTTAAATAATTAATTTGGTTAATCACAAAGATTTCTACCTACAAAGTTACGATTTGCATTTTGCGAGAATGCTTGTCGGAGTTGAGAATCTATATTCTCTAGCAAGTTTTGACCAATGAAGCTCATTGCATCAATTAAAATGTACTTGATGTGTGCTATTTATTCTTGAAAACTTGAGTCTCGCTCCTTCCAATTGAGAAAAATATCTTATTGGGATTCAAAGTTTTGAATGAACTATGGATGCTCTTATGTTGAATGTTGCAACTCCAATTGGTGCAAGTAATAGAAGAGGAGAACAACCTGGATTTTCTGCATTTTGAAGATTTTGACTAATATAACCAATTAGATATGACTTTCCTATCCTTGTTGCTCCTTAAATTATCATCAACAAGGGTGGTGCATTTTGATTATTATGGTAGTGTGCCATGATTATGTTGAGTTCCTTTTTTTATTTTTTACTGAGGGTTGTGTAGTTCATACACTACGGTATTTCATCATGTATGATACATCCATGTTCTCTCATGCTACTTATTAAATTCATTGCTTGACTTGTGTACATTTCACCATGATGTTCATTACACCAATTTGTTTGTCTATCAATATCTCTCCTTCCCAATATATATATTTTAGAAACTTGGATATGTTGACCATGATGTAGTCTAGATATTATTTACCATTCATGATCTGTAGTATTTCTTTGAATAGTTTCATTGTCTTCAATTTTAGAATCACTGATGTTTTCATCATTTTCTTCAATTTTTATTCGTTCCACGTACCAAGGGTTATAATGGTATGACTCTTGGTTTTGTCTTATTGAATCATTTTCATGACCAATATCTCTATCCACATCATGAAAAGGTTTCTAGAGAAATAATTTTGAATAAAAAAATTCAATCCATTTATTTGAATCACATGGAGGAATGGATTAAAAACCTAGGAAGTACTCTAACAATAGCTGCCTTTTGTCTTGGCTCCCATTTTTTATCTCTTCTTCTATTAGGATTATATATCCATGATCTGGATGCATCAATTAGTGTAACACTTTCCACCGATAACGACATTATTTTATATCCTTCAATGAAAGATTTTGTTTGTTCTTCATTATTTACACTTACGGGTTTGAACACCTCACGTGACACATTTAGATTGATAAACCTTCTACTACTCTCTTCCAATGGAAGTTCAAGTAGCATGTGGCACGTCTCTTGAGCTCCAATGTCTCTTTCTATGACAGTCCCAGTCAAAAGCCGTTTATATGCTCTTGTAGCCAAATCATTATGATTTTCCATGTTTGCAAGATGCATCAACATTTGTTGGTATGTTTATGAACTTTTTTCTGCTTTTGTTGCATACTTTGCAATATATTTGATTACAACATGTTTGGAAAGAATAGGTTTCCAACCTATATTTTCTCTCCACAATTGCAATATGCAACGATTGCGTGAGTTTACTCTATCATCATTCTTAGTTGGCTCAATTTTTTTTTCACCTATTTCTATGTCTTTATATAGTTTGGATCCCTCCAAATTCAATGGCCATAGAGCATTATACCTATAATCAATATGAATACGTAATGTATTTAAGTAGTTTTGAATCATATTACATTTCATTTTAATATAACTATTTTAACTTATTAAAATTGTTACCTGCAAACCAATGTTCCTCTTTTTTTTTCATAGGCATGGACCCTCCCTACAGACCATGTGTCAATATACATAGTTTAGTATCTCTTCACAATTATGATCAACATCTATCTTTGCAAGTTGTCTTTTATTTTTAAGACATGGATGTTGAGGAAAGTTTTGGAATACCTACAATTGGATATACAAATAAATTTATTAGTTATGTGATAAACAATAAATCGTGTACGTCATATATTATATGCATATGTTTAACTATTTTGAACATGCATGTATGGGTGTTGGCAAGAAGTTGAGTCCACTTTTTGGCCAAAAAGTGGAAGTGTTTTCTCTGATTTTCAGAGTTTGACACATTTGACCTTAAAATTTGAAGCACTTAGAGATGAAATCTTCAAACAAGTCACTAATCATAAAATGTAGTACTCAAAGTCTAGTTTCCAAATATGTAATTTATTTCAATACCCACATTGTACAAAATGAGTTTCAATAGGCTTTTGTAAAAACCACTATTTAAAAGTCATTTTTTTTTACCATACCATGCACGTGTACGACATCCATATTTTGACTTAAATTATCATATTTTTCTAAATCCATTTGGAAAAAGACTTGTGACTCACTGAAGCATGCCCTGGATATTTTTTTGTAATTTTTTATTGAATATTTTTTTTTTGTTAATTTTTTATTAGACATATTTTTCGTTTAGAAAAATCGTCATGTACGACAAGCATAAGATGACCTAAAGTTATTTTTTTTTGCATTTTTTTTTAAAAATTGAAAAGAATTGTCTGAAATTTGCCCTTGTGCAATCCGTTTGTCAAAATATTACGTTGATCAAAAGTTATTAAAATAGAAAAAAATATTGATATTTAAAGTTTATGGACCAATTTCATCAGAAATTAATTAAAAACTAGAAAAAATAATCCAATTGTAAAAAAATTACATATTTGGAATCTACATTGTCTCATCTAAAATGGGTTTTAATTTCGTCGAAATTTTTTACAAAAAAGGCGTCAGCCATATGCCCAAACTCAGTATTTTTTTGTGACATTGCTAGGACCTTCAACTTGCAGGTCAAACCAAGTCCAAAGCTTAGATGCGGGTCCCCAAGCCTTCTCCTGAACCGAAAAACAAAGCAAAAACCCGACCAAAAATTAAAATTTAAAAAAAGGGGATCCCATTTCATTTTTTTTTATGATTTTAAGAAACGAGATCCCGTATTTTAAAAAGCGGGATCCCGTTTCTTAAAATCACAAAAAAATATTTTTTAAGAATTTAAGAAATGGGATCCCGTTTCAAAACGAGATCCCACTTTTTAAAATACGGGATCCTGTTTTGAAACGGGACCCCGTTTCTTAAATTCATAATTTTTAATTTATTTTTATTGAAACGGGATCCCATTTTTAAAAAAGCGGGATCCCGTTTTTGGCTTGGGGTCCCGAACCTAAACGGGATCCCGTTTTTTGCAAGCATATTTCATTTTTTTGCCTAAGTCAAAAACTTCCACGTTTTGTGGACTCATCTTTTTGCTTCTACCCATATGTTTCGTTGATGTGGATCTTGTCTAGGATTCCATGCTTGAACAATAAAGTGGAAATATCTTTCTGCACTTTTTCATTGGTCTTCATTTGACCAATCTAAGTTGTCCATATTTGGTGTTCTGTGTATCCATATGAATCCATGCACATGTGGTGAGCCCCTATGTTTCCACTCATATCTAGACCAAAAATCCATAATATTCATTCACTTTTCTAGTATTTTTGTTCTGAACATTGAATGTCTCAAGTGCATGTACTATGCAACTGTATGAGGATAGTTAATAACATTTTTTTTTCCCCAAATTTGAGCCTCATGTGGAGTAGTTGGCGATGTTCCTGGTATTAATGCATGCAAATCGGGCCAATATATATATTTGTTGCACTCAAAGTGAAGAGTATTGTAGGAGAGCCTATTTGATGAAGCATGTCAGTCAATTCTACACGGCATTGTTCCCAATATGACCCTATACCCCTCAATGTTGTTCCAAACCACATCAACCTATCAGCTAGATGGGACTATGGCTTATTTTCCGTATGCTGATGCAACTCGTTGATGGTGATTGGCATGTCTTGAAAACTTATTTTTACAAATACAATTGAATAATTTTGTTCACGGTGTCTCATTATCATGTTCATCATAAAATATCTAAATCTTGGATGCCGACCAAAACAATGGTCCCTATAGCATAATAAATGTTTAAAAAAATCATGCAAATGCACTCTCTTCATTCATAGTTCTAACCAATCACATGTACCATCATGGAACAATATTGGGAATTCCATATCAAGTAATCTTGAAGTGACATATTCATTGATAGGAGATGAACCAATTTATGGCCAATCAATCAATGTTGTTGAATTTGCATCATGTTTATTAACCCATTCCTGAATCAATTCCATTTCTCTTTGATCATTAGGTGTAATAGAAGCCATTGATGTAGTGTGCTCAATTATATATCCTTCATCCATATCCATGATTGGATCCATAAATATAATATCATTTGAATCATAATCAAATTCCATATGCACTATTTTTAATTTGTTGAAAATATTTTCATCAGAATTTCCTATGAGATCATTTAGAGCATTTTCATTGATTCTAACATCTGAATAAAACTTATCATGCTCTACTTTGTATTTTAATGCCCTATACACACAATCCCTATTGATTGTGAAGTTATAATTTGTGCCATGTTGATCCCTTCTTTGAACAATGATGATTGGCAACTCTCTTATTGAATGTGGCAAATGTTTTGAAACATATTCCACATTTTTTGGAAAACTTATTATGTGTCCTTTGTATTTATATTGACCACCTACTGCATTGGTAACTTGTAATATTGGGCTAACACGTGCAATCAACATTTCTTCTACTCAAGTCAATTTCACAAGCTCTTTTGGTTGTGGCCTAGGATCCATATTATTTAAAGCTGAAAATCTATGATTCCCTCTCTCTTGATGACATCTATTACATATAGAAACTTCAAAGGTGTGAGATAATTTCATTCCTAGGTAGAATTCTTGACAAATATAACACATGTTTGGTGTTCTAAAGTTATCTACTTGATGTCAAAATTATATTTGAAATATTTTGAAATCATTGTCAAGCATTCCATTTGAGTTTTGTACGTTTCCTTATACACCTAAATTTATCTCATCTTATACTGTTACTTTTTCCCTTTGTGTAGCATATCTTTCTTTCAACTTCATTGTGTCTTTTTCTCAGTTCTTCCCTTTGAACATCTGTCATTTGTTCTTGTCATTGTCTTCTATATTCTCTTTGATATTTCCTTCTTTTCTCCTTTGATTCAAAATTCAATCTCGATCGCACCATATCTAGAAAATAATTGAAGTTGGATTTGTAAAATTGATGTTGTTGAATGGTAAATATACTTTTATTTTAAATTAATTTCATGTAATATCAAAGACTATTGCAAAAGAGATATTCTAAATAGAATACAACTTTACATGACTATCAAATAAGAAGTACAATTGAAGTATAATTAGTCGAAAAAATTTCAAGTTATCAAACTAATTAAATTATATTCCATTTTTTATCTAAAAATTTGAAATTAACTAATTAAATTCAAGTTATCAAAATAATTAAAGTATATGATTTGTTAGATATTTTAGGTGCACATTCATGGATGTAATGGTTATTTGAATTTTTTGTTGAACATAATCTGAAACATACGTTGAACTATTCAATTCAGTAAACATAGGTACAATACATTTGTAATAGAACAATTTTGAATATTTCTATATCAAGTAGGCCATGTACATCCAAAATATACGAACAATATTTTTCAAAAGTAGACATGAAATTCTATATGAAAATACTATTCGTAATACTAAGCCAACCATGGTTGCCACCTACATACAACACGTATGATTTTTTTTTTTTACAAAATAGACCTGAAAGTCTACATCAAAAAATTTGTTCATAAGAGTCAACCAACGATGGAACAACCCTCTAAATGGTTCATATGTGTCTACCCTAATTATCATAAAAGTACAAAATAAATTCTTCAATAGTGATTTTTGTAGCTCTTGGTTCTTCATATTGCTTGTCATAATAAAGTTCTCTTAAAAAACCAAATAATCTTGAAACTTTCTCGCATGTTGCATGTAATTTGCGAGCAATGTCTTCCATGTCATTAATATCTTGACGTTCTACTACACGTGCATGCAATGTAGCATCATGGAGCTCTCTAATGATTTATTTTGAATGGGCTTCAATTGATGAGTACAACTTGTCAATCGGAGTTGGCACATGTGTGTTTGAATTCGTTGACTCCTCAAGGGCTTCTAGTTGTTGGAGTGATGGTTGGGTGGAAGAAGATTCATTTTGGGTAGATATTATCTAAACAATAAATTAAAATCATAAATAAATAACAAGTTATAAAGATATGTATGATTCTAAGTTGTAGCAATTTTTCGTATGATTTTCAATTGACTTGACAAAGCTGACAAGACTACAAGGAGAAGTGTAAGAAAGTTCTTGGTATCAAATTTATTTTAATGTAGGAGGTTGGTGAGTTATAAAGAGAGATGATACAAGTACTACTAATGTTCACAAAGCTGCCTAAGATACATAATAATGATTGAAATTTTGAATAGAATGACAATCTTGAAAATATTGCTAGCAATATTTAATAGAAAGTCAAATTTAGTGTCACGAGAGTACATGGAGTGTAATTGCATACCTAGAACCAAAGGTCTCTTAATGAAGAAATTTGCTTGTCTAAAGCTCTAGATGATAGGAGTGGTCCAAATTCCTACAACACATAACAAGGATCATCAATGATGCAAGCATTTTATGACAATCCAAATACTTATGTAATATTTCATCATCGTGGAAATTTTTATAAGGTTTGTACAAGTATTTAACGGGAATTCAAATTGTGTTTATGAGGACTACATGATAATAATGGTCCACTTTCACAATCATATCGATACTAATATAACATAATGTAATTGCTTTTTTATTTTTTAGAATGTATATTTCTATCACATGATCATGCGAATATAATGTCATAACACATGTGTGATTGGATTGTTGACCAAATTTTGTTTATGAGGACTACTATGTGTACACATATTTTAAAGGTCTCTTCTACCTGGAGTTATAGTTACACATAAGTACTTTATTTATCAACAACCTTTGCATAAATATTTTATTTATTGGCAACATTTGCATAAGGGTTTTATTTATCAACTTTATTTAGGGTGTTAGAGGTGTATAATCCCCATACTCGTCAGAACTTATTACAATTATTTTAGGAGGAGATTGCACACGAAGGTGATCCTCGTCATTCTTTTGTCTCTTTATTGGAATATTATTGCTGCCTTCACTAGGTATATGATGGGTTTGAGGCAGTTTCCTGTCCAAGTCAGCTTGGATGCTAGCAGCCGCTTTCTCGAACCACTTTATTTCTACCTTCACGTCACAAATCCTTTCCATAGCATGGGAAAAGGTCTTGTTTTCCTTCAATCAACCTTCACCCTCAACTTTCTTCCCCTCTACGGACTTGGTTAACACTTCTCGCTCCTTCTTACGTTTTAAATAGTGGGCATTCCCTGCTATACACTTACTACCAGTTTGTTTAGTTTGTACCATGTCTGGCACAAAAGGTTTCACATTATTATTGCAAGTCACAAAAATACTGTACAATTCTATGCGTGTAGACAATTAATATGATAAGTTGGTCTTAACAATGATGAAATAAATTAACATGATCAAGATATTTGTCTATGTCAAGTGAGAAGTTCCTTTTCATATTTGAATCAAATAGTGTAGAATGATGCAAGAAGCTAGAGAACGATGAATAATGTTTTGAGAAATTTTCATATATAGTTAGATTTTATACACAACCAACAATAAGAATAAACAATATGTATCATTTACATTTTTGTTAACAATTTAAACTATCCTAACTTAAAAAGTCTCTCATCGTTCTCTCTCTCCTAACAACAAAAGCCTGAGTGTGAAGATTTACATTTTGGTCATGCTTCACGTGATCCCTATAGTGAAATTCCCTTGGTCGACACTCCAACACAACTTCATTTCATTTAACATGCACTCAAGGTGCCACCATCAGACAGGGCAAGGTAGTGTTAATCACAAATATTTCTCTACACATGAATTTAAGGCTAAGAAAGAGAAAATCTGAAATAAAAATATTACTTACATGGGCATATGATAGGCCAAGGGAATCAGGGTGCCAAAACCACCACCGAGTGGCAGATAAGGCACGTCATAGATCTACCTACTTTGATGATGAAACAATCGATACATCTAAAATGACAGCTTTGGCTTTCCCTTTCATTGCACATCCCCTTTATCAGTATTGTTTTGTAACTGCCACCTACAAGAATGACAGTTATGAAGAAAATATTGATAATGGAGATGTCAAAGGTTGGCTCCTTGTCTATTTACAACATTAACAATTTTCAAGACAAGATTTCACTGGCTGCAAGGGACACTCCATCGCCTCAAAAAAGAGAGCCAATTAAAAGTTCGGTAACCAAATGAAAGGAAAGTTTATTTGTATTATACTTTCAGAATGGTTGAAGCAATTGACTGACACAAAAATAGAAAGACTTTAATTGAAAGCCATGCTAATTCCCCTTTGTAATTGAGAAAGCTCTATGACAAAATGTTGAAGGCTACAAAGAACTCGTTGGTTTAAATCATGCATTGTGCTACTTACAAATGCTTAGAAAATAAATTATGTAGTAGTCTATTTGAGTAATACATATTTTATGTAGAAGTTTGAAAATACAAATGGTAATAAAATTTCTTACTTACTATATTTTGACATTTCAATGTCCTTTCCATATTGAGATCTTTTGGTGTTCTGATCGACATCATATCTAAATAAAATTTGACCTATGAATATTTTACCATAAATCATACAATATTACGTTTAAGTTTCTTTGAGTTTCTTAAACTATATTTATTAAAGATTATTATTTCTTAGATTATATTATATTCAAGAAACCTTATAAATATTAACATTTTTTGATTATTGAAAGAACGATAATATTATAGTTGTTGAATGATCATTCTAAATTCATTAAATACAACCTAAAATCAAATATTCAATATATTTCCTTCAATATATCATGATAGATATTTATAATATTACATATATAACAATCCCTTAAAAATTAAAAAATATTTATTATTTTGCAAACTAAATAAAATTTGGCCTACAGAATATTTTGTCATAAATCATACTATATTACGTTTACATTTCTTTGAGTTTCTTTTCATGCAAATCAGTAAATGAAATCCTAACTTCCTTTGGGAAAACTTAAAATGATCAATTGTGTGCTAATGAAATCATGCTAAGTGATCGATACTTTATTTGAAATATGTATTTAAGTGGCATCTAATCATTTCTCACTAGGGAAAGGTGGGATGCAATTTCAAAGTAAAATTATTCTAAATTCTAGTATTTGGCCATTTAACATACATTGTTTTATGCGAGTAGGAAAAATATGAACCAACTAATAAAAATGCACTATCCAGACCATTTATTTAACTTGTAATCAACTATTCTATTCTATTTTACCTCTCAACTGAAGCTCATAGTTCAAGCATAATGAAATTCAACAAAATCATTTAAGATACATGTAATACAATCGTTTAAGATACATGTAATTTTTTGATATGGATTTGGGAATAAATACCTGTACTTAGAGCCTCACTGAAATGCCAACCCAAAGAGCACAAAATATGCTTTCTATACAGATTTGCAAACAGATAGAATTCCAAAATTGGTTGGCCACAAGATAGAATTCCAAAAGCTTATCCCACGTAAATTATAAAAAATATTATTAATTAAGAAGCACGATTCAATAAATCGTTATAGCTACCAGATACCAAGTTCTAACTCCACATCACAGCTTTGGCAATGACTAAAGCATCAAGATTCAAGACCTTTTTGAACAAATTCCCACCATAACTAAAATATCAAGACTCCAGACCTTTCTGAACAGATCGCTGACAGGTGAAAGATGGACTTTAGAATAGCAATGAATACACTAACTTGCCCTGATCACGGATATCGTCCCCTCCTCACCTATCTATTCACTACTATCATAACACAATAGAAGTCTATGTAATTCAAATAATGCATGCAAATAGAAAAACACAAAGGCTATAAGTGGTCGACTCACCAAAACAACATACAATGAGGTCTACACAAGCAAGCCATTGGAAGAATTTTATGATTATTTACATCAAGGCATGGTTAGATAATTCTTAGAATGCAATGAAATCATAGTAAAATATGTAGCTAGAGTTAAATGCATCTGATATCATAAATGATAACATAACATTTTAAGCTTGTATGGAACTGTCCCTTACGCATAAAAAGGAAATTGATTTATTTTTAAATTTTATGATATTTTGAATACATACACAGGTTATACATGCATACACTGACAAATACTAATATAATACAAACATGTCACATTCTGCATGCTTAAACACTTAGGATTTCAAGAAGAGAAATTGTCTGTATTTTAAACAAAGAGACTTATTTAAGCTACAAACATTATCGTATGATCCCATATTCAGAAAGGAAGATCAATGACATTAGGTGTTTCACTACTTCAAATTATTACGAATACAAAAGAAAAATTCTTCTCCTTGAACAAAGATAAATTTATTAATGAGTACAACTTCAAAATGAAAAGATTTAAAAAAAATAAAAAAATTCAAAGACCCCATTTTTCCCTGCAAGATTCGGTTAAGAAAGACAATATGGAAAGATGAGACGAAGATAAATTTGATGAAATTGTTAGACCAAGACACCAAAAAGAAGAAGACATAAAGCTTGACATAATAGGAATCTAAGACTCAACACACTTAAGACAGATGACTTGGTGTTACTCTATGACAACAAATTCAAGAAACCAAGTAAACTCAAAGTCTACTGGCTTGCCCCTATTACATCAATAACATACTACAATCGAAATAAATACAACTCCGCACACTTGAAGGCACAATCTTCCAATGTTATGTGAATTGATCACATTTAAAACACCACCATCAGCCTCCGGCATAATAGAGTTCTCTTGAGGACAAGAAAAGTTTTTGAAGGGGGGATAATGTTAGCAGAAAATATGTCAAAAGGAGATACCCTTCGCAGCAAAAGAACGAAAAAAAAAAAAACTCGTTGATGTCTTGAATTGAATAAAAATGACATGTCAAATCTCAAAGTTTGAAATCTACTCAAAGAAAATAGTAACAACATATAAAATCACCTTTGTTATGCCTCTTGCATTGCAATTAGAATCATGCCAATTTCCTAGTTCTACTGGCTCCTAATAGATGAATATGGTATCACATAATCTTCTTCCAACTGACATGTACTAGCTAAAAGAAACTAGTAAGGCATACTACAGCCACCTCTTAGCTAATAAAAAAATATTTCTCCAAGGAAATAAACAAAGTATAAGGAGAAACTAATGCAAAATTGCAGGCTTTGAATCCCATAGATGAATCAAAGACAAAAGGTGAGAAGCTTTTCAAAGTGACTAGGATTAAAGATGTGAGTCTACTCTCGAAGAAGACACAATATATAGAACCACATTGTTCAGAATCCCACTTCTGTAAATGCAACTGAAGGAATCTTAAACAAAAGAATCGAAAAGTAAAACTGAAACAAGAAACTGGTAAAGAGTGGTTGAACGAGATTCAATTAAAATGTGTTTAAAATTACGAAAATGGTGTACTATGCAGAACTTGCATAGCTCAACATTCCATTTCCAAGAATACACTGTTGATAAGGGCATTACCCCATTATTCTTATCGAGGCCAAGATCTCTTCAGTGATATGCTAGTTTGAGATCTCCGCCTTCTCTGAATATTGACATCTCCCTTTAAGGATTCTCAACCACCTAAAAATGGTGAGTGATTTCTTTCTCAAATTTTGATCGTCCAACCGACCAAGCAACCCGTCTTTAGACTACAGTTGGGATTTTATAATATTCTAGTAATTTTTTTCCCATAAGGGAACTGATTCAAGAATCAGTTACTGAGAGAAATCTGGTTTACAAGCATCAAAACTTGAAGAAGATTTAATTATCGATTACTAACCACTCAAGGTGAAAAATTGATAATGACGAAGCTTCTGACAAGATCCAAGATGACATAGATTTTAATATTTGTTTATTTATTATCACTATTATTTAGTCTCTTGCTAATAACAAATTATTAGCATTACTACCAATAATAGCTACTCTTTAATTTCCATAATTATATTATTATTCGACAATAGTGACATTAAAATAATAATACTAATATTTATTAAGATGAAGTCAACATACAACATCATTAATATTGTTTTTATTGTTGTTGATTATCATTTATATTATTATTAGATTAAGATGAAGTCAACATACAACATTATTAATATTATTTTTATTGTTGGTGGTTATCATTTATATTATTATTATTATGCCGAAGGCATGTCCCTATTTGAGCTTTTAGAGCTCAATTTGTCAATCAACGGTTTAAAAGCACTTAGAGGGCCTGGTTGATAGTGTAGTATAATGCAACTGTAGATTGTAAACTGTAGTTCAAAATGGAAGACCCTCGTCAAATCATAGCGTGAAACTAGAAATCAACGATACAAAATGAATTCTGATAGAGAGTGTATGATTTTTTATTAGTGTTTTCTCTTGCAATTAAGTTGACAAAAGTATGGTTGCACGGAGAATAACGATGGAAATATATTTTCACTGTGACTTGTGGGCCTAAATTCGGTAGGGTGTATGGGGATGGTAGCTAGGAATGAATGGATAATGTTAGGGTGGAGACGTAATTCAATATCCAACAAACTATGCTTGTGTCCTACGTGACACCAACATGACTTCTGTTTGTGGAGTGCATATGCTCTCTTATTACGCCAAGGCTTTCTAAGCTCATTTTCTCTGTGGACGATGGAAAAGCAAGTAGAGGGCTAACAAGAAGGTTGAACAATTGGAAATCGTTGATCAAAAATCTACACAACAGTCCCATCTCTTTTTCTCAGTAAGTACCCATTCCATCTTGTAATTACTCCTTACTTGTAATCATTGCATTCATTCTCACCCAACTATCGGTTGCCTATAATATCTTCATTGCATTCTCACCTAGTTGTCGGTCCGCTATTCACATGGTTTATGGGACAAACCCAAAGGAGTGATTGATTTATATGAATCACCAATGGCTAAATGAAAACACAGAGAATTAATCCTTGGCCGAGCAAATGCAAACAATTATACTAGGTAAGAAAAAAGTAGCAGATAAGCAATCAATAGTAGAAGGAAAAGTCTAATGAAACTAGAAGATTTAAGTGATTTGATATGCCAATCAAGCACTGGTAAATTTGAGAAAAGAAAGATACCACATTTTACGCTTGTGATCATAACCAATCTGTCACATCAACTAATCTGCTCATCCATTTTAGCCATCAGATTTTTTGCAGGATATGTTAGCATTGTATATTTAATCTAAGTTAGTTCTACATATAATTAAACATAATTTGACTTTGACTGGAAGAACAACATTTCTCTCACTGATATGTGTAGACACATAAAAATGACCAAGACTTGCAAGCAATATTTTACCACCTTTCATCCTAGCATAATTATGACTTTGTAATTATGTTTCTAATCCACCTTCAAATATTAATTAAATAATTCATAATTATTTAATTCATGATTTTCTATTCTTCATGATTATTAAATAAATAAATATTATTTATTTAATATGTCACTAAGTATCAAGTCTCCTCACAATTAAATAAAGTTATCAATTTATATAATTAATCTTTATAATCAATGTCTTTTTTATTATTAAATAAATATATGTTAATATATTTATTTAATATGTCACTAATTCCAAAAATCTTCTTTTAATTAAATAGATTTATTAGTTTATTTAATTCAATCATTTGCCTCTTCTAAATTAAATAATTATTCCTAATTATTTAATTGTCTTATGTGGCATTTCCCTCTTTTTAAATAAAACAATTTATTTAAAAATGACTTCAGAGAGTTAACTGATTCTTCTTTTAGTAATTAATTTTAAAGCAATTACTTATTATCTCAAAAAATCCATATTTTGAGTTAATTTAATTCAAAATGGAAATATTCTTCTACAAATCAAGTAATTGCTAAAATTACTGATTTTCTAAAATCTTATCTTCTTATCTTTTGATTTTTGCTATTTTCATCTCACTGTCACATTCATTCTTCTTCCTTGATTTAATTTCTTAAATTAAATCTCATCCACTCATTTGATGATTTTACCCTAACCCTAATTGAGAGTTGTTACTTTGAATCTTGACCATTGATTCTAGGGCATTTTCTCATTCATCAATCTCATTCGTCCATTCAAAATTGCATTTTCTATAAAATGACAATTTTGTTCTCATTTCAAGGATCTTGATCTTGAATATCTTGAATTTTTTGATTTCTTGAGTAATATTATTTCTTGCATTCTAACATTAGCATTTGAGCATTGGCAATTAGGATTTATTTCCTCTTGCATAATTTAGAGAAATCCTTCAAAGTTTTTCTTAGGACTAGTCAAGTATAGAGTTTTCTCACACAAAATCTGAGGGCACATTCCCCATCACAACAATCTAAGAAGGTACAATGGAAATAATCCATGGAGGAGGGAAGAATGGGTGATCTTGTTCCAGTTTATTTTATTTTCTCGTTTATCTCTTATTCATTTCATTGCTTGATTGGATTTAATTAATATTGCATGCATGTGTTACTAACCTAATCTATCTTGCAGAAAATCCATCATTACAATATGATTTGAAAGTTAATGTTTCTATCAATAAATCATCTTCAAATTATTTATCACATTACATCCATTGTTTTCTTCACAAATAAAATGATTTTAAATTGATGTGCTTGCCAGATCAAGTTACAACCTCCTCAAATGGCCCCAAAACAAAAAAATTGGTAACAACGGAATTTTTTACAGACAGGCTGCAATCCCAAAAGCATGAAGCAAGCCCTCCATGTCACATTTCTTGCAACATAGATTTGGTAATGCATATATTTCTAAGTAGACCTCACAATAAAAAAAAAAATACTCCTTAGACTTCACCTCTCAAAGAGAATAAAGGAAATAATATCTCTATAAAATATATGCACCTATCATGTTGCAAGAAATCTCCATGCACACATAAAAGCAGTAACACCAATACATGGATATACTTTAGGTGCATATATATGGATATTTTAGTCGTTGATGAAATTTAATGAATAGCCGGTACTATCTGTAAGAACTGGAAATAATACCAATTGAGATTTTTGTGCTCAAAGTCATTACATTGAAGCTAGACTAGTTCTCTTGACATTTCGTTATGTTCCTCATTAATAAAATCTCCATTACCAATAAAAAACTTCAATGCAAGCGAGCTAGGCGTGGTAACAACTATGATCTTCCCTTCCTCTTGGTAACAATTGTCACCAACTACATTTGACATCCCTCAAACTTGTATTGCTTCCTGAATAGTTAAAAGTGAAAATAAGAAATATTTTAAGCCTCAAAACAACTGGAGGAGTTGGTTCCCATGCTATGATTAATAAATCCATAATAGAAAGCATTGACTTCACCTTTTGAGTGAGAATCTGTATAACCTGCTACGGAGACCAAATAAGGTGACTGTCGGTTTGCAATGTCCCTTCCCAATTCTCTCAAGTGATTTGTATATCGAGACTCTCCATAGAGATGTGCCCCTCCAGCTATAACACATCTACCTGGAACGACCTACCCCATGCCCTTGTTGGTGACGTTGAAGGCAAAGACAGTGAAGGAAAAGAAGAGCAGAATGAGAATAAACATGACAGAAAATGCATCAAACACAGTATGGACAACCATCAAAGGATAGAGTAAGGGTTTTTTATGGTCATATGCTATTATTTCAACTGCCATCTGCCTTTAGCTCCTAGGCATGTATACAAAATGTGGAAGAATAGACAAGGCACGTTGACTGTTCTGCAGAATGCCACGCCCAACTATCCCCCAAGCGTCTGCCATTTTTATTCATTTTTGAAACAAAAATCCTCCACAAAAGTCAATCAAGAAAATAAAAACAGGTGAAAATCTCAATTTTAGAGTAGCTGGGAAAATATTCCTCATTACCCAATTTAAAAAAAAAACATCTTATAGGCAATTTCAAACATCCTGCCTTATAAGCAGAGATTAAAAATAGATTTAAAATAAAATAAAAATACATATATAATTCATTAAATGGATAGAAGTATTTTTTCACCTTTGATTCCTCCATTACATGTATATCATATTCCTCACTAAAATATAAATATATATAATATATAAATATAAATACTATACATATCAATATATATTCTATTATTTATATATTGTATGATAAATATAATTTTGATAAATAATATATAAATGATATAATATGATTGAGGAAAAATTATATAGGTGACAATATTTACATCAAATATTTGGTTGTGAGAAGGTGCAGTTGTGTTTCAATAATGGGAGGTTAAAACTTCTTACTCGTATTTTGCATATTTTAGGAATTGTTAGTCTCATGGAACATGATTATTATAATCACATTGACACACAAACCAATGGTGACTAAATGTACTTTTTAGTTATAAATTATTAAGTTAAAATCAATTGTCTTGCATCATTAAAAAATTCTATTAATTATAGTTCGTAAATACCTTAGATATAATAATTCAATTAAAAATAATCATATAAATATATTTATTAAAAAATATTCATCAATAATAATAGAAAAGAATAAAGTGAAAAAGTTGTGGAGTTTGGCTTTACACTTGCCAATTGCATTTTCTTGAAAGTTTCTAAAGCTTTTTAAAAATCCATTTTGTGCATATCTTGCAATCATTGCATTCCATGAGATAACCTTTGTGTGCATTTGGTACATGGTGTGGAGCGTCAATTAGGTAAATTTTTGGTCCTTTTTTTCATATATTTGTGCATTTTTATCATCCATCTTGGAATCCATAACTGTAAACAATGAATCACTAAAATTTAACCATTAAACATAAGTGAAGCACCAATTCATAAAAAACACAAAAAAGAAGAGCAGTAAAGGGAAAAAAAATGAAGAAGATAAAAGACATAACCTGTTTCTATAATGAAGATTAGTATATGGGGCTTTGAGAGTCCTCAACCTTGTGGATTGACAAGGATTTTTGTGGGTCATACAAATCCAGGCGACATAAACCCTAGACAAGACGTGTTCACTGCCCCTGCCTAGCATGGAGGATTGAGACCATTTCACTGCCTGTGGAGTTGAGACCTCTATCCTTCTCTTCTCCATCCCTCTTTATCTCTCCCTCTTCCCTCTTCCTCTCCCTCTTCATATCCATCTTCATCTCGATCTCGATCTCAATCTCTATCTTCCTCTTTACCTCTATCCTTTATCTCTATCTCCTTGCCTCTCCCTACATCTATTTATCCCCCCCCTCTATCTTTCCCACTATATCTATCTCTCTATTTCCATATTTCTCTCCCTCTCTCCTTATCACTCCCTCTTTCTATATTTCTCTCCCTCCCTCTCCCTCTCCTATCCAGGTGTATATGTACATATCTCCCTATCTATCTATATCTCCATATCTCTCTTTCACTCAAACACACACACACACACATTGTTTCTCCCTACCTATCTCTATGTTCTCATCTCTTCCCTTTCCATATCTATCTATATATCCATATCTCTCTTTCACTCAAACACACACACACACACACATTGTTTCTCCCTACCTATCTCTATGTTCTCATCTCTTCCCTTTCCATATCTATCTATATATCCATATCTCTCTTTCACTCAAACACACACACACACACATTGTTTCTCCCTACCTATCTCTATGTTCTCATCTCTTCCCTTTCCATATCTATCTATATATCCATATCTCTCTTTCACTCAAACACACACACACACACACACACACTCCATGTTTCTCCCTCCCTATCTTTATTTCTTGTTTCTAGCACCTCATTTATCTCACACTTGATCCCTCTATCTCTATCTTCTCATATCTCCCCTTTCCTTCTCTATCTATAAATCATTATATCTACTTCTCTCGTATTCAATCAATCTCTACTCTCTCTATATATCCCTCTACTTATCCATATTTATCACTTCATATGTCTTTATATTTCTATCTCTCCATATCCCCCTCT